>JASVEL010001039.1:0-364049 GCA_032618575.1 Nicotiana noctiflora
CCCTACCCGAAAGGGCAGAGAGACTGTTTCCAATCGACCCTCGGCTCGAGTGAAAGAGAAGAGAAAAAAGAGAAAAAGAAAAGGAACAACAAAAGAGCATTAGTGACTCCAGCAAAAAATGCATAAACAGATAACCACACATAAAATCGTAAATTAAAAGGCATGCAATAACACCTAACAGTAACTACCATAGGGAGCACTATACAAAACGCAAGACATCTATGGAGGGCACTACCAAACCACACCTAGCCTCAGGAAAGAGGTACGAAAAGCTCTAGAAGCCCCTATCCTACAACCCTAATTCTAGACCTCTAGACTTTCCTATCAAGGGCCATGTCCTAGGAAATCTGCATTATTGCCATATCCTGCCTAACCACCTCTCCCCAATACTTCTTAGGCCTCCCTCTACCTCACCCTGTACCAACCACCGCCAGTCGCTCACAACTCTTCACCAGGGCATCAGGGCTTCTCCTTCGCACATGCATAAATCACCCGAGCCTCGCTTCTCGCATCTTCTCATCCACTGGGGCTACCCCAACCTTCTCCCGAATAACTCCATTCTTAATCTTATCTAATCTGGTATGCCCGCACATCCACCTGAGCATCCTCATCTCCGCAACCTTCACTCTCTGAATATGAGAGTTCTTAACCGGCCAGCACTCCGCCCCATAAAACATGGCATGTCTAACCACAGCTCTATAAAACTTTCCCTTGAGTTTCGGTTGTACATTCTTGTCACACAAGACTCCTGATGCAAGCCTCCATTTGGACCACCCCGCCCTTATACGGTTGGTGACATCCTCGTCGATCTCTCCGTCCTGCTGGATCACCGACCCAAGATATCTGAAACTGTCCCTATTGGGGATAACCTCGGATCCAAGCTTCACATCCCTGCACTTCTTCGCTCGACTCGGCGCTAAACTTGCACTCCAGGTATTCTGTCTTAGACATGCTCAGTTTGAAACCCTTAGAGTCGAGGGTCTGTCTCCAGACCTCCAACTTTTCGTTAATGCCTACCCTCGTCTCGTCTATCAAGACTATGTCATTAGAAAATAGCATACACCAAGGCACATCCCTTTGAATATGGTATGTCAGTACATCCATCACCAATGCAAATAAGAAAGGGCTAATGGCTGATCCTTGATGAAGCCCCATATCCACCGGGAAGTGGTCTGAGTCGCCACCCACCGTCCTAACCCTCGTCTTAGCTCCGTTGTACATGTCTTTGATCACTCTGATATAGGCTTCCGGCACGCTCTTCGCCTCCAGGAACCTCCATAGCACCTCTCTTGGGACCTTGTCATACGCCTTCTCCAAGTCGATGAACACCATATGCAGGTCATTCTTCTTATCCCTGAACTGGTCCACCAATCTCCTGACAAGGTGGATAGCTTCTGTAGCGGAGCGGCCCGGCATGAAACCGAACTAGTTCACAGATATAGACGTCAACCCCCTCACCCTCGCCTCAACCACCCACTCCCAGACTTTCATGGTGTGACTTAGTAATTTGATGCCCCTAGAGTTGTTACAGCATTGGATATCCCCTTTGTTCTTATACATGGGCACGACTGTACTCCACATCCACTCCTCCGACATCCTCTTAGACCTGAAGATCACATTGAACAATCTAGTCAGCCACTGCACACCTGTCCTACCCATGCCTTTCCAGAACTCCACTGGGATCTCGTCTGGCCCGATCGCTCGACTCATAATCATCCTACGCAAAGCCCCCACGACTTCATCTACCCTAATGCGCCTGCAGTACCCAAGGTCTCTATGACGCTCTGACTACCCCAGCTCCCCTAGCTCTATGACTTGATCCTACTCCTCGTTGAGCAGGTCTCGAAAGTATGACTACCACCTCTGCTTGACTTGAGACTCCCCCATCGCCTTCCTCGTCCTTGATGCACCTAACTTGGTCTAGGTCCTGAGCCTTCCTCTCTCTCACTTTATCCAAACGGAATAACTTCTTATCCCCGTCTTTCTCTCCTAATTCCTCGTACATACGACCGAACGCCGCATTTTTAGTTTCCGTGACCGCCAGCTTAGCTTCCCTCCTTGCAACCTTGCAGCTCTCCCTGTTTAGTCTCCTCTCTTCCTCACTTGTACTCACTACCAGCTTAGCAAATGCCGCCTTCATTGCCTCAACTATTTCTTGGACTACATCATTCCACCACCAGTCGCCCTGATGTCTGTCTGAATATCTTTTTGCTACCCCAAGCACTACTCGCGATGCCTCCCTAATCAAGTTCGCCGTCTCTGACCACATTGCATCCGCATCCCCAATAATTCTCTAAGCTCCACCATCAACCAACCTCATTTCCAACTCCTGGGCTTTCTCCTTGGTCAAATCTCCCTATCTAATCCGCGGTCAGCCCCGAGCACCACTCCTCTTCCTCTTCACCTAGGGACCGACATCCATCACTAGGAACCTATGTAGAGTAGAGAGGGACTCTCCTGGAATAACTTTGCAGTCCTTGCACAAACTTCTATCGCTCCTTCTGAGGAGGAGGTAATCAATCTGAGTCCTTGCTGCCGAACTTTTTAACGTAACCAAATGCTCCTCTCTCTTTGGAAATGATGAGTTCGCAATCAAAAGGTCGTAAGCCCTGGAAAAATCAAGCAGTGAAGTGCCTCCTAAAGTTCCTAACCCCAAAACCAAAGCCACCATGCACCTCGCCATAACCACCGGGCACAGCCCCAATATGACCATTAAAGTCCGCTCCAATAACTAACTTCTCCGAGTGGGGAATACTACTAAACAACTAGTCCAAGCCTCCCAAAACGCCTCTTAACCTCCTTATCAAGGCCTGCTTGTGGCGCATAAGCGCTTATGACATTAAGGACGCATTCACCAATAACCAACTTAATAGACATTAACATATCATTAACTCGCCTAACCTTAACCACAGACTCCCTAGGATCCCTATCCACCAAGATTCCCACTCCATTCTTACCTCTCACGACCCAGAGTACCAGAACTTAAACCCGTCTACATTCTTCGCCCTCGAACCTTCCCACCTAGACTCCTGCACACAAGCTATGCTAACCCTCATGTTCTGAAGAATCTTCGCCAACTTAATGGACTTGCCCGTCAGTGTGCCAATGTTCCACGACCCAATCCTCAATCTATGAGCTCCCGCTAACCCATTTCCACCCTTGCCTTCTGTCCCACCATCAAAACCACTCTCTGCCTCCCTATTTACCCCCACAACCACCCCCTCCGCCCCGAGGACATGACCATACACTACCATCCCCTGTAACGGCCACTATAAGAGATGAATAGACGAACCTTAGAAGATTATGAAAAAGGAACTAACTTGATAGCCACAGAATAAACCACACAAGATGCTAGGTAAAATACAAAAAAGTGTACAAAGTAAACAGAAGAGCAGGAGGTACCAACTCCCGATGGAAAAACCTGAAAGTGAGCTTTGGTGTGCCCAACCACTGTCAGCGCTTGCACGTCCCAGCCGGTGTTATATTAGTAAGTGTAAAAAAAAATTATCTTTCTATATATAACGTCAAAATACAGGACCTTATACCTTAACGGTAACTTTTACTGTTAAGGTATATCATTTTGCATTTGAACGAAGATTTTACTGACATATATAGCGTTCTAAATTTATATGCTAATAACGTTAAAAAAAATGCTATAACCAACGAAGTTGACAAGAAAGTGTAAAAATGAAGAAATTGATTTTTTCTCCCTTTTTTGCTACCCTTTATGATTACTTGCTACACTTGCTTTAGTGAGTGAATTGTGGCGTGATTAGACGTGTACTGTCACTTCTTGCTACTTGCTAATTATTTGTGCTCTTCTTCCTACTTGCTAATTAATTATGTTCTTGTTGCATTATAAATCTATTATTGGTGGATATAAAGAACTGCTCCTTATTTCTCACATTTTACATCATACAGCATTTGTCATTGTTTAAGTGCACTAATTAATTAGTTATTAGAAAGAAAAGCTATCAATAATTCTATCTATCCACACCATATAGAAAATACAATAAAGAAAAGAACACCATACAAGCGTTTAAAAACTTGTTAGTATATTTCTTTGTATATTAGGAGGGTTTTTGGCATGGATAAAAATATTTTTCATAAAAAATATTTTAAACAATAGAAAATGGTGTATGATGTAAAATGTGAGAAATAAGGAGCACCTCTTTATATCCACTAATAATAGATTCATAATGCAAGAAGAACATAATTAATTAGCAAGTAGGAAGAAGAGCATAAATAATTACTAAGGAGCAAGAAGTGGCAAGAAGAGCATAAATAATTAGCAAGTAGCAAGGAGTGGCAATACATATCTTAATCACACCACAATTACCCACTAAAGCAAGTGTGAGCAAGTAATTATAAAGGGTGGCAAAAAGGGGAAAAAATGGCAATTTATTTATTTTACAATTTCTTGCCAACTTCCTTGGTTATAGCGTTATAGCATATAAATTTAGAACGCTATATATATTAGTCAAATCGTCAGGCTATATAGTGTTTAAATACAAGATGTTATATCTTAACAGTAAAAGTTACCATTAAGATATAACATCTTGTATTTTAACGTTACATATAGAAAAGTAATTTTTTTATACATTTATTAATGTACTTTGAGTCCAAAAAACAACAATTGGGTTCCGAACTCCCCAAATTTACCTTATCGATCATATCATAACTACTATATAAAGGGGTGGAGCTACTAAAACTAGTTATTCTCTCCGTTCCAATTTATGTAAACATATTTTCTTTTTTGTTTGTTCCAAAAAGAAAGAATCTTTTCTAAATTTTGTAACAATTTAGATTAAAGTTAGAACTCTATCATTAACGAGAAACTTTTATAACCACACAAATACTCTGAGCCCTATCTAAACTTGTTTTGGACTATAAATTCTAAAATTCTTCATTTTTTCTTAAATTCCGTACCCAATCAAACAGGTTCGGAATTATAAGTTTGGCGATAAATTTATAAAATTCAATCTAACCTATGTCAACTAGTGTCTGGTCATATTAGCTGTGACTTTCTATTCTGCAACTATCTATAAATATCCATAACTCTTAACACATTGTCTATATACTTATTTCTTTTTCTAGTTTGCCCTTTTTAGGCATTAAGACATATAGGCTCTAGCTTGGAAGAGAGATGGCTACTTATAGTTACGCACTTCAAGTGAACAGATGCTCTTTGCCGCAGAGGCCTTCACTTCCGCACAAAATTGAGCATTTCAGTAACCCACTCTCAACTAGTTTCAAGGTAAACTATCCTCTTCCTTCTATATTCTCTCTGACCTTCTTTCTGGATAAACTTGATTCATCATACAAATTAGTATTCCTTTTTGTCAATAATATTACTACTCCCTCCGTCAGTTTTATGTGATTCAATTTGACTGGTCATAAAAATTAAGATTTACAAAAAAAAAAAAAACACTTATATCTAAACTAAGCTATAGATATTTTTTTAATTACAAATCATCTCATGAAAAGTAAAATAAGAAGGTCAAAGTTAAATTATTTATACATGTTTGAATAGAAAGAATACTACTCCTTATGATCCAAAATAAGTAATTTTTTTGGATGTTTTCACATATATTAAGAAAGTTACTTTTTAGCATTAATTAACAATAGAATTGATCATTTTAACCTTAATATCTCACATAAACACTCCTAACACATATTCCAATACTATTTACTCCAAGGACAATGTAGAAAAAATATCATCAAGTTATTCTTCTTGAACTCCGAAAAAATTATTTATTTCTGTATCACAAAAAAAGAAAATTTACTTATTTATATGATATATATTAGCACTATGTTTTTTGAGTGTATCCTTTCATGAAACCAAAAAAAAAAAAAAAAAAAAAAAAAATATATATATATATATATATATATATATATATATATATATATATATATATATATATATATATATGAGAGGAAGAGGATAATGCGCGCGCGCGGCAGGAACACGGCAAACAGACGCGCCAGATTTGTTGATTAACGACGGGATTACGCGCCGCCACCACGACATCATCGCCATAACGGCGAGAATAAAACGGCGATGCGCGCGACAAACATCGCCACCGAGAACATCGACCGCGCGATAATGCCACCACCACGCCGACATCGCCATCGCCAGCAGGTACGGAATGGCATATACCGACGCCAGCACCATACCGGAACGATATAGCGCGCAGGAAAGCCCGCCGTTTTCACGATCATCGCGCACAATGCCAATAATAAGAAAGAGGGCGGGCGCGCGCGCGCGCCCGCGCGCGCGCGCGCGCGCGCGCGCGCGCGCGCGCGCGCGCGCGCGCGCGCATATATAAACATGTCCAAGTGTTTTATTATTATTATGCGCCCCCACGCGGCGCCCCCCCCCCCCCCCCCCCCCCGCCCCCCCCCGCCCGCTTATATATCGATGCGCGTGTAACGCGGCGCCACGCACCGCACACCACACACACGCACACACGCAGCAGCAGCACGCGCGTGCGCCGCGCGTGGTGCAGGGGCCGCGCGCGCGCGCGCGTGACCGCGCGCCGCCGCGTGCGTGTGTGGCCGCTGCTGTGTCCGTGCGCGCTACGCGCGCAGTGCGTCCGCGCGCGCCAGCGCCTCCGCCATCCGCGGCAGCGCGACGCAGTGGCAGCAGCGTGGCACAGAATATATACGCCGCGGTAGTGCGCGGCGGCGGCGTGTCCGCGTGGACGTGGCAGCGCCATCGCTATTAGCTCAATAGGCTACCTGTCGCAAACATCTCTGTCTGCTATCTTCAGATATAGGCAAAAGTTAGCGTAAGAAAGATTTCGACAAGCAGGTGAAGCAATGCCGAGGAATAAATCGCGTGAACAGAGAGAGAGAGAGGAAGAGGCAGACGGGGATTAAGAACTGATACCATAGAAAGTGGAGGAGGGTGTGGTTGAGAACTGTGTGTGTGTGAAAAGTAGCAAGTTGTATAGGGGTTGTTCGTGCAGAGAAGGGGGGGGGGCCCCCCCCCCCCCCCCCCCCCCCCCCCCCCCCCCCCCCCCCCCCCCCCCCCCCCCCCCCCCCCCCCCCCCCCCCCCCCCCCCCCCCCCCCCCCCCCCCCCCCCCCCCCCCCCCCCCCCCCCCCCCCCCCCGCGCGCGCCCCCCCCCCCCCCCCCCCCCCCCCCCCCCCCCCCCCCCCCCCCCCCCCCCCCCCCCCCCCCCCCCCCCCCCCCCCCCCCGTGTGTGTTTTCAGTGTATTTTCCAGTCTGTAGAAGCATGTGGCAGGCGGTGACAGGCCGGGGACGTTATTATTCCGTTAGCCAAAGTAAGAGTGCAGTGTTAAGGGCAGACCTAGAACAAGTTGGGGTGCATCAAGTGACGGTGGGACGGTAGTAGTCTGATGTGAGTCTCAAGTCAAACGTACGGCGGTGCGTACTTCCCAGACCTTCTCAACGAAGAGGGGACCAAAGCATAGAACCAGGAGTTGGGGCATCGAGAGCGCCCACAGACCCAGGCACCGTGGACGCGCATTAAAGGAAGAGGTCGCGCGGTTTTGCTAGACGAGTAGAGGGTAGGCTGACCGGCCTGGGACGAAACTCGCGGAGTTTTGGAAACGTACGGTGTTCGCACGGAAATGGCTCACTGTGTTGTTCAATGCGATCTTCGTGACCAAAAGGATGCCGATGAGTCGTGAGAAGGAGTACACGTACCTCGTATGCTAACAAACGGGATATCCACACAGCAACAATTATGTGGGCATCACCACACAAGCCCACACCACGAAGGTCCTCCGTGAGCGGGGCGACGAGGCTGGGGAAGTAGTGGAGTCGACATCTATTTCCGTGAACTAGTTCGGTTTTAGCTCCATTACATAAGCTATCCACCTTGTCAGAGATCGCGGTACCAAAGATATGAAGCAAGACCGCACACGGTGCTCTATCGGGACTTGGAGTAAGGCAGATGACAACGTATCAATAGATCTTCGGATGACTCGCATATGCCTAGTTCCATATTTTTTCTATGGATTTCAAAGAACATATCCGGTCCGTTTACCAAAATGTTGACCAAGTCACCATATCAATATTAATATCAAAATTCCTCAACTTTTTCACATATTTCACATATTTCAACCGGCTACGCGCCCGGACTGCGCACGCAAATAGAGACAATAGTAAATGAGGTTTTCAAGAAAATTAAAGTTCTAATGATTAATAAAACAAGGATTTAATTTCTGGGGTCGTCAATAATCTCCACCTCTAAAACAATGGTTCGTCTAATAAACTAAGAAAAAAGAGCATTGAAATGAAACAAATATTCTAGACTCAAGATATGCACTGACCCCAAAATGATGCCGAGCGAGGGCTGACTCCACGCAACACGCACAGCGATAACTTTAATCTTCAATCACAATGTTGCCGCCCTAGACATACGCCTCGTGAAGATACCATTGTTCATCAGATAGCATCAGTGCCTAAGAGGTAGTCAGCTGGTATTTCCTAAGCACCGGACGCATGTTAGGCGGCAAGCTCTAATTGCAGCTCGCCCTCCTTGTCTAAACGCCACATGGTGGCCGAGTTACTCTTCTTCCTGGGGCCATCACTTATACATACTCGAGTAATATTGCCAGCACCCATGAAATCTAAGCATCTGCATGAATTATTGTCATTGCCAACGCACTTTCCTGGCACTAATTTATAACTATGTTTTCCAAATCTGGGATTTTAATACTGCCACCCTGCAGTTTCATTGTTCATCTGTTCAAGGAGGATATCATTTACTATATTTGCACGTCTTCATACTGAAGCATATCCGATGTGCTAGATTGTATCATATTAGTAATTCTGCATCGGTAGAATTGTTCATTTAATATTTCACTTCGAAATACACAGTTCAAGATGTCTTCACTGTAATTGACAGCCCTCTACGTGGCCACTCACCGGTGATGAAATGTCAGACACCACTCGGCGCTCTACTCTCGCTGACGGGCTTGTAATCGCTGAAAAAAAATGCATTGCCGACCGTAAGATAATATCGGCATCATCGGCGTTAATACCCCACAACCTTCTCCGCTTACCTTCGACGAAGAGAGATAGATATCACAGTGTGTGCCGACTTGTCAGCCGCCAATAACGGTCTAAATAGCACACCCACACGTTAGATTTAACGTGTCTCCATCAATGCATTAACTCACGAACGGCATCATCGTTCGCCCACTTTTATTGGCCAAATAGTGAGCTTAACGAAATGGTCATGTTAACATCTGTTCTCAGAATCGTCTAGAATCGCAATGACGTACCGACGGTTCGACGTGAATAGGCGCAAGACTACTCATTGACGCTGCACTTCTACTCATGACGCCTACTACCATATCGTCTAGTAAAATTCTATATAAAAATAAGATCACAAATTTAATACTTCGCCGCACTAACTTCTTTCTCGCTTAAACAAATATCAAGATTTTATGACGCGTATACTTCGGCATCAAGAGCACCATACAGTTTTAATGCCTCTAGGATCTCATCACCGCCGCTAATTTCGACATGACCGATAATTTTTCTCATTTGTCTAATCATTTTCAAAGTTGATAGGCAGCACTTACATCTCAAGTGTAATACTGCACGTTAATACGGAGCATCATAATAAATAAGCATAAGTTCTGCACTGTCTCGTGGTAAACTACACGTTGTCAAGGCGTCTTGAGTTTTTGAGTTATCGGAATTACACCAACACTTTCAAAAAATGTAATCGTCAACTTCGGGTATTAACAAAATTTTCAATTCGGAAAAAGAGTGAATAACTCGCGAATTCCAGAAATTCGATTGTATTGACGCTGTCGAAAGTTAGCTTGACGTTTATTTTTTCGAGTCACTAATATTGCCGTCATTGGTGCATCAGACAACTCATCTCTACAAATTACACTTTGAAAATTTTGATATAGCTGGCTATGTTCAAACAAGTTAATTTCAGATGTTATAAGTGAGTGTCTATATTAATATATCAATCTTAAAGACTATTACAAACAAGTGTCTAGTACATAGTCAACACTGACATTGTTGTGCCGCCGAGTGATTTGGTTTCCAAAGAGAGCGACTGTGAAATCACATTAGATTTGTTATTTTTAACGCCGTTCTAATATCAGATTCTTACCTTCACCATGATATTGATCTCACCTATCTACATCTTCGCACTCGGCTCGTCAAATAAATCATCATCTTCATTTAGTTGATATTTATTTCGATAGTCATCGCACATCTTCTTCTGCGACACGCTAAATATCAAGCCTAATGAAACCCTCTTTCAAGTGCAAATCCCGCACCGTTTTTAATTCGGGCGGAAGAGTATGCAGATGCGGGGAGCAGGAAATTGGCCGGGGCCGGGCTAGGCCAATAAATTTCAATGCGACGTAGCGGCAGATACTTGCAGCTCGGTGAATATTTCAGAACCTAACGCTGAAAAGTAATAGAGTTAATATGGAACCCAAGATATAATCACG
Organism: Nicotiana noctiflora; assembly: GCA_032618575.1. Lineage (NCBI taxonomy): Eukaryota > Viridiplantae > Streptophyta > Magnoliopsida > Solanales > Solanaceae > Nicotiana > Nicotiana noctiflora. Next base: position 10,457 of record JASVEL010001039.1, read on the forward strand.
GACATAGCTTCAAATAGTTGCTATTTACTATACGCTGAGTTTTAATATTAAGAATAATATATAGACTACGGAAATTTTTCCACTCTACGAGTGAAATTCGCAGTCACAGTTTGGCATGGTACCCAAAATGTTATACGCTAGCCCATGCCTAGTATAATAATAGTCCACTATATTTAGAGTATAGCCAAATTAATTACTTATATTATTATTGACTATCGACATTAATAGGCCGCTTCGGGTAGATTATTTAGTCATAAAACAACAGCTACCAGACAACGTGTAGAAGCATTATTACGACATGTATATTCACCCAAAAATAAAGGAAGGCTATGCCTTTCTATCACAAACCAAATAATACTCAATGATCTGCGATCAGAGCATACTCTTCTCGCCTGGCGAGCTGTATGCACACGCGGTCGCGGCTCCACATTTCCCCGGGAGCAAGATCTTGCGATGATCGTCTGCTGGCTCACCTATATCGGGTCGGCCCCAGCTCCACTCTCTATTTATTTACCCACTTATTGTCTTCTGCCTGCTGCCGGGCCAAGGTGCCGCTGAATCGGGCTCACGGTACGAATACGCGACGGGGCTGACGCGGCAATATTTCAGGTCGTGCCTGTTATCACAAGATAACGCCGCCGCCAAAATGGCAGTAAATGCGCATCGATAGGCCGCCGACAGTAGCGCCCGCCGAGAATTACGACACTGAAAGATTTCCATGAAACTCAAAGAGCCGCCGAGCAGGCCTAAAGAGATGGCTTATCATAAAATCTTCTATCTCCACGAGGTACCATCAATTTGCATTCGGTTCATAGATCTTTATTCGATTCATATCTGCTCATGATGTAGTTATCTACGTGGAGGGTTGCATTAGTCACCTCTCGATTTCATTTCATATTATTCAGAAGGACCAAGTCGGAGCCCAAGCTATCATTGTCTCATTTTCGATTGCTGGCATTATGATGAGTTGTGCCCAATGGTCAGCTGTACTGTATGTATATAGAATCTGATGAAGTATCGCCAAATACCCGCGCATAATCTTCAGCTGCCAGTTACTGAAGAACTTTTCCAAGCATTACTTCCGTAACCGCTCCAAGTCAGCATTTATCTGCTGCCCGGGATACTACTTCACCTTCCACTCAGGTCTTCGGGCGTAACTGTGATAAATCGAAGTAGCAAATCCATTACCATTATCTACAATACCATATTTTTTTTAGTCTCAAGGCAGCTGCATTTTAAATCTCGCTGATTGAAGTATGCCATCGCTGTAGTTGAATATCTCCGTGCCCAACGCATCAAGAATATATACGCACATTAGACGGAGTCGCAATACATCGACACCGTCAGATCACAGACTCTCGAAGCTCGAAGGAATTATCAAGTCAGCAGAAGGTGAGTTCTGATATCTTCTCCTTGCTCAGAGTTGGCCGCGCTTACCGCATTAAACCCGCTTCAAGGAGAAGTGATCTATAGAAACTCCGCATTGACCAAAGATATCCTCAGTGTCCGCGGAAAACAAGTTTCTCATTGACTCGGCTCGAGCCGTTGGGTCAATGTCATGAGTACAAGCTGCTGGTTGAAGTTTCATCGTTCTAGATTTACCTGCCCCTAGTAGAGCGTTGCCGGGATCTGTAAATGAGGGATTTAGGGATGCAATGTCTCCATTCAGCGGAATAATGTAGTAGGTTTGATACATTTAAGATTATCGTCGACCGTGGAAAATAGTGGATTTGTTCCCGTATTCTGAAAGATAAATAGCTAGACGTCTGCATCGGACCCTCTGCATTTATTAAAAAGAAATTATAGAAACATTCGTTCTAGTATTTTCAATTGTCTTTAATAATGCATCTGATTTCCATTATCGTAATAAGGCTTATTTAATCGAAAAAAGCAGGCAAAGTCTAAATATTAATTAATTTTCCATATTAATAATTTATTAAAACAAAAAAATTTATAATAACAAATAATTTAGGCTAACTATATTATAGTTAAGACCATTAAACTTAAATATATTTTAACTCTAAGAATAATACATTATTAATTATAAACTGAAAGAAATACAAGCCGTTTTATCTCGATTACATGAGATAATTGCACGGCAGATCAAGGGACGCTCAGAAGCACCTCGTATTTCCAAGAGTAGTGGCCCATTGGGGTACCACTACGCACCGCTTGCCGCCGCCTCAGAACTGCTAAGAAAGAAGGCAGAAGTGTAGACAAGACAAATCGGTTTACGCGCTGCAAATTGCCGTTTTCATTCCAAGCGCCAACTAGCTGACATTGCGGGGCCACTCCACCTATCTGCGATAGCTTAAAGTAATATATATATATTAATACATTTATATTTTGTATTTCGCTTCTCAAAATAACAAGTTAATAACTCATTTATTAACTAATAATCGACCAACTGTAATAAATTAAATTATGTTTCACTCCTCTCTCATTAGAAATTTTCGGTAGCGCATCGGGCCCCAACCCATCACAAGAATTATATCTTGTGGTAGCGACACTCCCCCTCCCAAATATATCAATAACTTATATCTTCGCTTCGCCCCAAATATATCAATAGTTATCGAGCACTATATTAATAATTACATTTTAAAAAAAAAAAAATTTTAGGCCGTATGCATTAATTTATCCTTAATCTAATAATATATTACACGACTTCCAACTATAAATATATATATCAGATTTAGCTAATAATCCTATATCAACACATTTATATTGTCGGTTTTTAAACTACAATGAATAATTTCAATAATTTATCTTTATTACCGGTAACACCAATAATTTTTAATCAACAATTTATTCATAATCAATTTATTCCAGCAAACTAGATAGAACAAACACTTATAAATTCTCCCGTAGTTTCCATTTAACGAGCCCAACTGCACCGCCTATTCTCCTTTCGGGACCAACTAACCCAACCGTAGATCTATATATTAATAATTGATAATTAATATCAATCAATTCTTATTTTAATAAACTAGTTCATACTGCCGCGTTATGGTTTTTATACCATTCAATATTGAATAGTAGGAGTCGGACCCCGCCCACATGCATCGCGGGTAACCCGGGTCGGTTTCAAACTAGTGCTCAACCCGCCTTCCATGAGTCTCACCATACGGCTTGCTCCGGGGTCCAAAAACCGGTAGTCCGGGACAGCAACTCCTTCGGGGTCCCTTACTTCACTAATTTCTCTTACCATTTACGGTTCGCACTCCCGACCTCCCAGGAATTCAAAATAATATTGATCGAAAATGAAGAAAACGGCTAAGCATCATTTCGGCGACGGTGAGCCGGATAGCGACGCGCCGCCCCCCCTGCCGGCCGGGCGTCGAGAGAGAAGTTTTGCAGAAACAAAATGGGGATTTTTATCCCGCGTCAGCCTCGCTTTGGGATTAAAATCATCGGCAAGTGGTATTTTAATTCATCGCCCGTTGCTGACATTCCGGGCTCGCCGAGGCTCCTCGGCAAATGATACCATACACTGAGGCCGCGCTGACCGCTAGAGGTTACATCACGCCTATAGAGAATTGGCGTTAGCGTGTATTGTACTACGCAGATGCGCGAGCAAAATCGTGACCGACGTTGCCAGTGAGAACGGAGATCACGCTGAGTCGGCAGCGTGTATCCTGATGCGATCGCGCTTAGTGATACGTTCTATTGCAGACGGCCGAAGGGACATAGGTCGAGTATCGTCAGCGCTGGAGAGCCTGATTGCCAGCGCGACGAAGAGTTACTACGTTTAGATTAAATCAGCAGAAGGAATGTCTAGTCACTTCACCACCGCCAAACAGCTCCTCAGCTCCAAACGCATAGATCCGGGTCTCAAAACATCATACGAATTTAGTCGAGTGATCTTACCAAGCAGCAAAATAACATCAAAAATCCAGATGAATGGACCGGCCTTAGAAACTCGCAGAATTTTTGCTCATAATTTCCATAACTTGTAACTCCAATTTATACAACGGAGTTGTCTTAATGTTTGCCCGCTTTCAACCAAACTTTTATGAGTACTTAAGCTACCACAGAGTGATTTGCAGGCGCCGCGACGGAATTACGGTTCGATGCTCTGACATTTTTAATAAAAAAATAGTTTCACATTTCTCTTAAACATTTTCAGAAAAACAATTTAACAGCAAAATTCTTCTATCGGGTTGTCTCTCGGAATTCGATTTCCGGCATACGCCCAAGTTCCATATTTTTTTCGAGACTTTTCGCCAAATACGTGACCCGGTGCTCGTGTACAAAAATGTTGACTAAAGTCACCTATACCAATATTAATATTCACAAATTTTCACATATTCATATTTCGCATATTTCAACATAAATATTTTCTGCTTTATTACGGAATGTACAAATGTTCCAAGGAAATTATAAATGAGGTTTTCAAGACACTAGAATGATTAATAAAACAAGTTGATTTATTCCTTTGGGTCAGTCATTGTTACGCATTTTAGTTTACATCACAAAGAATCAAGTATTATAATGATGTGGAGAAGTCATTGTGTATGCTGACCATTTTCCGAGTATTCCATCAGATTCCTGCTTAGTTCTTTGTTCGCTTCAGGATGTGATGCTTTGACGCTGCATAGACTAAGTAGGATGCCTGGGCACTGGGTTGACGACATATTGTTGGTATAATGACCTAAGGTTTTATTTGTTAACGAAAAGGTGGAATGAGTATTAATTCTCGTCTAAGCGTTTCAAACTAAGGCAGTCTTAAGAGACATCCGGAGATGAATTGCCAGCCGAAAAGCGGCTCGCAGGAGTATGGACATTGTTATACCAGGAGGTTTCGTATATTTTGATCGGGCTGATTCAAGTGTGACGGAGGGACGGGATATCACTCACCGTAGTTAGCGGGCGGTCGAGTTCGAGGCTTCAGATCAGAGCATGGTGATAGTTGCTACTGTAAACTGGGGCGGGGAAATTTATACTACGGAGCATCGCCATTGCCAGATTGACGGGGAGCAGGCCGTCGGCGTACTGCACGCATGTTCGAGTGCCGCGTGGCACGTGGTGATGTTTAGTCGACGGTGCTCAACAGCTAGATGTTGCGAATCTGCCCGTAGAGGCGCGGTGGTGGCCCAAATGATGAAAGATGCGACAGAAGCAGAGTCAAGGTGGTGAGAGAAATCTGATGTCTTCGGCCGCTAGCCATGTCGGTAGCGGTGTCTTGTGCGGTAGAGTCTAAGCATCGGTTTCAGTAGACTTCCGCATGGTTTTCGAAGTAGACACTCTTCTGATATTGGAGTGTCTAGTATCGTATTGTAGATGTGGCTTAGAGTTTTCAATTTTCTCCGGCAAAAATAGTGTCATCTTCCATGTAAGAATTGTTTTCTCTCATGTAGTCATTGCTTGCCATCGCTTTAATATACAGATGTCGCATTTATTTATGGTACATATGTTCTTTATGTTTAGTTGTTTATATGAATATGTCCCATTCTCTGCTTTTATTTTGTTTTTGTTTTTTGTTTGCCTTTCATGTAGGTCGATTGAACAGTTGCAGAAATCTCACTCTATGAATATATTCGGTTGTTATTGTTGTCGTGGTTATTACTTCCACTAATTTATTTGGATATCATCACAGATTACAGTATACCTATTATTATTGTTAATATAAGATGATTAGACCAAATGTTACTGCATCGCCAAGATTCTCTCCTTAGTATACATCGTTTAGACTTCAGTTTGTTCTCATTCTCAACATTATTGTATACGCGTTGTTGGCGTTTACGCCTTTCACTTTACTTAAAATTACTTACAATTAAATAAATTTATTTTGTATTTACAAAGATATCCATCTTCATATTCGGTAAGGGATCTGGCACGGGAAGGTAAATTAAAAATATTTTGCTGTATCTTAAAGTTTAAGAGATGTTTGTTGGCCATTATTTGTAAAATATGCCTTCTCAAAGGGAAAAATGCAAAATGAAAGTTTGAAGTTACTATTTCAAATTTAAATGGTCATTTGTTTTGGAACATACTAAAAAAGGAAATACCATTTAATATGAATGGCGAGTATATTACAGATCGAATGAATTCAAAAATATGTATGTCAAGAAATCCTGAAAGATGAGCGCTCCCACACAAAGAATCTTACCAGCCAGTATCAGTTAATAATTACATCCAACAATGCATGGTAGAAGTGAGTTGAGAAAGGAATCCAATTCCATGGCTAATGCAGTTTGGGAAACGCTGAAGGTCTTAATATTTGTGTAGTGTATAGTTTCGTAAGTTATGTTAGTACTGAAGTATAATCTTACAAAGCTATGCATATGTAAATGTAGATTAAAGTCAAAGGAGAATGTATAGAAAACACAGCTGATAAAGGTCTTAAATTAGCACTTCAGTTTATGTAAATTGACGAGCAATCCACTATATAAAAGCAATATATCTAGGAATACTGACAATGCCTAACATATCTGCTCGTAAACACAACTCTTCAAATCTTCATGCTTGTCATGGATGGTGCCGATTGCAGTAGACGAATCTTCAATTTGTGGAATCCTTAAACATTTTTCCTTACAAAAAAGAGATTCAGTCATGGAAGAATTATATTTTCCTTCTAAGAAAAGAAAAACCCACTATGATAGAGCATGCTAGTCATTTTCACAGAAGGCAAAATCAATTATGGGCAAGAAAATTCGTACGCAGGAGGGGAAAGCAGCATCATCGCTTCGTCACGACCTATTCTCACTCGCAGAGGCACTACCTCAAGTTCGCCAGATGGATTGGCGTTTACGCTTGCCGCGAGATCGTCTTCGCCTATAGTACAAGACAAATTTGTTTTCGTCTAGGCAACGCTGCATCAACATCGCTTAAGGAAAAATAGTGAGCTAAGAAATAATATCACTCCGGCTCATATCATTAATGCAATCTAAGGAATTTCATAAGCAAGTTATGCAATGGATTTATCTCTCCTGCGATAAACGCAATAAATTTTTCAAGCGCAATATAAAGGTTAGTGATATTAACGGCACCTCAAAAAAAAAAAATAACAAAAAACACTTACGCTTTCAGGAACGAGAAAGTTCAAGAATTTTTGGATTAACTTGCGGTATAGAAGGAAGCACTCAATTTCAATATCTGTAATGAAGTTACGCCTGAATTTATAGAATTGTCAGTTTGCGAAAAAAAAGGTATGCTCCGCTACGTGTACCGCTATGGCGTAATGCGTCTTTCATTTTATTCGTTTCATTACAATGCATTTCACCAAAAATAACGCTTCGCTTTAACGTTATTTATCAAATGTTGGTCAACTAGTTTAACTACAAAACGCCAAATTTCCAAGCCTATCTGCTCCATTTTCCATTATTTACCTACTCATACTACTATGCCTAATGTCTATTTTCATGAACGGGAATGGCTATAGAAAAAACATGGAAATTGGCAAAAGGATCACGTTGTTAAAAGATCGAATGCGATCCGAGGGGGTTTCCCTTTGCCTATACGTCGGAGTATACTGCCAACGGCAGATTTGATATCTTTTCAACCGCTCAAACTTTCGTGTATACTCCAGACACCATATGCTCAATCGGTTTCTTACCGTTTTGCCCATATCAAACATGTTTCAATGCACACGCTCAAAACTATATTGCCAGAATGCAGAATCAAGTCTACAAATTCCGGCTTATAATTTCACATCTACATTTCGTGATTCCTAAACATGTAATCCTTTGGATTGACACTATTTGATAGATACTTCATCAAATTTAGGTAATCAGTAAAGAACGTGTAAAGTTTTTTTTGGCGCATCATGAATGAATGGACTAAAGATTTTATTTTGATACACCGCCAATCATCTTTATACATATCAGCATATCCTCGCCATAGTCCCATTCCTTGGGATGTGATAACTCCTATTAAGCCTTTAGTAGGTACGTGGACTACATCATTATTTTGACCAATAGTTGATAATTCCATTCAGAAAGTAGTTATCTAACGTAGTATTAAATCTTCAAGCCAGACTTTCCGCTTATAGCATAATGCTACAGAAATTTTCATTATCGCATCGTATCGCAAATTCTAAAATTCGGGTTATTCAAATTTTCCACGGGCTTTATCCACGTTTATAAACTCGATTCCATTGCATTTGGTGCTATTACACGTTCGTTAGGCACTCTATATATCGGGGTTTTCAACGCCAACCGCCCATGTGCATAAATCTTGAAGTCTTCTAAACAGTACGTGTATTGCTCGCTCTACAACGGAATCGAACAGTTTATAGCATCGATGAAGCCTGTGAAGTTAAGCCGAATTGGCCGGGAATTTTTTAGAGGTCATTACCTGCTCGGCCAAAACCTTGGGCTCCTATTTGCATACATCATGGAGCAGCGAACGACAATAGGTAGGGCAGGAGCGTTATGTATAACGGAAAGTCTCGTCATATACGGCGAAGACATAATACCGTTAGACAACTACTTTCTAGTGGAATTATCACTATTGATTATGTAAGATCAAAGGATAATGTTGCGGATCCACTTACAAAAGGCTTAACTAGAGAGGAGTTGAGAAATCATCTAAGGGAATGGGACTATGGCCGAGGACAAGTCAACATGGCGGTAACTCTACCTAGAATTTTGGATGTTCTGAGATCTAGGTTCAAGGAGCTCAAACAAAGTTGTGATTGACCTGTTCAACATTGTCAAAATAAAATCTTTGGTTCATTCTCATGATGAAGACAATGTTCAGTAACAAGGATAGAACTTTACACGTTCTTTAATGATTACCTAAATTTGATGAGGTGTCTATCAAATAGTGTCAATCTAAAGGATTACATGTTTAGGAATCACCTATGTAAGTGTGAAGTGTAAGCCGCTTCAAGGAGAATTCTGTAAGGCCAATTCTCTACGCACTTATGAGACCAGGCGGTGTTCATGGCTGAAACGAACACAATAATGAGAACCAAAAGACGGTTAAGGGTCGATTGTGTGACATATGGTTGTCTAGGTATACACCAAAGTTTGGCGGTTCAAAGATATCAAATCTACCGATTGACCGAGTATATCCGACATATGTTCACTATGGAAAGTTCAAAGGGAAACCTACTTATCCAGATGCGATCGATCTTTTCTTGCGAATCACACAATTTCCATGTTTTTTTTTTCTATATAGCCATTCCCCATTCATGTGGGGGATTGTTGGACTTTTAAGCCATTGGGCTTTAAAGATGAGTAGTGTGAATTGGGTAATGGTGGGAAATTAAATGGACTGGATTGGGCTTCAAAATTTGGCCCGGTTTATTTGGTTAAACTAGTTGACCCAGTTTGATAAATAACGTTAAAAGAACGTTATTTTTCAGGTGTCTATTCACAATGAACAGATACCATGAAGAGGCACCATACCTTTTCACAAACAGACACCATGAAGAGGCACCATACCTTTTCACAAAGCCAACAATTTCCTATAAATTCAGGCATGACTTTCATTCTAGATATTCAGAAATTCAGAAATTTTTTCCCTCTCTCTGCAAGTTCATTAATCCAAAAATTCTTGAGCTTTCTCGTTCCTTGAAAACCGTAAGTGTGATTCGCTCCGTTTTTTGAGTTCGTTGGTATCCTGCTTCTTGTATTGCCACTGTCGCAGGAAGGTTATTCCGTTTTATCCTGGGAGGATTAAATCCATTACCTTGGCAACTGTGAGGGGGTTAAAATTCCTTAAGGACACACAAGCAAATTGTGAACTCGGAATTATATATTCTATTTCTTCTTCCTCTTGTTTTTTTCCTTAACAGTGTTGATTTTGATAATACGCGTTGCCTAACAAGAGCTAGAATTCTAATCTTGTGCCAGGACCTATGGGCCAAGGGACAGTCTCAGGTAGACGGGCGTAGGGGGCCCACACCAATCCATCCCGAACTTGGTGGTTAAACTATACTGCAGAAATTGAGAATAGATCATGATGAAACTGATGATCTTTCTTTTTTTCCCCTCCCTTTCTTTGAGTCCTAATTTTTCTTGCCATAATTGATTTTCCTATCTCACGAGGGAAATGATAACATATCTATCATAATTGGATTTTTCTTTTCTTAGAAAGAAAATATAATTCTTCCATATTTGGCTAGTCTCTTTTTTTGTAGGAAAATGTTTAGAGTTCTATAAATTGAAGATTCGTCCTTCTCATTCAGCACCATCCACAATGTAGCCGTATGAGGTTTGAGAGTTGTGTTTACGAGGAGAACTTTACGGGACAAATGTTAGCGTGTCACTTGTGTTTGCCTCTTCGTGAGGTTATTCCCTAGATATATTGTACTCTTTTTTATATAGTGGATTGCTCATTGAAGAATTTACATAAACTGAAGTGCTAAATTGCAGGCAACGTATTGTCTGTTTTCTACTTCTATTCTCCAACTTTGTCTCTATTTATATACATAGCTAACCTGTTAGATTATACTCAATTACTAACTTTATAACTTTACAACTTATACCTTCTACACATATTAGGACTTTAACTCCACGTTTCCAAACTCCTTCGTGGACATGGAATTGGATTCCTTTCTCAACTCACTCTCACTCATCTGTGTTGTGGATGTAGGTCAATTAACCGAACCACGTTATATATTTGTGTTTCTTTTGGTAGATTTCTCTTTTGTTGTGGGACTTATCATCTTTCAAGGTTTACTTTACCAGCTTATGCATGACACCCGATTCATTTCGATCCTAACAGATACTCCCTCCATTTCATATTAAATGAGGTATTTTCCTTTTTTAGTATGTTCCAAAACAAATGACACATTTCTAAATTTGGAAATAATTTAACTTCAAACTTTTCATTTTACCATTTTTCCCCTTAATGAGAAGCTTTTATATCAACACAAATGACGTGGCCCCACAAATATTTTATCTCTTAAGCTTTTAAGACCACAACTTTCAAAAGTCTTATTTTTTGTTACACTCCATGCCAAGTCAAACTACCTCAAATAATATGAAATGGATGGAGTAGTATGTTTGGCCAAACTGCAAAATCAGTTTATTTTGAGAAGTATTTTTTCTCAAAAGTATTTTTTTTCAAAAGTACATTCGGTGAGAAGCAGTTTGTGTTGGCTAATTTATTTGAAAAGCACTTCTGAGCAACAATTAATATTTGGTCTAAGTTTTTACAAAGTGCCTCTAAATATATTTTTCAAAAAAGTACTTTTAAAGAGAAGTTATTTTTTTTGCTTTTCCAAAACTGATTCTACTTTTATTCAAAATTATTTTTTTAGCCTCACATATTTAAAATAAAAAAAATATTCTTTACTTGGAGAAGCTTGATCAAACAGACTATGAATTGAATTTAGAAATTAAAGTGAAAGAGTAAGAAAAAAATGGGTAAGCACTCCAGCACAATAAAGATATATAGCTCTTTCGCATTGCCATTACATGTGTTGAGGAGTGGGCTGAGAGCTCAGAGATCTAGCTGAGCACAGTGGCACTACTAACAGAGAGGATCTTGACAGTACATGCCGAGCTGGAATAGTCATGGCCCCATATTGGCTAACCTATAATAATAGCTATGCACTGTGATACGTGATGACTAATCAAATAAGTTAGTCAAAGTAACCAACCACAACAACAACAACAACCCAGTATATTCCCACAAAGTGGGGTTTGGGGAGGCTAATATGTAGACATGCCTTACCTCTACCCAAAAGGGCAGAGAGGCTGTTTCCAATCGACCCTCGGTGCAGGGAAAAGAAAGGCAAACAAAAACAAAAACAAAAGCAGCATTAGTTACACCAACATACATCACATAAATAATTAACTAAACATAAGAGACATATGTAGCATAAATAAATTGGCATGCAATAATATTAAAACAGTAGCTAACAGAAATGACTACCACAAGAGAAAGCAAACTAATCCTCTATGGGTGGCCCTACCGCGCCTCACCCACTGCAGAAAGGAGTACGGAAACTCTAAAAGCCCCTATCCTACAACCCTGATACTAGACCTCCAAACTTTCCTATCAAGGGTCATCTCCTCGAAAATTCGCATACTGGCCAAGTCCTGCCTAATTACCTCTCCCTAGTATCTCTTAGGCCTCCCTCTGCCTCGCCTCACACCGACCACCGCTAGCCGCTCCTCACCGGGGCATCGGGGCTTCTCCTCCGCACATGGCCGAACCACCGAAGCCTTGTCTCTCGCATCTTCTTATCCACTGGGGCCACCCCCACCTTCTCCCGAATAACTTCGTTCCTAATCTTATCTAACCTGTTGAGCCCGCACATCCACTTAAGCATCCTCATCTCTGCAACCTTCATCCTCTGAACATGCGATTTATTCACCGACCAACACTCCATCCCATACAGCATGGCAGGTCTAACTACAGCTCTATAAAACTTCCCCTTAAGTTTCTGTGGCACTTTCTTATCACACAAGACTCCTGATGCAAGCCTCCACTTCGACCACCCCGCCGCTATACGGTGAGTGACATCCCCGTCTATCTCCCCGTCCCCCTGGATCACCGATCCAAGGTATCTGAAACTATCCTTCTTGGCTATGGCCTGAGATCCAATCATCACACTCCCTCCCACTTCGCTCGGCTCAACGCTAAACTTGCACTCCAGATATTCTTTCTTAGACCTGCTTAGTTTGAAGCCCTTAGACTCAAGAGTCTGTCTCCATTCCTCTAGCCTTTCGTTAACACCGACCCTCGTCTCGTCTACCAACACTATGTCGTCAGCAATTAGCATACACCAAGGCACATCCCCTTGAATATGCCGCGTCAAAGCATCCATCACCAAGGCGAACAAGAGGGGGCTAAGCGCAGATCCTTGATGGAGCCCCATAACTACCGGAAAATGGTCCGAGCCACCACCCACTGTCCTGACCCTAGACTTAGCTCCATCGTACATGTCCTTGATTACTGTGATGTAGGCTTCCGGTACGCACTTAGTGTGACGACCCAAAGGGTCATCACTTGTTTTATTAATCATTCTGAGCTTTTGAGGTCTTGAAAGTCTCATTTATAGTTGCCTCGATTTGCGTGCACAGTCCGGGCACAAAGCTGGAAAATATTTATGTTGAAATATGCGAAATATGTGAAAATGTTGAAGAATTTTGATATTAATATTGATATGGTTGACTTTGGTCAACATTTTTGGTAAACGGACCCGGATCCGTGATTTGACTCTTTCAGAAAATCCGTAGAAAAATATGGAACTTGGGCATATGTCCGGAATTGAAATCCGAGGTCTAGAACCCCAGTAAAAGAATTTTTCTGTTAAATTGTTTTCCGAAAATGTTTAAGGAAAATGAAACTGAATTTTTATTAAAAAGTACTGGTATCGGGCTCGTATTTTGGTTCCGACGCCCGGTACAGGTCATATATATTGGTTAAGCGCTTCCTGTAAAGTTTGGTTGAAAACGGACGTCGTTTGACGTGTTTCGACCTTAAATTGGAAATTTTGGAAATTATGAAATTTTAAAGAATTCTTGAGTTTTAAGGCTCAATTCATTGATTTTGATGTTATTTTAGCGATTTGATCGCGCGAGCAAGTTCGTATGATGTTTTTGAGTTAGTGTGCATATTTGGTTTGGAGCTCCGAGGGCTCGGGAGTGTTTCGGAGGTGGTTCGGGGGTGTTTTTGGACTTAGGAAACTGGCAGAATTTCTGCAATTTTTGCACAGACATTTTACTCTACGCGATCGCGGCCTTGTACACGCGATCGCACTGCCTTGTCAAAGTACTCAACGCGATCGCAGCCGTTTGCACGCGATCGCGAAGCTTTCTGTCCTTCTTAAACGCGATCGCATCTGTCTGCGCGCGATCGCGTAGCCTTCCGTTCTCCTTCAACGCGATCGCGATCCTGTTCACGCGATCGCGTAGTGCAAATAAGCCACCCCAGCGAAATTCTTCTACGCAATCGCAACATTGACCACGCGATCGCGTAGTGTTGGATATTTGCCTTCCGCGATCGCGACCCAGTTCACGAGATCGCGTAGAACAAAATCGCTGCCCAGTGATTTTAATCCCAAAACAGAACATAAACGGGATAAAAATCCCATTTCTGTTCAACTCTCTTCTCCACAGCTCCTTGGACGATTTTTGAGCGATTCTTCATCAAACTTCTTGGGTAAGTGATTCTTAACTCGTTTTCTTCATTTTCCATCAATATTATTTGAATTCCTAAGCCTAATTAGGTGTAAATGGGTAGAAAAATTGAGAATTGAGTATAGTAAGGGTTTTCAAAGAATTTGCGATCTAGACCTCGTTTTGGAGTCGAACTTAAGAACAAATTGTATATTTGAACTCATGGAAGATTGGGTGAACATATTTTGGTTCGAAACTTGAGTTTCGATTATGTGGGCCCGGGGTCGATTTTTACTATTCCGGGCTAGAATGTTGTAAAAATCATATTTAGCAATATGAACTAGTTTGTTAAGTAGAATTGATGATATTGAATCAATTGTGTATAGATACGATTGGATTGGAGTCAAATTCGAAAGGAAAAGGCATTGCTACGGATTGAATCGTTCGTAAACTTTCGAGGTAAGTGTTTGTTCTATCCTAGTTTGTAGGAATAGGAATTCAGTTATGAATAAATTGTTGATTAAGAGTTATTGGTGTTATGCCGGTAATGAAGATAAATTATTGAAATTATTATCAATTATTGGTTTAAAACCGGTAATTATAAATATTGTTGATATAGAGATTATTGGCTAAATGCCGGTAATATATATATTTATGAATTGGGATCGTGTGGCGCGCCGACCACTTATATATTTATGAATTGGGATCGTGTGGCGCGCCGACCACTTATATAATAAGAAATGTTGGCATTGGCCATAGTTGCCGGTAGCCTATTGATATATTTGGGAGCTGGTGGTACGCCTACCACAAGATATAATTATTGATATATTTGGGAGCGGGTGGTACGCCTACCACAAGATATAATTACCGTGATAGTTGGGAGCGGGTGGTACGCCTACCACGAGATATGAAATGAGAGAGGAATTGAATAATGAAATTAAGATTTATTCCGTTGATTAGATTATTCTGGATATCGTTAGTTATTGACTGTTATTTCAGAGCAGAGTATTTCCTTATAAATGTATTGTATATATATATATATCTATATTGTAACTGTACAGGATTAGGTGGGTGACTGGTCTTAGCCTTGTCACTAGTTCGCTGCGATAGGCCAGGCACTTACCAGCACATGGGGTCGGTTGTGCTGATACTACACTCTGCGCTCTTTTTGCGCAGATACAGGTTACGGACAGCAGCAGCGGCAGTAGTGATTTGTGGATTTTTCGACTACTGAGACTACGAGGTAGCCTTGCAGGCGTCCGCAGGACCCGTTGTCACTTCTATCTATGTTTTTCATTCTGTTATCTCATGTAATCGAGATAAACAGCTTGTATTTTCTTTAAGACAATTATGTGTATTATTCTTAGAATTTCGTGAGTATTGTGACACCAGTCTTGGGTAGTGTATCATATTTGACTAAGTCTTCCGCTGATTTTGATTATTCCGCTATAATTTATATGTTTTTAATAAGAAATTGGTAATTAATAGAGAAGTAATTAATATTTGGCTTGCCTAGCTTCCATTTAGTAGGCGCCATCATGACCCCGATGGTGGAAAATTCGGGTCGTGACAAGTTGGTATCAGAGCACTAGGTTGCACAGGTCTCACAACTCACGAACAACCTTAGTAGTGTCTGAAGGATCGGTACGGAGACGTCTGTATTTATCCTCCAGAGGCTACGGAGTTAGGAAAATATTCCCTTTATTCTTTCCGGTCGTGCGACTTGATCTTTTAAATGTTAATTGAACTTCTACTCTGTTCTTCCGCAGATGGTAAGGACACGTGCATCCTCATCTACTGACCAACAGCCCGAGGTCCCAGCAGCGGCAGCTCCTGCTAGGGGTAGAGGCCGAGGTCGAGGTCGTCCCTAGAGGACAAGGTAGGGGCAGAGCTCAGCCCCGAGCAGCAGCACGAGTGGCAGAACCTCATGTTCATATCGAGGAGGACGTTCCAACCCCAGCAGCTCCAGTAGGCCCAGCTCAGGTCCCATGAGGAGCTTTGTTTTCACCGGACCTTCAGGATGCTTTGGTCCGAATAGCAGGTTTTATGGATCATATCACCAGAGCAGGTTTATTACCGGTAGCACCAGCCACTTCTCAGGCTGGAGGAGGTAATCATACTCTTGCTACGCGCACTCCGGAGCCAGTGATTCCCCAGACTCAGGTTCCTGTGATTCAGCCAGTTGAGGCAGCTCGGCCTATTATTGCGACTCCGTCTAATGATGGTGCAGCCATGTCCGCTGACGCGTTGTGGAGATTGGACAGGTTTACCAAGCTGTTCACTACCACATTCAGTGGCACTCCTTCAGAGGATCCACAGGATTTCCTATACAGCTGCCACGAAGTTCTCCATACTATGGGTATTGTGGAGACTAATGGTGTGGATTTTGCTACTTTTCGGTTATCCGGTTCCGCCAAGACTTGGTGGAGAGATTATTGTCTATCCAGGCCAGCGGGATCGTCATCTTTGACTTGGGAGCAGTTTGCAGAATTATTCTTGGAGAAGTTCCTTCCAGCAACTCAGCGGGAGGTTATGCGCAGACAATTTGAGCGTCTTCATCAGGGTTCTATGTCTGTCACACAGTACGAGACTAGGTTCGTGGACCTGGCTCGTCATGCTATTATCATACTTCCCACAGATCGGGAGAGAGTGAGGAGGTTTATTGATGGCTTGAATCAGCCAATTCGGCTACAGATGGCTATGGGGGCAGGAACTGAAATCACTTTTCAGGAGGTGGCTAATGCAGCCCGCCGGATCGAGATGGCTCTGTCACAGGGAGCGAGACATGGATCCGATAAGAGATCTCGTAATTCGGGTAGATTCAGTGGTACCTCGTCTGGAGATAGAGATTTTTATGATAGAGGCCATCCTCCTAGGCCTTATCAGTCAGCTCTTCAGGTTTCTCATGATGCTTCAGGTGATCGTAATTCTCAGCCACGCTACTCTGATCAGCAGCCTATCAGTGCACCACCACTTCGCCATTTTCAGCAGTCGAGGGCTTGTTTTACGTGCGGTGATCTTAGGCACATTGCAAGGTATTGCCCTCGAGCTCCTGACAGATCTCACCAGCAGAGTTCTCGTGCCATGATTCAGGCCCCAGTTCCCTCACAGCCTGCCCAGCCGGCTAGAGGCGGAGGTAGAGGACATAGAGGGGGAGGTAGAGGTCATAGAGGTGGAGCTCAGACCGATAGAGGTAGAGACCAGCCAGCAGCTGATCGTCCTAGAGATACTGCTCAGGGTGGTGGGGCACAGCCCCGATGTTATGCACTTCCCGCCAGACCAGAGGCTGAGTCTTCTGATGCCGTCATTACAGGTATTATTTTGGTTTGTGATAGAAAGGCATCAGCATTATTTGACCCCGGGTCTACATATTCGTATGTGTCTTCCTATTTTGCACCATACTTGGTTCAGCCCAGTGATCCACTGAGTGTTCCTGTTCATGTGTCTACACCAGTAGGCGACTCTATTGTGGTTGATCGAGTTCATTGGTCATGTATTATAGTAATTGAGGGTCTCGAGACCCGTGCTGATTTATTACTCCTAAATATGGCGGACTTTGATATTATACTAGGCATGGACTGGCTATCTCCGTATCATGCTATTTTAGATTGCCATGCCAAGACTGTGACTTTAGCCCTGCCGAATTCGCCTCGTATAGAGTGGAAAGGAATTTCATGTCATACTAGCCGTAATGTTATTTCTTATGTTAAAGCTCAGCGTATGGTTGGAAAGGGATGCTTGGCTTATTTGGCCTATGTCCGTGATTCTAGTGCCGAGGTTCCTTCTATTGACTCGGTGCCTGTGGTTCGCGAATTTCCTGAAGTATTTCCTTCAGACTTGCCAGGTATGCCGCCCGATAGGGACATTGATTTTTGCATTGACTTGGCTCCAGGCACTCAGCCCATTTCCATTCCCCCATACCGTATGGCTCCGCCAGAGTTAAAAGAATTGAAGGAACAGTTGCAGGATTTACTTGAAAAGTGTTTCATTAGGCCCATTGTTTCGCCGTGGGGTGCACCTGTATTATTTGTAAAGAAGAAAGATGGTTCGATGAGAATGTGCATTGACTATCGACAGCTAAACAAGGTGACTATCAAAAATAAATATCCACTTCCGCGAATTGATGATTTATTTGACCAGCTTCAGGGTGCCAAGGTATTTTCAAAGATAGATTTGAGATCTGGCTATCATCAGCTGAAGATTAGGGCATCTGATGTCCCTAAGACCGCGTTCCGCACTCGGTATGGACATTATGAATTTCTGGTCATGTCTTTTGGGTTGACAAATGCTCAAGCAGCTTTTATGGAATTAATGAATCGGGTGTTCCGGCCTTATTTAGACTTGTTTGTAATAGTCTTCATTGATGACATATTAATATATTCCCGCAGTCAGGAGGAGCATGCGCAACATCTCGGAGTGGCTTTACAGACTCTGAGAGATAGCTAGCTATATGCAAAATTTTCAAAGTGTGAATTTTGGCTAAGTTCAGTTGCATTCCTGGGTCATATTGTGACGGCAGCAGGTATTCAGGTTGATCCGAAGAAAATTAAGGCAATCAAGAGCTGGCCTAGACCGACATCAGCCACAGATATTCGGAGTTTCTTGGGGTTAGCGGGCTATTATCGCCGATTCGTAGAAGGATTTTCGTCTATTGCAACCCCACTGACCAGATTGACCCAGAAGGGTGTTCAATTTGAATGGACCGATGAATGTGAGGCGAGCTTTCAAAAAGCTCAAGACAACCTTGACCACAACACCGGTATTGGTTTTACCCACAGGTACGGGACCTTATACTGTTTATTGTGATGCTTCCCGTATTGGGCTTGGTGCAGTGTTAATGCAGGATGGCAAAGTTATTGCCTATGCTTCGAGGCAGTTGAAGATTCATGAGAAGAACTATCCAGTGCATGATCTAGAATTGGCGGCGATTATTCACGCATTGAAGATCTGGAGGCATTATTCGTATGGTGTAGCATGTGAAGTATACACCGATCATAAGAGTCTTCAGTATTTGTTTAAGCAGAAAGAGTTGAATATGAGGCAGAGAAGGTGGCTAGAGTTGCTAAAAGACTATGATGTTACTATTTTATATCACCCAGGTAAGGCCAATGTGGTGGCCGATGCATTGAGTAGAAAGTCCGCCAGCATGGGTAGTCTTGCATATATTCCGGTCAGTCAGAGACCATTTGCTCTAGACGTCCAGGCATTAGCCAACCAGTTCGTGAGATTGGACATTTCTGAGCCTAGCAGAGGTGTTAGCCTGCACGGTCGCTCGTTCTTCCTTATTAGAGCGTATCCGTGAGAGGCAATTTGATGATCCTCATTTGCGTGAGTCGAGAGATACAATACAGCGGGGAGGTGCCACACAGGTAAACCTAGATGATGATGGGGTATTGAAATTGCAGGGTCGAGTTTGTGTGCCCAATGTCGAAGGGATTCGAGAGTTAATCTTAGCGGAGGCCCACAGTTCGCGGTATTCTATTCATCCAGGCGCCGCGAAGATGTACCAGGACTTATGGCAGCACTATTGGTGGCGCAGAATGAAGAAAGATATCGTTGCGTATGTCGCTCGGTGTCTAAATTGTCAGCAGGTGAAATATGAGCACCAGAGACCTGGTGGTGTATTCCAGAGGATTGAAATTCCCGAGTGGAAACGGGAGCGGATCACTATGGATTTCGTTACTGGACTTCCTTTGACTCGGAGGAAATTTGATGCTATTTGGGTCATTGTTGATAGGCTGACCAAGTCAGCACACTTTATTCCAGTATCTGTCTCCTACTCCTCGGAGAGGTTAGCAGAGATTTACATCAGGGAGATTGTTCGACTTCATGGGGTGCCAGTATCTATTATTTCTGATCGGGGTACGCAGTTTACCTCGCGGTTCTGGAGAGCGGTCCAGCAGGAGTTAGGCACCCAGGTTCAGCTGAGTACATCTTTTCATCCTCAAAAGGATGGCCAGTCCGAGAGGACTATTCAGATTCTAGAAGACATGCTTCGAGGCTGTGTTATTGATTTCGGAGGATCGTGGGACCAGTTTCTGCCATTAGTAGAGTTCGCCTACAACAACAGCTATCAGTCCAGCATCCAGATGGCCACGTATGAGGTGTTGTATCGTAGGCGATGTCGATCTCCAGTTGGATGGTTTGAACCAGGAGAGGCTCGGTTGTTGGGCACAGATTTAGTTCAGGAGGCCTTGGATAAGGTCAAGACTATTCGAGAGAGATTGCGTTCAGCTCAGTCCAGGCAGAAGACTTATGCGGATCGTAAGGTTCGAGATGTAGATTTCATGGTTGGCGAACGAGTATTGCTCCGAGTGTCGCCTATGAAGGGCGTGATGAGGTTCGGGAAGAAGGGCAAGCTCAGCCCTAGGTATATTGGTCCATTTGAGATTCTAGACAAAGTGGGAGGGGTGGCTTACAGATTAGCTTTGCCGCCTAGCTTATCAGCCGTGCATCCAGGTTTTTCATGTATCTATGCTTTGGAGGTACCACGGTGATCCTACACACGTGTTAAACTTCAGTACTGTCCAATTGGACAAGGACCTATCTTACGAGGAGGAGCAGATGGCAATTCTAGACCGGCAGGTTCGACAGTTGAGGTCGAAGAGTTTTCCTTCCACGCGAGTTCAGTGGAGAGGTCAGCCTCCCGAGGCATCGACCCGGGAGTCCGAGTCTGATATGCAAAGCCATTACCCACATTTGTTCCCTGACTCAGGTACTTCCTTCTCTTGTTCATTGGAGGACGAACGGTTGTTTTAGAGGTGGAGATTGTGACGACCCAAATGGTCATCACTTGTTTTATTAATCATTCCGAGCTTTTGAGGTCTTGAAAACCTCATTTATAGTTGCCTCGATTTGCGTGCACAGTCCGGGCACAAAGCTGGAAAATATTTATGTTGAAATATGCGAAATATGTAAAAAAGTTGAAGAATTTTGATATTAATATTGATATGGTTGACTTTGGTCAACATTTTTGGTAAACGGACCCGGATCCGTGATTTGACTGTCTCAGAAAATCCGTAGAAAAATATGGAACTTGGGCATATGCCCGGAATTGAAATCCGAGGTCTAGAACCCCAGTAAAAGAATTTTTCTGTTAAATTGTTTTCTGAAAATGTTTAAGGAAAATGAAACTGAATTTTTATTAAAAAGTACCGGTATCGGGCTCGTATTTTGGTTCCGACGCCCGGTACAGGTCATATATATTGGTTAAGCGCTTCCTGTAAAGTTTGGTTGAAAACGGACGTCGTTTGACGTGTTTCGGCCTTAAATTGGAAATTTTGGAAATTATGAAATTTTAAAGAATTCTTGAGTTTTAAGGCTCAATTCATTGATTTTGATGTTATTTTAGCGATTTGATCGCGCGAGCAAGTTCGTATGATATTTTTGAGTTAGTGTGCATATTTGGTTTGGAGCCCCGAGGGCTCGGGAGTGTTTCGGAGGTGGTTCGGGGTGTTTTTGGACTTAGGAAACTGGCAGATTTTCTGCAATTTTTACACAGACATTTTACTCTACGCGATCGCGGCCTTGTACACGCGATCGCACCGCCTTGTCAAATTACTCAACGCGATCGCAGCTGTCTGCACGCGATCGCGAAGTTTTCTGTCCTTCTTCAACGCGATCGCAGCCGTCTGCACGCGATCGCGTTCCTGTTCACGCGATCGCGTAGTACAAATAAGCCACCCCAGCGAAATTCTTCTACGCGATCGCAGCATTGACCACGCGTTCGCGTAGTGTTGGATATTTGCCTTCCGCGATCGCGACCCAGTTCACGAGATCGCGTAGAACAAAATCGCTGCCCAGTGATTTTAATCCCAAAACAAAACAGAAACGGGATAAAAATCCCATTTCTGTTCAACTCTCTTCTCCACAGCTCCTTGGACGATTTTTGAGCGATTCTTCATCAAACTTCTTGGGTAAGTGATTCTTAACTCGTTTTCTTCATTTTCCATCAATATTATTTGAATTCCTAAGCCTAATTAGGTGTAAATGGGTAGAAAAATCGAGAATTGAGTATAGTAAGGGTTTTCAAAGAATTTGCGATCTAGACCTCGTTTTGGAGTCGAACTTAAGAACAAATTGTATATTTGAACTCATGGAAGATTGGGTGAACTTATTTTGGTTCGAAACTTGAGTTTCGATTATGTGGGCTCGAGGTCGATTTTTACTATTCCGGGCAGAATGTTGTAAAAATCATATTTAGCAATATGAACTAGTTTGTTAAGTAGAATTGATGATATTGAATCAATTGTGTATAGATACGATTGGATTGGAGTCAAATTCGAAAGGAAAAGGCATTGCTACGGATTGAATCGTTCGTAAACTTTCGAGGTAAGTATTTGTTCTATCCTAGTTTGTAGGAATAGGAATTTAGTTATGAATAAATTGTTGATTAAGAGTTATTGGTGTTATGCCGGTAATGAAGATAAATTATTGAAATTATTATCAATTATTGGTTTAAAACCGGTAACTATAAATATTGTTGATATAGAGATTATTGGCTAAATGCCGGTAATATATATATTTATGAATTGGGATCGTGTGGCGCGCCGACCACTTATATATTATTGAATTGGGATCGTGTGGTACGCCGACCACAAAGTGACTTAAAATCTTGGCATTGGCCATAGTTGCCGGTAGCCTATTGATATATTTGGGAGCGGGTGATACGCCTACCACAAGATATAATTATTGATATATTTGGGAGCGGGTGGTACGCCTACCACAAGATATAATTATTGATATATTTGGGAGCGGGTGGTACGCCTACCACGAGACAGGAAATGAAAGAGGAATTTGACATGAAAGTAATATTTATTCTGTTGATTAGATTATTCTGGATATCGTGAGTTATTGACTGTTATTTCAGAGCGTAGTATTTCCTTATAAATGTATTACATATATATATATATATATCTATATTGCAACTGTACAAGTTTAGGTGGGTGACTGGCCTTAGCCTTGTCACTAGTTCGCTGGGATAGGCCAGGCACTTACCAGCACATGGGGTCGGTTGTGCTGATACTACACTCTGCGCTCTTTTTGCGCAGATACAGGTTACGGACAGCAGCAGCGGCAGTAGCGACTTGTGGATTTTTCGACTACTGAGACTACGAGGTAGCCTTGCAGGCGTCTGCAGGACCCGTTGTCTCTTCTATCTATGCTTTTCATTCCGTTATCTCATGTAATCGAGATAAACAACTTGTATTTTCTTTCAGACAATTATGTGTATTATTCTTAGAAGTTCGTGAGTATTGTGACATCAGTCTTGGGTAGTGTATCATATTTGACTAAGTCTTCCGCTGATTTTGATTATTCCGTTGTAATTTATATGTTTTTAATAAGAAATTGGTAATTAATGGAGAAGTAATTAATATTTGGCTTGCCTAGCTTCCATTTAGTAGGCGCCATCACGACCCCGATGGTGGGAAATCCATAGTACCTCCCTAGGGACCTTGTCATACGCCTTCTCCAAGTCGATAAACACCATGTGCAGGTCCTTCTTCATATCCCTGAACTGTTCCACCAATCTCCTGACAAGGTGGATAGCTTCTGTAGTGGACCGGCCCGGCATAAAACCGAACCGGTTCACGGAAATAGATGTCGACTCCCTTACTCTGGCCTCGATCATCCGCTCCCAAACCTTCATGGTGTGGCTTATTAATTTGATGCCCCTATAGTTGTCGCAACACTGGATATCCCCTTTGTTCTTATACAAAGGCACCACTGTACTCCACCTCCACTCCTCTGGCATCCTTTTGGACCTGAAGATCGCATTGAACAACCTGGTGAGCCACTCCACTCCTGGCTTACCCATGCATTTCCAAAACTCCACCGGGATTTCGTCCGGCCCGGTCGCTCTACCTCTACTCATCCTGCGCAAAACCACCACGACCTCTTCCACCCTAATGCGCCTGCGATACCCTAGGTCTCTATGGCGCTTTGAATGCCCCAACTCCCCTAGTTCTATGCTTTGGTCCCCCTCCTCGTTGAGAAGGTCTCGGAAGTACGCCTGCCATCTCTGTTTGACTTGAGACTCCCCCATCAAGACTCTACCATCCTCATCCTTGATGCACCTAACTTGTTCTAGGTCTCGCACCTTCTTTTCTCTTACTTTGGCTAACCGGAATAGCTTCTTGTCCCCGCCTTTCTCCCCTAATTCCTCGTACATGCGACCAAAAGCCGCGTTTTTAGCTTCTGTGACTGTCAGTTTTGCTTCCTTCCTTACCATCTTATAGCTCTCTCTGTTCACCCGCATTTCTTCCTCGCTTGTGCTCCCTGCCAACTTTGCAAAGGCTGCTTTCTTCACCTCTACTTTTCCTCGCACTACATCGTTCCATCACCAGTCGCCTTGATGTTTGCCTAGATAGCCTTTGGCTATCCCAAGCACATCCCGCGCTGCCTCCCTAACCAGATTCGCCGTCTCTGACCACATTGCGTCTGCTACTCCAGAACTTCTCCAAGTTCCACCATCAACTAACCTCCTCTCCAGCTCCTGGGCTTTCTCTTTAGTCAGAGCACCCCATCTAATTCGCGGTCGGCCCCGAGCACCCCTCTGCTTCTGGTCAGAGTAACCAACTTGCTTTAATATTTTTTCACTTAATTAATTTGCTCGAAAATTGTGTCAAAAACATAGTACTACTCCCTCCTATCCCAAATAAGTAAATTTTTAACTTTTTTTTTATGGTACAAAATAAATAATTTTTTTCGGATTTCATGAATAACTTGATGATATTTTTTCTACATTGTCCTTGGAGTAAATAGTATTGGAATATGTGTTAGGAGTGTTTATGTGAGATATTAAGGTTAAAATGATCAATTCTATTGTTAATTAATGCTAAAAAGTAACTTTCTTAATATATGTGAAAACATCCAAAAAAATTACTTATTTTGGATCATAAGGAGTAGTATTCTTTCTATTCAAACATGTATAAATAATTTAATTTTGACCTTCTTATTTTACTTTTCATGAGATGATTTGTAATTACAAAAATATCTATAGCTTAGTTTAGATATAAGTGTTTTTTTTTTTTTTGTAAATCTTAATTTTTATGACCAGTCAAATTGAATCGCATAAAACTGACGGAGGGAGTAGTAATATTATTGACAAAAAGGAATACTAATTTGTATGATGAATCAAGTTTATCCAGAAAGAAGGTCAGAGAGAATATAGAAGGAAGAGGATAGTTTACCTTGAAACTAGTTGAGAGTGGGTTACTGAAATGCTCAATTTTGTGCGGAAGTGAAGGCCTCTGCGGCAAAGAGCATCTGTTCACTTGAAGTGCGTAACTATAAGTAGCCATCTCTCTTCCAAGCTAGAGCCTATATGTCTTAATGCCTAAAAAGGGCAAACTAGAAAAAGAAATAAGTATATAGACAATGTGTTAAGAGTTATGGATATTTATAGATAGTTGCAGAATAGAAAGTCACAGCTAATATGACCAGACACTAGTTGACATAGGTTAGATTGAATTTTATAAATTTATCGCCAAACTTATAATTCCGAACCTGTTTGATTGGGTACGGAATTTAAGAAAAAATGAAGAATTTTAGAATTTATAGTCCAAAACAAGTTTAGATAGGGCTCAGAGTATTTGTGTGGTTATAAAAGTTTCTCGTTAATGATAGAGTTCTAACTTTAATCTAAATTGTTACAAAATTTAGAAAAAATTCTTTCTTTTTGGAACAAACAAAAAAGAAAATATGTTTACATAAACTAGAACGGAGAGAATAACTAGTTTTAGTAGCTCCACCCCTTTATATAGTAGTTATGATATGATCGATAAGGTAAATTTGGGGAGTTCGGAACCCAATTGTTGTTTTTTGGACTCAAAGTACATTAATAAATGTATAAAAAAATTACTTTTCTATATGTAACGTTAAAATACAAGATGTTATACCTTAATGGTAACTTTTACTGTTAAGATATAACATCTTGTATTTAAACACTATATAGCCTGACGATTTGACTAATATATATAGCGTTCTAAATTTATATGCTATAACGCTATAACCAAGGAAGTTGGCAAGAAATTGTAAAATAAATAAATTGCCATTTTTTCCCCTTTTTGCCACCCTTTATAATTACTTGCTCACACTTGCTTTAGTGGGTAATTGTGGTGTGATTAAGATATGTATTGCCACTCCTTGCTACTTGCTAATTATTTATGCTCTTCTTGCCACTTCTTGCTCCTTAGTAATTATTTATGCTCTTCTTCCTACTTGCTAATTAATTATGTTCTTCTTGCATTATGAATCTATTATTAGTGGATATAAAGAGGTGCTCCTTATTTCTCACATTTTACATCATACACCATTTTCTATTGTTTAAAATATTTTTTATGAAAAATATTTTTATCCATGCCAAAAACCCTCCTAATATACAAAGAAATATACTAACAAGTTTTTAAACGCTTGTATGGTGTTCTTTTCTTTATTGTATTTTCTATATGGTGTGGATAGATAGAATTATTGATAGCTTTTCTTTCTAATAACTAATTAATTAGTGCACTTAAACAATGACAAATGCTGTATGATGTAAAATGTGAGAAATAAGGAGCAGTTCTTTATATCCACCAATAATAGATTTATAATGCAACAAGAACATAATTAATTAGCAAGTAGGAAGAAGAGCACAAATAATTAGCAAGTAGCAAGAAGTGACAGTACACGTCTAATCACGCCACAATTCACTCACTAAAGCAAGTGTAGCAAGTAATCATAAAGGGTAGCAAAAAAGGGAGAAAAAATCAATTTCTTCATTTTTACACTTTCTTGTCAACTTCGTTGGTTATAGCATTTTTTTTAACGTTATTAGCATATAAATTTAGAACGCTATATATGTCAGTAAAATCTTCGTTCAAATGCAAAATGATATACCTTAACAGTAAAAGTTACCGTTAAGGTATAAGGTCCTGTATTTTGACGTTATATATAGAAAGATAATTTTTTTTTACACTTACTAATATAACACCGGCTGGGACGTGCAAGCGCTGACAGTGGTTGGGCACACCAAAGCTCACTTTCAGGTTTTTCCATCGGGAGTTGGTACCTCCTGCTCTTCTGTTTACTTTGTACACTTTTTTGTATTTTACCTAGCATCTTGTGTGGTTTATTCTGTGGCTATCAAGTTAGTACCTTTTTCGTATTCTGCTAAGGTTCGTCTGTTCGTCTCTTATAGTGGCCGTTGCGGGGGATGGTAGTGTAAGGTCATGTCCTAGGGGGAGGGATGGTAGTGGGGGTAAGTAGGGGCAGGGAGTGGTTCTGTGGGTGGGACGAGAGGCAATGGTGGAAAGGGGTTAGCGGGAGCTCATAGATTGAAGATTTGGTCGTGGAACATTGGCACACTGACGTGCAAGTCCATTGAGTTGGCGAAGATTCTTCCGAGGAGCAGGGTTAGCATAGCTTGTGTGCATGAGTCTAGGTGGGTAGGGTCGAGGGCGAGGAATGTAGACGGGTTTAAGTTGTGGTACTCTAGGGTCGTGAGGGGTAAAAATAGAGCGGGAATCTTGGTGGATAGGGATCTTACGGAGTCCGTGGTTGATGTTAGGTGAGTGAATGATAGGTTAATGTCTATTAAGTTGGTTATTGGTGAATGCGTCCTTAATGTCATAAGTGTTTACGCGTCGCAAGCAGACCTTGATGAGGAGGTTAAGAGGCATTTTTGGGAGGGCTTGGACGAGTTGTTGAGTAGTATTCCCCACTCGGAGAAGTTAGTTATTGGAGGGGACTTTAATGGTCATATTGGGGCTGTGGCCGGTGGTTATGGCAAGGTGCATGGTGGCTTTGGTTTTGGGGTTAAGAACGGAGGAGGCACTTCACTGCTTGATTTCGCCAGGGCTTTCAAACTTTTGATTGTGGACTCGTCATTTCCAAAGAGGGAGGAACATTTGGTTACGTTCAAAAGTTCGGCGGCGAGGACTCAGATTGATTACCTCTTCCTCAGAAGGAGCGATAGAAGGTTGTGCAAGGACTGCAAGGTTATTCCGGGAGAGTCCCTCTCTACTCCACATAGGCTCCTAGTGATGGATGTCGATTTTTGGGTGAAGAGGAAGAGGAGTGGTGCTCGGGGCCGATCGCGGATTAGATGGGGAGCTTTGACCAAGGAGAAAGCCCAGGAGTTGGAAATGAGGTTGGTTGATGGTGGAGCTTGGAGAAGTGCTAGGGATGCGGATGGAATATGGTCAGAGACGACGAACTTGATTAAGGAGGCAGTGTGAGTAGTGATTGGGGTAGCAAAAGTCTATTCAGGCAGACATCAGGGCGACTGGTGGTGGAACAATGTAGTCCAAGAAAAGGTGGAGGCAAATAAGGTGGCGTTTGCTAAGCTGGCAGGGAGTACGAGCGAGGAAGAGAGGAGTCTAAACAGGGAGAGCTACAAGGTGGCGAGAGGGAAGCTAAGCTGGTGGTCACGGAAGCTAAAAATGCGGAGTTCGGTCGTATGTACGAGGAATTATGAGAGAAAGGCGGGGACAAGAAGTTATTCCGTTTGGCTAAAGTGAGAGAGAGGAAGGCTCAGGACCCAGACCAAGTTAGGTGCATCAAGGACGAGGAAGGCAGAGTTCTGATGGTGGAGTCTCAAGTCAATCAGAGGTGGCAGTCGTACTTTCGAGAACTACTCAATGAGGAGGGGGATCGAGTCATAGAGCTAGGGGAGCTGGGGCAGTCAGAGCGTCATAGAGACCTTGGGTACTGCAGGCACATTAGGGTAGATGAGGTCGTGGGGGCTTTGCGTAGGATAAGTAGGGGTCGAGCAACCGGGCCAGACGAGATCCCGGTGGAGTTCTAGAAAGGCGTGGGTAGGACAGGAGTGGAGTGGCTGACTAGATTGTTCAATGTGATCTTCAGGTCTAAGAGGATGTCGTAGGAGTAGAGGTGGAGTACAGTTGTGCCCCTGTATAAGAACAAAGGGGATATCCAGTGCTGTAACAACTATAGGGGCATCAAATTACTAAGTCACATCATGAAAGTCTGGGAGTGGGTAGTTAAGGCGAGGGTGAGGGGGATGACGTCCATATCTGTGAACCAGTTCGGTTTCATGCCGGGTCGCTCTACTACAGAAGCTATCCACCTTGTGAGGAGGATGGTGGAACTGTTCAGGGATAAGAGGAAGGACCTGCATACGGTGTTTATCGACTTGGAGAAGGCGTACGATAAGGTCCCTAGAGAGGTTCTGTAGAGATGCTTGGAGGCGAAGAGCGTGCCACAAGCCTACATCAGAGTGATCAAAGACATGTATGATGGAGCCAAGACTAGGGTTAGGACGGTGGGTGGAGACTCAGACCACTTTCCGGTGGATATGGGGCTTCATCAAGGATCAGCACTTTGCCCTTTCTTATTTGCCTTGGTGATGGATGCACTGACACGCCATATTCAAGGGTATGTGCCTTGGTATATGCTATTTGCTGATGACATAGTCCTACTATACGAGACAAGTTTCGGCATTAACGAGAGGTTGGAGGTCTGGAGACAGACCCTCGAGTCTAAGGGTTTCAAACTGAGCAGGTCTATGACAGAATACCTGGAGTACAAGTTTAGCGCCGAGTCGAGCGAAGTAGGTAGGGATGTGAAGCTTGAAGCTCAGGTCATCCCCAAGAGGGACAGTTTCAAATATCTTGGGTCGGTGATCCAGGCAGACGGAGAGATCGACGTGGATTTCACCCACCGTATAGGGGCAGGGAGGCCGAAATGGAGGCTTGCATCAGGAGTCTTGTGTAACAAGAAAGTACCACCGAAAATCAAGAGAAAGTTTTATAGAGCTGTTGTTAGACCTGCCATGTTGTATGGGGCGGAGTGCTCGCCGGTTAAGAACTCTCATGTTCAGAGAGTGAAGGTTACGGAGATGAGGATGCTCAGGTGGATGTGCGGGCATACTAGATTAGATCAGATTAAGAATAAAGTTATTTGGGAGAAGGTTGGGGTGGCCCTAGTGGATGAGAAGATGCGGGAAGCGAGGCTCAGGTGGTTAGGACGTGTGCGGAGGAGAAGCCATGATGCCCCGGTGAGGAGTTGTGAGTGGCTGGCGGTGGTTGGCACGGGGCGAGGAAGAGGGAGGCCTAAGAAGTATTGGGGAGGGGTGATTAGGCAGGATATGATAATAATGCAGATTTTCCGAGGACATGGCGCTTGATAGGAAAGTCTGGAGGTCTAGAATTAGGGTTGTAGGATAGGGGCTTCAAGAGCTTTTCGTACTTCTTTCATGAGGCTAGGTGTGGTTTGGTAGGGCCCTCCATAGATGTTTGCATTTTGTATCGTGCTCCCTGTGGTAGTTACTGTTAGGTTTATTGCATGCCTTTTAATTTACGATTTTATGTGTAGTTATCCGTTTATGCATTTTCTGTTGGAGTCACTAATGCTCTTTTGTATTTCCTTTTATTTTTCTCTTCTTTCTCTTCCCTTTCATTTGAGCCGAGGGTCGATTGGAAACAGCCTCTCTGCCCTTTCGGGCAGGGGTAAGGCTTGTGTACGTATTACCCTCCCCAGACCCCACTTTGTGGGATTACACTAGATAGTAGTAGTTGTTGTTATTGTTACTAATATATTTTGAATCCAAAAAAAATTACAAATGAGTTCCAAACTCTAAATTTGGGACATTAGTGTTTTTATTGAATTACTGAATGCTAGTTTTAGTGGAGTAAGTTTTAGCAATCTTTAAGAATAAATCTGAGATAACGATGACAGGCTAGCACGAACGAACTGTCGGTTGTTGTTCTTTTCCATCGAGGGAAGGAGAGAGAAAGGCAGTGTTAGATGTTTTTAGTTCAATTTTATCACTTGGGCTAAATAAATATTTTTTTCTGCTCAAAATAAATAATTTTTGAATATTTTCATATAGATTAACAAATTTATTTTTTAGTATTATTAACAATAAAATTGACTATATTAACCTATACTATCTTACATAAATATTTTTAACATATTACAAACTATTTACTCTATAGATAAAAAATAATTAATCTAATTTTGAAATTTGAAAAAATCAATTATTTTGGCCCGGAGAGAAAAAAACTTCATAATCGTCCAATCTAAGGTAAAAAACAGCGCCTCTGACCAACTTGGTTGGAAAAATAGAAAATAAAAGCTTTATAGCTTGACTTATTTTCACCATTATAATTGGTCCGACTTGGCAACTATACCATACCAATTATTGATAGGATTATTAAGTTGGGAAAAGATGATTCAGTTATCAGCGTAACTGTGTCACCAATGAATTGAAGAGAGAGGGGGAGGGGAAGATGGAGTCCAAATCTGAATTGAAAGTTGTTGGACTCAAAATAAGTTTCTATAATTTATAAAATAAAAAGTTATTTTTCTACATAAAATACGGTATTATACTGTATTTTATATCATGTGTGTTTAGTCCCAAAGAAATAAAAATAATTTCTTGCGGGGTGCATTATGAGAAAACACAATATAATAGTGCATTTTACATCCCAAACAAATAAGATATGGGAAAGCACACCTCTTTATTTTATTAGATAAAAACTCCAACACTTGAATTGAATTAGAATTTTGAACTATGTGTTCAATTAATAAATTTTGTACTTAAATTAAATTAGAATTATAAATTGTAGATCTGGGGAAGTTTACCAATAAATTATAAATTTTAGTTCTTACATTTTGAATGCTCAAATTTCAATAGCATGTATCAGTTTAATTATGTACTTCCGCCATCCAAAGTTATATGATGTAGTTTCCTTTTTCAGACGTTCTAAATAGAATAATATCTTTTTATATTTGAAACTAATTTTAAACTTTTTACTTTATCTTTAACGAGATGACTTACAGTCATACGTATATCTTCGACTTGTTTTATATCATCGATCTAAAAAATTCTTTCATTTTTAAATTTATGTCTGATCAAATTGCGTGAATAAAAAAAAGTAACTTGTTGCTCTTGCAGATGGTTGAACAAAACAAAGCCGGAAAAGACAAGGCTAAATAGCAGTCAATAGGAAATAAGGATGGATTAAGATTTTAATCAATAAATACAAAATGTTCTGTATTTACTAATTTTTTTTAATGTTTAGAGTAAACTTATTATAAACACATTTATTCCTAATGTGACGACCCAAAGGGTCATCACTTGTTTTATTCGGTGGGCGAGAAGGTCTTGCTGAAGGTTTCGCCTATGAAGGGCGTTATGAGATTTGGAAAGAAAGGGAAGCTGAGTCCGAGGTTCATTGGCCCTTTTGAGATACTCATGAGGATTGCAGAGGTGGCCTATATGCTTGCCTTGCCACCCAGCCTGTCAGGGGTTTGTGAGCACGTGATTTTTGCCCTATATGTGAATTACTCCCACAAAATCAAAACAAAAATTATTTGTTTTATGATGTGCAATTTTGTGAATTTTCGTGTTATTTTCTGTCGTTGCTTGCATTTGTGCGTTCATGTTTATATGGCTAATTAAAAAATACAAAGAATTCGGATTGGGCCACTATTTTGGACCAAAACCAAGCCCAAATCACCCCTTACCCGACCCATTACCATCTGCAACCCATCCCAGCCCCGTTACATCCTAAACGTCCCCGTTTTAACTTAGGGGGTAATCTGAGCCGTTGGATTCTGATGATCCAATGACTTATATTATTTGATTAACTCCAATATACAAAACACCCCCTAAAGACAATTTTCATTTTCATTTCCTCCCCCCCCCCCCCTTCATCATCCCTAAGACTTTCCCCCCCAAAGCCCTAGACGCCACCCCGCTCTTCTACCTGAAACCCGGCGGCAAGACGTCACCCCACACAAACTAACACCCTTCGACCACCTAGCCACACTGAACATGAATCCCTTACCCGTTTGCTTCGAATCAACATGCATTGTCTCAAATATTAAGTTGAAGATTCAAGCCAAAACTCCGACTACACCAATCACTCCCAAACTCACACCATACCATCACTAGACCTCCCTCACACCCAAATCATCCTTAGTTTGGTTCAAATCCATCCCGAAATCATCGAGCCCCAAATTCGAACCAAGAACCTTAGAATTCAAAATAGGGATTTTTCGTCCAATTCAAAGGAAATTGGGGTCTAATAGACCTTAATCGAGATGTTTTCATTTGAAAACATTTCAATTAAGGTCCGTTCGACTCCAAAAATCCAAATTCAAGTCCAGTTGGTCCGGTTCCGTTTTGATTCTGATTTTTCTCACTATTGAGGTATTGCCTTCTTTCTTTTTTTTCTTTATTTATTTTGTTTGTTTGTTTCAATTGTTTCAATTATTTGATTCATCCTGTCCATTTATTATAATTTTCTTTTCTCTTCTCAAATGACCTTTTGTTTGGTCGATTCTCTCTGTTTATTGTTAATTATGGGTATTACAGATTACATAATCAATTCAAAATGTCGTCGAATAATTAAGTCCCATGTTTTGTTAAAATTCATTAAGTCAGTCGTTAGTATGTTCTTATGTATTTAATTACTATATAGAGTCGATTGTTTAATTGTCGTCATTTAATTTTATGGGTTTGCTATTTGAAATCTCGGATAGTTGATTAGCACTGATTGAATAGTCATTAATGAATTGAATTGGGTTGTTGATTGATTTGTGATTCTAAAATAGGGACTGAATTGGATATAGCTGTTTCAAATTTTAGTTTAGAAATTAAAAGCCAATAATTAGGGTTCAAATGCGTTGCACTTGAGAAGGGTAGTGGATTTTGCTTTACAATAGGATAGGCATCATTTTTTTTTCAGATGATTTTTAAATTAAAAAGCCATGCCAAGACAGTTTTCAGTAGGACTAGCAGTCTTAAAAAAATAAGAACATGGGGGGGGGATTGAATTCTTAATTGATTAAGAGCTGGAAGTGAATCAATTGATGGCTATAAAAGGGTTCAAATGTGCTGCATACACACAGACTTTCAGATAGAGAAGACAGATTTTCATAAAGATATTTTGGAGAGTTTTTTAGAACACACACTGATTTACAGAGAGATAAAAAGGGAGAAGTTTGAAAAAATCCAATCCTTCCAGTCTTCTTCTCTTACTTAAGTTGAAAATTTCAGATTCGAAATACGGAAATGATCTGAAAGTTTTAGTTTACTCTCAAATAAAACTTGATTCAAATTAGTGGGGTGTTTGTTATTCTGTTGCTGCTGTCCTTATATTAAGTTATCCCTGGATATTAAGGATTGATTCAAGCTTAAATTTGGCTTTGTTTGAGCTGGGATACTGTTGATTAAAAGTATCTGATTTATTGCACTCCATGCTTGGTTTAAAACTAGTGTTATTGCTAGTGCTTACTGCTGCTTTTACTCTATTGCTCCTCATATTTTCTCCTCTCCTAATTCCAGGTACACGTTCTCTGAGATTTGCTTGATGTAGTATTGAAGCTGGAAAGAAAAAAAATGAAATGAAAAATGAAAGTTTGAAGTCATGTGGTCATAGTATAGCTTCATTTTTTTTCTGTGATTCTAGTTAGTTATCTCATAATTCTGATTAGTTAATTCTCATCATGTGTGTGCTCACAAATGCCAACAGATGTTCTATACATTCATTATGAAATTCATTTTGTGTTAAATTGGATTGTAACTGATTGAAAAATGAAAACATACTGGATTTAGTTTAAATAGTGAAGTGACTATGAGATGAAGCTCATATGAACTACCAGGATGTTTGATTCCAACTATGGAACAATTTTTCACTAAGAACTTGTCATCCATGATTTTTTTTTTACGAAGTAGAACATTGTGCTCTTTTTTGGCAAAAGGACAAACAAGAATGTACTGCTATTTTTCTAGTTAATACTTTATAATTTAATATTTTGTGCCTAAATTAATATTGTAGATAGGTTAATTCCAAGGCAAAATATGTTGTTACAAAAGTCATTGAAATGAGTCTTAAGAGTTTTGTTTTGTTAAAGGGAGGTTGGCAAGAATTAGCGTTGGTATTAAACTCTTATGTGTTGGGTTTTTGTTGTTACGTGAGTTCGATTCACGACCCAGGTGGTATTCAATTTAGGAGTTAGGCTTTATAATTGGGCTAAATCAGCCCCAAGGCTAACAATCTTTAAAATAGGAAATGATGGCTTACTAATTCGTGTGCACTCATGGTTGTATTAGTTTGGGATTTAAAGGTTCAAATAACTACAAGTCTGATAGTTTATGTTAATTAACTTAGAATATCTTTAATATTAGAGATGCACCATAAAAAACAGTCACGTAATAATCTAAGTCCCTTTAGTTAGTTTAGAAACTCGGTTAGAATAAATTGAGATGTATCACGCTAAAAAAAATGATGAATGCAAGACCCTCGTTTAATTAATCTTGTATTAATCCTTAGAATTCGAGACGTGCCATTTAGCAAATTTCTATGCCCTCGCAAAGTTGCAAAACGTGTAGTTGCATTGGTCGCGTTATTTTAAAAATATTATCTCCTTAAACTCGAGTGCACATTCATGTGACCCAAATCCAAATCTCAACTTTGTCGAAATGTGTTGACAACCACGTGCGTACTGGTACGACTTGGTTTGAGATACATTTTTGCGACGTTGCAATTCTTATAAAATAATAATAATCAAAAACGGTTGAAAGTTAACATTTGCACATAAGTTTAAACCATGTTATTAAAATCAGATAATTAAGCCAAATATGACAGTTGAGCGACCGCACTAG
Source organism: Nicotiana noctiflora (assembly GCA_032618575.1). Lineage (NCBI taxonomy): Eukaryota > Viridiplantae > Streptophyta > Magnoliopsida > Solanales > Solanaceae > Nicotiana > Nicotiana noctiflora. Next base: position 46,097 of record JASVEL010001039.1, read on the forward strand.
AACCACGGAACTCGGGAATGCCTAACACCTTCTCCCGGGTTAACAGAATTCCTTATCCGGATTTTTGGTTCGTGGACTATCAAATAGAGTCGAAACCTTTCCTCAATTCGGGATTCGAACCGGTAACTTGGGACACCATAAATCTCCCAAGCGGCGACTCTAAATATCTTAATAAATGAATCTCGTTTCAATTATTCTTTAATTGGAAAAAACTCCCTTTGCTCCCTCACGGGTAGCGAAAAAAGGAGGTGTGACAGGGTTCATCCGGTATTTCACGTGTCTATGCTCCAGAAGTATGTTGGGGACCCATCTCATGTGTTGAACTTTAGTATAGTTCAGTTGGATGATGACTTGACTTATGATGTGGAACCTGTAGCTATTTTGGGTTGACTGGTTTGGAGATTGAGGTCTAAGGAAATAGCGTCAGTGAAAGTGCAGTGGAGAGGTCGGCCCGTGGAGGAGGCCACTTGGGAGACCGAGCGAGAGATGCAAAGCAGATATCCTCACTTGTTTGAGACTCCAAGTATGTTTCTTGACCCGTTCAAGGACGAGCACTTGTTTTAGTTGGGGAGGTTGTGACGATCCGATCCGTCGTCACGTGATCTACCACCCCGTTTCCCCATATCGTGTTGCTTTATGTTCCAATATTGGTATTAGAGTTGATCGGGTGTAATTGAGTTGGTTTAGTTGGAAATGAGGCACTTAGCCTTTTAGAAGAAAACTTGTTTAAGAAAAATTCAGCTGGAAGTTGACAATTTGGTTAGAGGGCTCGAATGTGAATTCTAGTGGTTCGATTAGATTTGGGGGATGATTTGTGACTTAGGTGTGCGATCAGAATCGAATTTGGAGGTCCGGTGCAGAAATAGGCTTGAATTGGGGAAGTTTGAGTTTTGGAAAATTCCGGCTGATAAGTGAGGTTTTGATCTGAGATTCATAATGGAATTCTGAGAGTTGCAGTAGCTTCGTTAGATGATTTTGGATATGTTTGCAAATTTTTTGGTCATTCGGACGTTGTTTGATCGGGTTTTTGATTGAATGCGTATTGCGGAAGTTTTGATGAAAAAAACTAGGCTTGAATCCGAGGTATTTTATTGGTTTTAGCGTTGTTTGATGTGTTTCAAGGATTGGAACCAGTTTGCATAGGGTTATAGGATGTGTTGGTACTTTTGGTTGAGGTCTCGGGGGCCTCGGGGTGATTTCGGGTGGTTAAACGATGAATTTGGATATCTGTTGCAGGTCTGGTGTATTTGGCTTCTGATATTTTCGCATCTACGGAAAAGGAGCCGTATAAGTGGTTCCGCATATGCGGCTAGGTGATCGCATAAGCGGTCCCCAATGGACCTGGTCATTTTAGCAACAGCGGACTTAATGTCGTTTCAGCGGGCCGCAAAAGCGGAAAAGTTACTGCAGAAGCGGTAGTAGGGAAATCGCAGAAACGAATTTTCGATCGCATGAGCGATGTCTGGGGAGAATAATGAAACCCGCATAAGTGTTCAAATGGCCGCAGAAGCGATCCCGCATAAGCCGTAGCGGGACAGCAGAACCAAAAATTGCTGAAGGGTTTTAATGAAACAGTGTTCTCCAATTTCAAAAGTTAAGAAAATATTTTAAATTTTGGAAGAGGTGATTTTGGGAGATTTGGAGAGGATTCGAAGGGGACTCCATCGGGTATGAATTTATAGACTCGAATAATATTGTTATGGTGTAAAAACAAGGATTAAACACTAAAAATCCAAGGATTTAAGGGATAAAAATAGAGGTTAGGGCTTGAAACCTAAGAGAGTTTAAATTGACGATTTGAGGGGTCAAATGGACTTCGACTCTTGTGTATTTGGTATTTACGGACTCGTTGTGAGACGATAAATTTGGTGATGTGAATTTCGTATTTTTTTAGGAGTGGGCCCGAGGCTCCGGTTTTGCCAACTTCTTGTTTTTGGGTATTTTTTGAGTTCTTTTAATTGGGTTATGTTCCATTAGCTTAATATAACGTATTCCTTGTTGTTTTGGCCATATCTGGCGCGCGAGGAGGTTGATTTTAGAGGAAAAGGCTTGGCGGACTAGTTTTTTAGCCGGTTTGAGGTGAGTAATTGATGTAACTGCTGTTCTGAGGGTTCTAAACTCCGGAATTTTACATCGTGATGCTATATTAAGGCGTGACACGCATTCCACGGTGAGTAAAGGGTCCGTTACTGTTGGGGATTCAGACTTGGTCCATCCCGAGTGTGATTCCTTCTATATGGGCGATTGAGGTGCATATTTTTATAACTGTGAATTGGGCTTATTGCCCTAGTTGGGACCTTGTGCCGACCTGTAGAATTCTTAGGGGGTCATGTGTGTTACCTCACTTGTGTACATATCACATACTCTCAGTCATGCTTTTCTAATTGTTGAAATAATAAAAGAACGGTATTTTTAATCATGAATATTAATGAAAAGGTATATGAGATATGAGATCCCGCTGGTAAGACATGCCCGATTGGCTATGCATCTATATTGACGGAGATGGGTCGAGGACCCGACTGTGAGGATGATTTTCCTTGTTATGGATCGGGCTGCACAAAGTAGTGATGATATAATGATATTGAGGCTGTGAGCCTGGTTGATGCCAAGACATGGCGGATATTGCGCTTGGGATGTAGGTGCCACTCTGTAGTCTGTACATACCCCCAGTGAGCATCGCCGACATTAAATATGTGGAGCAGTCTGCACACTGCAGCGGACACTAGAGTGTACCAGATATGTGTTACATTCCTTCATGCATTATCTTTAATTGTATTATTGGATATATTTTGTCTCCCCTATTTAGTTATGAACTGCTAGATATAAAGTACTTTTGGAATTTTTTGTGTTTTCTTACCTTCAGACTTTAGTTATGTTTGTTACTCATTGGGTCGGAGTACTCACTTTACTCCCTGCACCTTGCGTGCAAATCCAAGTCCTTCTTCTCAGACTGAGTAGATATTTCAGCGATCAGCACGCGTGCTTTTCGGGAGTGTTGAGGTAGCTGCATGGCGTTCGCAGTCGTTGACTCTTCCCTTTATCCTTGTCTTTTATTTCCGCACTTTCAGACACTTAGAGAGACTGTGTAGTAGGATATCACTTTGTTGTGTAGAGGATCATATTCGTGATATCGGGTCATTTGTTGGCTACATGCCATGTTTTTGCTAAACTTCAATAATTTCACAAGTATTTTCATATTTGACTTAAATGGCTTAATGACTTACTGTTTCACTTATCAAATTTCGGTTTATCAATTGGGTTGAATATATGGTAAATGGTCGAGCTTGTCTAGTAGTGTGTTGGGCATCATCATGATCGGATTGGGATCGTGACACCAAAATTATATAAGGAGATCAATTTCCATCCAACAACCAATACGAGAACTAAGACTAACACGTGTGTTACACTTGTGTGACTTTGCCTGGATCCGTACAAAATGTTCAATGTTACATTTTTATCAATAGTAGGGTTTAAATGGAAGGATAAGCCAACCATTTCTATTTGAATCTAATGTTAGTAAACTGGAATTTAAATTGGCTCTATCACTTCTTCTTTGTAAGCTATTAGTGCTTAGCTTATGCAATTGTTGTAACACTTTTTGGTAAAAGAACTTCTTTTCCACCTTAAAAAAATGACATAAAATAGCATATTATAGACGAAGGGTGTATTTGGTACGAAGGAAAATATTTTTTGGAAAATATTTTCTAATTTTCTCATGTTTGGTTGGCGTAAATATTTTGGAAAATATTTTCCTTATCAATTTATTTTCCTCCAATTGGAGGAAAATATTTTCCTTATTAAAAGAAGGGAAAATATTTTCCAAAGCTCCTTCTAAACCTTTATCACCCTCACCAATCCACCACACCCCCTCTCCAAAAAAAGTTTTTTTTTTAATTTCAGTTTTTCCATCCACCCTACTACCCCCACCACCACCCACCGAAAAAAAATATTTTTTTTAACCTTAAATTTTTTTTTTTTTTGCAATTTCAAATTTGTGTTTTTTCATTTTTATGCACCACGCATCCCCCACCCTTACCCCTACCCCCTTCCCCCGAAAAAAATGTAATTTTTTTACCTTAAATTTTTTTTTTTAATTTCAAATTTTTTTTATTTTTCTACACCACCCAGTCCCCACCCTACCCCCTACCCCTACCCCCAAAAATTATTTTTTTACCTCATTATTTTTTGTAATTATTTCTTCTTTTTATTTTTCTGCACCACCCACCCCACCACTCTCCCCCCCACAAAAAAAGTATTTTTTTACCTCAATTTTTTTTTTGAAATTTCAAATTTCTATTTTTTTTCGTTTTACCCCCCCCCCCCCCCCAAAAAAAATTAAAATATATTTTTTAGTTTTTTATTTTATTATTTATCGATTTAAAGACTCAAAAATTTACAAGTTCCAAAATTATGAGTTTGGAGGTTTATGTGTTTGGAAGTTTACGGATCTAAAAATTATAAAGTTTACGAGTTCAAAAATATGCGATTTTTGCGTTAAAAAGTAAAGCATCACCATTAGTTCCTTTAGATTGTGTCAATTTTTAGAGACTTAGGGAAGGGGTGGGGGAAGGGTGGGGGGAGGTGGGAGGGGAGGGGTGAGGAGAGTTGCATAAAAAATATTTTTCTAAAAAACAACTATTTTCTACTCTCTAACCAAACAATAGAAAATATTTTCCGGAAAATGTTTTCCACTTACCAACCAAACAAAAGAAAATAAGTGATGAAACCACTCATTTTCCATGAAAACATTTTCCTTCGTACCAAACACACCCGATGAGGAAAAAGGAATCCCAAGATATATAGATACAAGCAGTGGCGAAACCAGAAATATTTCCAAGGGTGTTCAAACTTGAAAGAACCAAAAATAAATTCGATAAAAGGTATTCAATATATATTTTATACATCTAAAATTAATATTTTACTTATATACACAATGTAATTTTTCGTAATATTTCGGTGAAACCCTTTCTAACAGGTGACTTCGCCCCTGGATACAAGCTCTATTTAATCCGCTTGAATGAATGTTAGATCAGTGCAATTTAACTTGTTCTAGCAGTCCGACTTCCTTAGTTTCCTTGCAATTTATTCCACTTGCAATTATTTGTAATTTATCTTTACGTTAATTTAATAGCGTAAAAATTCTTTTATCTGCATAAAAAAGGTTAAAACTCACTTGCTTTAGCTACAAATAAATGTGCAAGATGACTTGAACAGACATTGCCAGATCACCTCTATTTTTATAAAATTAATCCTAACATGGCATTAATTAGCTACAAGAACTAAATATATGACATGAAAAAAATACAAAATCCATGTGGACCTCATATTGAGCCAAACTCACGGCATTTATCCGGCCCAGGAATGCCAAACGGGCGGCCCGGATACAGTTCGGTTCAAATAGGATAATGAAAACGGATAAATTATCTAATCCGAACTATATTTAATACGGATAAAAAACGGGTTAATCGGCGGATAATATGGGTAACCATATTATCCATGAATTCTTGTTACTTTTGGAAGAATTCTTAGTCTCCCTAACTTGAGGAACTCCCAATTTGAAGCTATACGAATATAAAAGTTAGACTCATTCGTTACCCATTTCTAAAAGAATTTTTACCACTTATAGCAAAGGTTAACATATTATTTATTTTAATAAATATCATTTAAAAAAATTATATTCTATAGAAAACTTTTTATTGTTTATAGCAAAATATCTAATTTTGATTACCTCCTAACCCTAAGCCACTAAATATGTTATTCAGTTACACTATTTTCTTTCTCTATCTACTTTGATACATGTCATTCTCTTTCCCATTGCCTGAAAACATGATGCTTAATCTCAAAATTCCTCTCACTCACATCACCTACGTTATCTCTGATCCCAATTTCTCCAATTCCATTGGACGTTGCTTTGGCTCTTCTTCGCCATTGTAATTGGAACATGACTAAAGCCAACGAAGAATGGTTCGCTAATAAACTCAAGGTTAGTAAAGCTATAGGTATGTCAATATTGGAGAAAGAAGAGTCCTTATTATGCCACCAGTGTCGACGATGTCATCTTCTCGAGGTTCATCTTCTGGAGAAAGAAGAATCCTAATGTTGGATAAACTCGAGGTTCTCAACTTCCGTCATCTTCAATAGAAGATTCAAGCTTTAACAGAGTCTTTATTCTGCCACCATTGCTCGACGATAGATTCGTCGGAAATTAGGGTTTGTTCTTGAACAAAGACGACGGAGTTTGGGATTAAGCAACTTAAATGTTCTGTTAATGTATTTCAATGTATCTCATGTTATTTTCCAGGTATTTTATTGTATTCGTTGTCTTTTTTTTTTTTATTATATCTCGTTTTATTCTATGTATTTCATTGTATTCACTGTCTCATTGTATTCCATGAATGTATTCATTTTTTTTTAGTTAATATAATTTATGTATTTAGATGTATTATATAATTTCTCTGAAGGTTGCTATATTTTTGGGGTGTTTTTCAGTTGAGAATCTTTTTTATAACTGAAAATACAAAATTTGTGTGTTATAATTGAGTTTGTTGAGTTATATTAGGAGTCTATTATGTTAATTGATTCACTTTCCATTTAAAAACAGTGTAATCCCCTGTTTCACGCCGTGAATACACTCGAATACAATAATTTGTTCAGTTGTTTCATGTCATGTATACAATCGATTACACTCGAATACAACAACTGATTAGCTGGACTTTCCCGATTCACGCATAATTTTGCTATTGAATTTATGAATACAGTAGCTTAAATACATCTTATAACAACAGAAAATGTATATAGACCGTAATATAGCAAATGATATCTATAGATAGCTAATTACCACTAAAAGATAGTCTTTATGAAAATTTCTCTTTTCTAAATAGATAATATGGTTCTTATCTTAATTTATCCGTTTATAAAAAGTTCATTATAGAATCCATTTTTAATGGATAATATGGATGGTTAACTATTTTTTAATCATTTTGTCGCCCCTAATCTGACCCTTATACTGCACAAATTGCTGCTCTAATATTGACAAAAATATTTTTCAAACTGATGAAAAGAGTATAAACTGTTACACTTTAAAATTATTTCTTCCTCTCAAAATAAGCAGTTGAAAACTTGACAAGATAGGGTATAAAAAGATATAACCACTAGAAGGTTTTTATTGCGGCTAGAAAAGTAGCATGAAAGGGCGGAGCAAAGGAAAATTTAAGGAAACGCAATAAAAAATCACCTTGACACGTATATATAATTTTTTGTTTATCAAAAAATGTATAATGTTTAAATGATTCAAACTTATTAAGAGGCAGTAATAACTAATAAGTGAGTGTAAAAGAAGAAGAATGCATTTAATGAAATGATATTTGAATTATTTATATTAAAGACCTCTATTAAATGAAAACAAACTAGACATATGTATTATTCCTTTTATCGCTCATACCTTCTTTCGTATTAAGACAATTTTGTGGATCACATTAGATTAAGTTCCTTTTTGACAATAATTTGATTAGATTACACTAGAGCAATATTGAAATATGAATCATGTGTACATGAAAAAGTCTTCGCACCATATTTTTATTACCCAAATGCAAAGTTAATTGGTAGAATGACCTAATTACGTGTTAGCGTTATGTTTTAGTCAATTAGTTGTATTAGGACTTTATTTGAATTATTCTTTTCATATATTATTATAACTTTATCTTATAAATATAAGTCTGTAAAGGTGAGCAAGACTCACGCTTTGATGCTTCTCAGTTTATCAACCTTTGTCTTTGTCTTGGTATGTGTTGTAGTGGATGAGACTGCTCTTTCCTTAACTAGAGTTCTCGAGTTCGAGCCCTGGGTATGAAAAAATCGTTTGTAGGGAGTCCTTTCCCTACACGGCACCGGGTGAGAAACCAAAAAAAAAACCTTCATCTTGGTATCAAGAGCCGTAAACGATCCCCTTCAATGGCTCCAGAAAATTCTCCTTCCTCTTTCGCTCAAACCGTCATGAATCAATCTTCTCTTGGCCTCCAACAGTTTCCAATATGAAAGGTTTTGTTCCCACCGAATTGAAATATATCAATTACCTCACCTGGAAGACAGTTTTTCTCACAATCCTTAAAAAGTCACAACCTTCTTTCCTTAGTAGATGGAACCATACCGTGTCCATGATCACCAGACCATGCTGATTACAAGCTATGGATTCAATGCGATATATATTGCATTAAGTTGGATTACACACTTTTGAACTATGCTTGTGTGACATCTAAACAGGCTTGGGACTCCTTCGCATCACTATATTTGGATCAAGTCTCATCCTCATCCATTCACCTTAAGTCGAAATTCCAAAATTTCAAGAAAGGTCCCCTTTCTACGGAAGATTATCTTCAGCAACTTCACTTTATTGCCTTCTCTCTCAGGGCGATTGGTAAACCTCTAACTGATGATGTTTTAGTCACTCAAGCTTTGCAAGGATTGCCTTCATCTTATTGTACCTTTGTGTCTGGATTAAATGCTACTGGCTCACTTCCTTCTTTCATTGCATTATGACCACTACTTCTCACTGAAGAAGCTCATATTAATGCAAATGCTTTTGAAGAGTCAAATGCTCAAACTATGTTGCTTGAGTCAACTCAAGCGAAAACCACTTCTAATTCACCATCTTCCTTCAATGGAAATCAGCCTACAAAAGGATACTTCCATGGACGAGGTCGTCGCAAAAATAACAAGGGACAATATGGTAGGGGTCGACTGGCGAGGATACCACAACTCCTTCATGGTTTAGTTTTCAACCTCAATCTCAACCTCCTTCCCTGCTACTGGTATTTTGGGTAGACCACCTTTCAATCCTACTAAACAAGTTAAAATTTATTTTCATTATAATCGCACTGCGTTGGAGTGCAGAAACAGGTTCAACCATTCCTTTGTGGCTAACAATATTCCTAAACCATTTGCTGCAATTAATTTGGAGGAAGTTCAACCAACAGTTTGGTACCAAGACTCTTGGGCATCTGCGAACATAACAAATGATCATTCTACTCTTACTTCGAATACTCCTTATTCTGGTCCTTCTCAAGTCATGGTTGAAGATGGTACTCTTCTCTCAATTAAATCTACTGGTTCCTCTATCATTCCAACAACTTCTAAGCCTCTTCTCTTAAAGAAAGTTTTATTGTTCCATCCCTTACTAAAAATCTGCTTTCTATTCAACGTTTATGTACTGATAATATTTATCTTATTAAATTTACTAACTCTAGTTTTTTTGTCAAGGACTTAAAGATCAGAACACCATTGCTCCACTGTAACAATTATGGGTCTCTTTATCCTTTATGTGTCGCTCCATCTGCCTCTTCTATCTTTGGTCTCTTTGCTAAAGTCTTGCCTGCTTCCCTTTAATTTGGCACCAACGTTTGGGACATCCTGGTCGAGAGTCTCTTAGTTCGTTACTTTCTAGAAATTTAATTCGTAGTACTTCTTCCATCCACAATAATTCTTTTAATGTTTGCTATTTAGGAAAACAAACTAGAATGTCTTTTCCTTTATCAAGTAGTAATGCAAATTTTCCATTCGCTTTAATTCATCCAGATGTATGGCATACTCCTACTGTATCAAATTCGGGATATCGTTATTATATTTTTTTCCTCGGTGATTACACTAAATTCTCTTGGGTCTACTTGATGCGCGAAAAATTTGAATCCTTTGACAAATTCAAAGAATTTTATGCAATGGTTAAAAATATTTTCCACACCTCCATTTCTTATTTCCAGTCCGATGGAGGTGGTGAATACACTAACAAAAAATTTAGTTCATTCTTTAAACAAAATGGCATAGTCCATCATTTTGCTTGTCCTCACACTTCTGCTCAAAATGGTAGGGCCGAACGAAAATATCGACATATTGCGAATGTCCTACGGTGTCTTATCTTCCAAGAATCTATGTCTTTTCAATTTTGGGCTGATGCTTGTTTATATGTTGTCTCCCTTATTAATGTTACTCCCCTTTCAGTGCCGCATTTTAAATCGCTGTTTGAACTACTCTATGGTCATGTTCCAGATTATAATTTAATTTGTGTATTTGGGTGCCTATGTTATCCCTTTGTGGCATTTAATCATTGTTCTAAGTTACAACATCAATCAAAACCAAGAATATCTATTGGTTTGTCAGATAAACACAAAGGATTTAAATATTTGGATCCTTGCTCAAATAGGATTATTATCTCTCGACATGTCCATTTTGTTGAGGACTCATTCCTGTTTCAGACTTTATTTCCTACTCCTACTCCAAGTACTTCACCTAATTCTAAATATCCCGTCCATATCACACGTCTTGGTGGAATTTCCCCCCCTTTTTTTGTTTCGCAACAACCCATTTCAAATAGGAAAAATCTTCTACTTCCTCCAACTTTGTAGAGTCCTATTTTACATGGAAACAGTCATCCTAATTTGCATCATCACATTTCAAATAGGAGTCTTCAAACTCCTTTGAATTACGAGAATATTTCTAGCCTTTCTCCTTCTTCACCAAACACTCCTTCTCCTTCCCATTCTCAATCACCTTTAGATCACGTAACTTCCACTAACCAACCTATTGTATCTCCTATTGCACGTGATTCTTCATCTCATGCATATTCTGTGCCAACTCTTTCTTCATCCGACAATCTTCAAGTATCTCGCACACAAACAACAATTGTACAACCTCAAACTCATCATATGACTCTACTCGCTCTAAAATATGGTCTCTCAAACCATGCATTCTTCCTTCCTTGATGGCTTCTACATGTCCCATTTTATCTAAACCGTCCTCCTTTGCTCAAGCTTCTAAAGACACTCGTTGGATGCAAGCAATGAGTTCTGAATTCGATGCTCTCATTCAAAATAAAACTTGGACTTTTGTGCCTCCTCCTTCTAATGCAAATATTGTTGGCAACAAATGGGTGTTTCGAATCAAAGTTTGCGGAAATCCTCATTATGTCTGCAAATTGCAATGTGCTCTACATGGTCTTTAACTATCTCTGAGGGCTTGGTTCCATCGTCTTGCTCGTTTTCTTATTGATCTCGGCTTTAAGCAATGTGTTTCGGACCAAAGCATGTTCAGTTTTCACTCCGGGGGTGATTGCATTGTTCTTTTAATTTATGTGGATTATATAGCTGTTTTGCCCAGCGCCGAGGATCGATTGGAAACAGCCCCTTTGCCCTTTCGAGTAGAGGTAAGGCCTGTCTACATATTACCCTCCCCAGACCGAATATACTGGGTTGGTGTTGTTGTTGTTATATAGCTGTTTTGGTTCCTCAAAGTCCTTAATATCACAATTTATCTCTTCCATGAGTACAGAATTCTCAACGAAGGACTTGGGACAACTTCACTACTTTCTTGGCATTGAGTTAAAACATAACTCTTTGGGACTTCTCTTACTGCAGCGTCGTTACATTACTTCAATTCTGCATCACTTTAAATTGGAAAAGTGTAAACCACTGCTTACTCCGCTTCATAGTAAGCTTAGATTGGAATTCCACCTCTTCTCCTTTGCTTGAAGATCCTTCTATCTATCGTCAAATGGTTGGAAGTCTACAATACTTGTCCTTTACTAGGCCAGATATTCAATTTTCTGTCAACCTTAAGCTTGCTTCTCAATTCATTCACCAGCCGAGACAATTGCATTTTCAGATGGATTTTTTGGTATCTTAGTGGCACCATCGATTGGGGCTTACAGTTGTATAAAAATTCTCCCTTGGAACTTAGTATTTTCTCTGAATCAGATTGGACTAGTGGTTCAGCCACTACGCAGTCTACAACTGGATTCTGCATTTTTCTTGGCTCCAACATCATCTCTTGGTCTGGTAAGAAGCAACCCACTGGTGCACGCTCAAGTAACAACAACAACAACAACAACCAGTATATTCCCACAAGGTGGTGCACGCTCAAGTACTGAAGCTGAATATCGAGCTCTTGTTGTTGCAACTGCTGAAGCTACTTGGCTCCAATATATTCTTTGTAATCTTGGCGTTTTTATTACTTCTCCAATCTCCGCAAAATGTGACAATATTGGAGCCATTCATCTTGCTCACAATCCAGTTTTTCATTCCCGTTCCAAACATATTGCAGTGGATTACCATGTTGTTCGTGAAAAGATTACCCGTGGTGATCTGGTGGTCTCTCACGTTCATTAATTGAGAAAGGAGAATTAGACTTTTTTAAAAACAGTAAAGAGAAAGGAAATGATAATTTCGTTGCGGTCCGAACTCAAAATATAAAAACCGAATAATTGTGCACCTATAATAATTGAAAATTTGTCGACTAAGAAACTTCTACAACAATAATGGTGAGAAATTAAAAAATAACCAGATTTACCACTGATCGTTGAAAAAGAGCCAAGTTTCAAAAGTCATCAAAATTTAGCCACTTTTTATGTAAAGAGAAATCTGAGCGAAAATACTGTTCAAAATTCGGAACATAAGCCCGCAAATTTTACGGGAGTTCCAGGATAACTATGCTGGAACTCCCGCAAATTTTACGGGAGTTCAAGCATAATTATGCTGGAACTCCCGCATATTTTACGGGAGTTCTAGCAAGATAAATATCCAATATAATATACTGGAGTTTGGAGCATTGATGCTCCAGTCTCCCGCAAATTTTACAGGAGTCATCAAAGTATACCGCTCCAGCATAATATGTTGGAGTTCGTACACAAATGCACCAGAACTCCCGTAAATTATACTGGATTATTCCCTCTTGCAGCAAATAGCGGCTATTTTTTATTGACTTCGGAAACAGTGGCTATTTTTCGATAGCCAACCATAAAAGTGGCTATGCCACGCGATTTTGAAATAGTAATGCTTTCTAAAGATGAAAGTTTGTCAAATTCCAAACGTACACTGATCATCTGTATTAGAATGTCTGGCTATATTCATCTTAGATCGAAGTTAATAATAAGTCCGTTTTGATTGTATTGCCTTTTGAAATACAACATTTTGCAAATTATTAACATACCGCATTTAAGTGAAAGTGGGGTATTTTAGTCACTATAGTTCTGTAATGTGGCTACCAATTTTCCATTTCAAAATTTCTTTTTTGGCACCCATTTCCCTATTGATTGTACCATTTATAGAAAGAATATATCTTATCTATAGCTTACCTGCTTATAGTAAGACTATAAGTAGTAATAAAGCGCAAACCTTGTTTTTGTTGCACCGAGTATCATATAGTCTTTATGAAGTCGCTTGCTTGTAATCCTTATGCAGCTATATATTACAACTTGCTGCTTTCTTGATTCGATATTCAAGGGCAATATTTCTTTTCAACATGATTAATTCAGAGGCAAAGATGTCAAAAGTCAAAACCATCTCCATGTGCTTGCCTAGACATAAGAAAATATAATCTTGGGAAAATACATAATTTGTTCCACTAAACTTAATAATCAGTAACACACTCACAATTTTGCGGGCGCCCTTTAACCCCTTCGGTTGGTTTTCAGGAAGAACACAGCAATCCTGAATAAATGCAGGGGGGCAGAATGAAATTCTTTTTCAAAATCAACATCATTGTCTGATACATTTCTCCGGATGTTGTCATTGCAATGTAACTGAGGAATATGCTAAAGTGACATTCCAGGGAAAGCCACACCGGAGCCATTTGATTAATAGCCAAAATCATCAAAGATGGGATCAAAATTTACAACGGCGAGGACATCTTCCATATTAAAATTTTGGCAGGGAATACCCAACAAGAAGGAACCATAGGACTTGCAAACTTAACCCAACTTGGATGAGTCACTTTGGACTTGTGATTGCAAGCTTCTCCTGAGAAAATCGGACAACTTTCCAGTGGCAGCACGTCCTCGCTCCAAACAGCGAATGTAGTCATCAACTGAATACAGGAAAATACTAAGCCATAATTGTAGATCAACTCACTCCTAAGGAACAAAAGCCAAATTGGAAGTAGCAAAAACTGTTTCCACACAACATGAACTCCCCCTAAAGTGAATGTAAACTTTTTTCAAACATGATGTCTGATTTCGGAAAAAGAAAATTGTGACCCAACTATCTTCTTCTTTATTGGTAAGTACAACTATCTTCTTACATTACGGAAAAAATCAAAAAGTGATGATGCTCCAAAATGCCAATCTAACAGAAACTGAATCGATTCAACTCTCATCCAGATACATGCAATGTGAAAATGGGAGGGTCAGGTGGCAGGGAGGGTGACACATATAAGAGGAAGTACCTCTCCCAATCAAAGCAACTTACACAACTTTACATTATTAACTCCATTTATTTTGAATCTGCAATCAAACTACAACTACAAACTTTTTGACAAGTATACTGCAACTACAAACTACAACCGTTAAAAATTGCAATTACTTAACTCACTCCCCTCCCCTCTAGCCCCTCTTTTCTTTTTAAAATAAGGGTTGTGTCTGGACCAACTTGTGCCTAACTTGACTCTTCTTCAAGTACCAGTATCCTTCAACACTAGTACAGTCACCAAATAACTTCTGTCCCACCAGGACTTAAATCACCTATCTTTCTTGCTTAATTAGAACACTGGCCTCCCATTGTCTAAATCACCTATCTTTCTTGCTTAATTAGAACACTGGCCTCCCATTGTCTTAATTCCAACTCCATACACCGCTAGACTATATCCTTCAGTCTATTTAACTCATATTCATATACTTTCAACTTATTTCATTTTATGTTTATGCTTTCAACACATGGAGAAAGGCTAACCCTCCAAAACAAAACTGGAGTTACAGTGGTGCTGCACTGCAGACTTATCCACAACCCCAAAAAAATATAGTGCTGCACTATAATGCTGTAATAGTCCCATAACAAGCATATGTATGTTGAGATAAAAACCGCACTGGTTTGAATGAGTCTTCTACTTGACCTAAGCTCCTGCTGGGCAATATACTTCTATGGCTCTTTATAACTACACCGTATCCTATTTCTCCTACTTCAAATCAGAATTGAATTGATTTGTTGCAAGTTCAACTTAGTGAAAGCGAGCAGTGAAGCTTGTTAATTCTGGTCAATGAAAATGCTAAGTTCAAAATAACCTTTTTGTCGTTAAAAGTAGTTTTGGCTTTAAACATAAGCTGAGGAGAAGGTTAAGCATAGTATGTTGATATCTCCATAGTGAAATTCTAACATGTTACAGAAAGAAATGTTTACACTGTTTCAAACAAGGGGATAAACAGGGAAAAAAATTTGAGGAGAGGTGAGGCAAAACCCAAGGTATTTCTACTTAAATGTGTAATCAGAAAGAACAATCCCGTGGCAACCAAGACAAGAAAAGCACTAATGGTATCACTCGAGAGTCATGATGATGCAGAGCTACAAGATATTGCCATTTCAAATGCAACCGGACTGCAAACTCCCAAACTTACATTTGTATCTATAGTGAACCACAAAACTAAGAGCAATGGTGAAACATCATGCTGAACGTATTGCTCCACATTCGCTACATGTATTACACTAACCAGCTAAATGCATCTAAGTTGAAGAGATAAATAATAAAGAAACCAGACAAATAACTATCCACCAGAGACAAACTGCATCACCAAACTGCTGACTAACCTCTCAGAATTGACAAATTTACTGTAAGAAGCACAAGCCCCAACCGAAACCCAGAATTTCAGATTCAGGCAGAATAATAAAGAACTTTGTGAGGTAATGAAGTTCCACTCATACATAATAAAAGCATAGTGCTGCCTCAAAAGCATAGACTGCTTATTTCTGGGCATACAAGCACATACTGATACAACTTTGATGCTATAACAATTCACAACAGTAAAAGAACTTGTATGAAACATTATTATATATGACATTGGGAATGTAACTACATACCTGACATTACACCGTGTGTAAAAGATGTTATAAGTCCATGTTCCATGGGTTCACCTCTCACTTTCAACGATTCTTCAGGAAGCACAGATAATGTCGAGTTAGGGAAAACTAGATATACAAACGCCTTCATTTTCTGTTATCATCAGGAAAGAAAATTATACAACAGTATTATTGTATGAGTATGACTACGAGGTTGTTAAGAATGCCAAAAAGCTTAATGAATTGCATAAAAGACTAAACGGAGACAACCTGCTCTTCTAGCTTGCTAGGGTCCAGTATAATATGTCCACTCTCTGCTAGACTACAACATATTGCAACTACAAAAACAATAACCCTCCATCATTTCATCTTTCCTCGTGCGGAAGCATTAAGTAGATCATCAAATAATGATGCTCCATCACAATATCCAAATGGAAGATTAATACCAGCAAGGTGCTTCAAAGGAATCCCAGCATCCACAAGGGCAGCACATGCTGCATTTATGGCACATGGAAGAAGCTTAAGAAAAGTGCAGTCAAGGAAGTTTCCTGACTGACGAATCAAAGTTGAAGAATGATCTTAACTTCAGTAATATACAGAATTTATACATCAAATGATAACGAGACATATGCAATTCCCTTAAAAAAAGATAGGTCATTTTGCTGAGTTCCTTCAAAATAAATTTTTCGTTGTTGCATAATATTATACCAAGAAGTCACTTCCTGAAAATTTCAACATTGTTGATATTAAGAAAGTCAAAATCAAAAAAAAAAAATCAAAATGAGACCATAAAAAGAGTTACGACTTCTGGCGGGTAGGTACAACCTGTCCTCATATACCCTATCCTCTCGCTTACCCTTCTCTCAAGGGTCTCACGGAATAGATCACCAAACTACATATACCAACCGTCCTAAAAAATGCACGACTCTTGAAAATATAGCCAGCACTCTAATCTAGAAGCAAGATTCTTGGAGCACTATACCGTAAAATGAATTCTGATAATCTAGTAGGAACCAAACAAGGGATAATTATAAAGCATAGAAAATCAAGAAGCAGTTAATCCAAGGCTCTTATGACAGCAGAATTTTTCTGGGTAATCTGGGATAAATTAACGGTGTGCTCATTCACTTATTTATTTGATCATTTATTCAGATTGATGAGACCTCTTTTCCCATTATCCCTAGGCACTCTCAGATATCAGAGTGTAAATCATCCAACCCGTAGCAAAAGAAAGAGTTCAATGACTAAGGATACAGCTCCATCATCGTTGACAACCTGCATAAACATTAACTACTTCAGTTTGATTGGAGCTATCATTATGATCAAACAGATATATATACACTTCGCAAACAAACAAACAAACAAAAAAGAGCTAACAAAATGACAATGCATAGAAATACCCAAAAGACCAAAACTACTTTTATGTCAGGAAGTTGCAAGCACATTGAACTCACAAGCTATGTGATATTACCAATTTCAGATGACACATAACCACCCAACTAAGATGTCAAAACCTCAACACAACTGTCTTAGATGGACATAAACTTAATGTTCATCAATGCGTACCCTGCATTCCAATATCATAGCATACTGATGCGAACAATTTTTAGCGCCAAAATAAAGTGGCTAGAACTTGCTCTTCAGCTTTCATACTTAATAGACTAAATGGTGAAACAAAGTGAAAAGACAGATAAATACAAAAGAAATAATATTCATACTGTCTATGTTGACTCAATTGTCTCTAATCATTCAAAAGTGAAGCAGAGGGATTTTTAGAGGTCCTACTGCAGGCTTGGGCTCTAAGTGACTGTAACATAAATTCATAACCTCTGTCGCCTAAGTTACTCTGTCTTCATCACCAAGTACCATATCCTCTTTATATGCATTGTACTACGCTCTTTGAATCAGATGACAGCCTAATATGCTCTGAGTTAATTGTATGGTGTCGATCTCTTGTAAAGTGGGATATCCTATGCCTGTTTCCCTACATTTCTCCTACTGCCTCTCTCTTCCTATATTCCTATTACTATTCTTCTCTTTAAACAACTGTAACTGCTACAATGAACATCTTTCTACTGTGCTTTACCTTCTGCTTAAAAATTTCTGATTCACTAATGGCGCTCTTTGTCTTCTTAAGCTTGTTACTGTTCACACAGAACAACCTGCTTCTGTTTTCTTAACTTCGAAAATTTCCAGTGCAATATTGAGCAGTATATTCTTACAAGCCTGCATGAAAACTATCCAACATTTTCTTGGGAGAACAATGAGTGATGAGCATAGTAAAGAAGTATTGTTCAGTGAATTAGGAAAAGAAGACCATCAGCATGGAATGTTGCTCCTCAAGCTCTTATATGAGTAGTTTGGGAGGCAAGAAATAGAAAGGCATTCGAAGGGGTAGGGAAAGATCCTGTTTATTTGGGGAATAGCTTGATGTCTCTAGTTTCCTTTTGGTGCACCCTTGAGTTTCCAGTTTGTATATAGATGACTTTTGTAGAGACCCGTGTCTTCTTCTTACGCGCTCTACTTTTAGGTATATTGCTTGTATACAGGAATTTCCCCAATAACAACGAAATTATTCACCTTATAAAAAGAGACCGTCCAAAATTTAATTACTGCCCTAGAAAGTTTTTTGCCTTCTGACTTCCTTCAAGAACTACAATCTTTGTAAAGTATGAGTTGTAAGTTATGGGGCGTTAAGTACTTTTCCATTCAAGAACAAATTCAAGTTCTCCATCCAGACTACAGCTACAGTACAAAGCTAACAACTCCTCCACCACCAACATGAAGAGTTGAAGTGTTAAACCCACATATATAGCGGCAACAACAAAAACAAACAACTCCATCCTTAGCTAGATGGAGTCAGCTATAAGAATACTCACTATCCATCTTGCAAATCCTTAGCTAGATGGAGTCAGCTATAAGAATACTCACTATCCATCTTGCTCCATTAGAACCAGTTTCATTCCCGTGAAAAATAGTTTAGGTTGTCTTACACTATATGTTCTTTACATTTTCTACTGACATACAAATCTCTAACAGTAAAACAACTGGCGAAACCACAAGGTTGCAGGCAAGGTTAACAAATGCCTATGGGATGAACTTCCTCTTTACTTTTAGACTGTCTCACCTGAATGATAATTGACGTGGTGGTATTTGGATGAACATTCAAAACACAAATGCTTTGCACAGTCCTCTTCAAAATCATCTCATACTCCTTCTCCGCTTTACCTACACAGAAAGTGAACTTTTGAGATTATGAAAGGAGAATCTTCTATTGCGATTATGCCCCACTATTACATCCCAATCAAATACCAAGGAGGTATCTAAAACCAATCCTACAATCATCAGACATATAATGCAACAAAAGAGATAAACACCAAACAATTTGTGAATGAAAAATATCAAATATCAAATACTGCAATTTGCCTTTTCATCAATTAGTAACAAGAAGTGCATGAAAAAGACCAATTTAGAAAGTTCAAATAGCAGTAGTGTCAAGCATTTAGTAACTTTGGATTTGTGTTTCTCCACTAGAAGAAACTATTCTGAACATAAACTTTGATCAGATACCAAGCACCTAGGAAATAATGAACTGCATTTTGGGGAACTCACCAATCTGCCCCGTTTTTGGCTTCCAAATGACTTCAAAGGAGGCCTTTTCCGGGTTCTCGTTCTTCTTTGTTCCAGCCTTTGGTCCATAAACAGCGGCAAGAACTTTTGTCTCCCCTATACAAGTATAAACCCATCTCAGGACTTCTATGAAATCCAACTTCAAATGAAAATATAACATAAGGCAATTCCAAGAACACAAGAGTAATATTAACCATGAGAGAAGTACAAAGTGTTACAAAATCTCATCAAATCAGTTTTAAATGAGCAAAATTAGCTAGCTCTCAACCATAACGAAAAATTGTTACACCATTAGATTCTTTGTAACTCCCTGCATCCCACTTTAAGTGTGGTAAATTAACTTTCAGATAACAAAATTGACCACATCCTGATAATAATATTTCCCATGAAGAATAACTAGTTTAAAAGTCGACAGTTAATTATTTAGAAAGGAGTACTAAATTTTCCACCACAAGTAAACGAAGAGAAATTAGAAGTGTAGTTCAAAATGTATCAAGAGTTCAAAGGGTAGATATAAAATACCTTGAGACCAACTGGCAGAGCCATGAGCCCGATTAAGAACGTTACGAGTGCAAGCCAACGGTCTCAATTGGTTCGCTGTTCGCCCATCCTTCCTATCTGTTTCCATTGTTCTGTAAGTGCAACAACTCTCTCTCTCTCTCTCTCTCTCTCTCTTCAGGGCTTTAGTTAGGGTTTTTGCAAACTAGGAAGAAGAAGAAGAACAAGAAAGGAAAAAAATTAAAATTACATTGCAGCCCCCGTTATTTTCTCTTCTTTTAAAAAAAAAAAAAATTTTGGCGTTTTACCAATACAACAACAACGCAGTATATTCCAACAAAGTAAGGTCTCGGAGGGTAATATGTAGACAGGCCTTACCTCTACCCGAAAGGGCAAAGAGGCTGTTTCCAATCGACCCTTGACGTAGGGACATCTGGTGAAAATAAAATTTAGTAGTTTTTTTCATGTGATAAACGTAATAAACTTAGCCATTTGGGCACCAAATATTAGTTCAATAATTTAAGATACATGTGAAATATTGAAAATACATCATCTCAAATAATTATTTCATTCACAAAACTTCGAAGTTCATACACAAACACAAAGTAATTTCCAATTACTCATTTTCCGCTCCAATTTTAAACACCTTCTTTCAACTTCAAATAAATATTTTTCAACAAGAAATATGGCTTCATTTATTTTTATTAAGATTAAGACTTTTAAATTTAAGAACACATTTAAATATTAGTGTATATGTTAAGATTAAAATATTTAAATTTGAATATTAAATAATTAAGTCTTTTTTATTCTACATCTGAATGAGTAAATTCTATCTTTATTTAAAATTAATAAGTATAAATAAAAATTAAATAGTAAACTAATTAATTGAATACTATATTAATAAAGTATTTTTAAGAAAATTATACGGTTGTTAATGGCGTGATGGCTAACGATGGTAGTCATGGGTGTCGACATGGTAACAGATGTTGGCGGTATTGGTTGATATTGGTTATTATGGGTAATAGATAGTGGATGATAATAGTAGTCCATGGTAGTATTTGACGGTGGTGGTGATTGATAATAGCGATGGGTGATATATTGTGGTGGTTGATCGCGTTGATTGGTGATAGTTGTGGTAATGATGGTTAGTGGTGATGATTATAAATGATGGCTAGAGGAAGTGGTAACTGATATTCATGCTTGGCAAGAAATGGTTGTGGCTGAGGATGGTGGTAATGAGTGGCAGGTAGTGGATGGTGGTAATGAGTGGTAGGTAGTGGATGGTGGTAGAATATAATAGTATGTGACATCATTAGCAGTGAAGATGGTAAATAACGGTGAAAATGTAGGTGCAATAGTAAAATATCATTTTTATAAAATCCTTGAAATGGTATATTTTATTGAAATAAGATTCAGTTATATATAGCGGCAATCCGTGTGACTCCTACAACATATTACCAAAATATTTTTATATTCTTGAGAAGAATTATCCTGGTTCTGTTGTTAAACTGAAGAAGGCAGCAGATGATTGCTTCTTATACGCATTTGTTGCTCTTTCTACATCAATCAATGGTTGGGAACATTGTAGGCCGGTTGTTGTGGTTGATGGAACATTTTAAAAGTCAGCATACGGGGGAATTATGCTGACAACAAGCACAATGAATGCAACAGGTAAATAAAGGCAACAATTTATACATACATTGTAGATAGTTTATACATTGTAGTTAAATTGTAGTTTAATTGTAGTTGTTTTGTAGTTAGATAAATAAATGAAGTTAATTGTCTTTAACCTCAATATCCAATTGTAGTTGTTATTTAATCTTATTTTATGTATACAAAATGTAGGTACTATTTGGCATATGCTGTGGTTGATTCTGAAAACGGCGCGTCGTGGAAGTGGTTCTTTGAGAAATTCAATGAGGCATATGGAGAAAGACCTTCAATGTGTGTTGTTTCAGATAGGCATGAGAGTATATTGAAGGCAACATCAGTTGTCTATCCGGGGATGGCACACTACTCTTGCATGTGGCATATATGGACAAATATAAGATCAAAATTCAAAAAGGGACATCTACAATTACATAAATTATACTTTGCTACCGCCCGGTCATACACTTTGGATGAATTCTATGAAGAATAATGAAGATTGAAGAGGTAGACCCGCGTGTAAAGTCTTACCTATATGATATTGGCTATCATAGATGGTCAAGAGTACATGCAACGGTGAATAGAACTTTTACTATGACGTCAAACATTGCCGAGTCGTTAAATGCTGTAATAAAAGAGGCAAGAGAGCTGCCAATATATAACCTATTTGAGTATATGAGAACTCTTATTGAACGTTGGACAAAAGAAAAGTTGTTGAAGGCAAAGGCTACTTTCACATTTCTTGGTCACAAATTCCACAAAGAGTTGGAACACATTATCTCATAAACTAAGGGTAAGATATTCTTGATTGGTGCTGGAGAAAAAAATAGTAATAGCTGCAGCGTTTTAGATTGTAGTTGAAATGTAGTCACATTGTAGGTAATTGTAGTTACTTGTAGATAATTTGTAGATAAAATGTCGATAATCCAGTTAAATTTTTGGTGTATCATTTTTTCTGTTTGCTTTTCAATTGTAGGTGAGAGCTTCAACAGATCATAAACATATTGTGTTAGATGGTGCGAAGCGGTACATTGTATGTCTACAAAACAAGAAATGTAGCTGTGTACAATTCCAACTTGACGAACTTCCATGTGCCCATGCTCTGGCAGCATTAAGGCATAGGAATGAAACACCTCAAAACTATTGCTCTCCGCATTACACAAGGGAGGACCTTCTTCTTACCTATGAAATGCCAGTAAATCCTCTTCATGATGAAGCCAAATGGGATGTTCCCCAACATATTTTGGATGAGGTAGTAAAGCCACCAGCGGGAGATAAAAGGCAGCCAGGGAGACCTCACAAGGAAAGATATAAAACATTTGATGAAATAAAGTCAAAGAAGTACAGAGTGTCATGCGGCAATTGTGGAGTTGAAGAACAAAAGAACTTGCAAGAATGCACCAAAAAAGAAATGAATATTATGTAGTCAGAATAGTTATTCAATTTAAATGCTAGGGTAAATAAGAATTTTCAGATCTGACTGATAAACTGTATTGGATTTGAAGATGAAATCGAAGTAGAAAAATCAATTTGTGTAGCTGTATATTTACATGTTGTTTTTATGCATTCAAGCGTCAATTTTTGTTATTTTTTATATAACAGTTAAACTTTGGTATATAATTCTTACAAAATATATGACTTAAATAAATAAAATACTTAATGTAAATTGTTTCTATATTGTGTTTAAAATGTAGTTTAGGTGTGGTGTAAATGTAGTCATCTACAATAGTTATTTGCAATTTGTAGTTGAAATGTAGTTCAATTGTAGTTAAATTGATAATTTTTATGAACATGGATTTTAGGAGACCTGTATTTAATTCGTCTTTATGATTTGTAACAACTGACAGTTATATAAATATGTTAAATGGCACCTGAAGGTATTAGAGAACTCGAGTACGCGAGTATAACATCTGTTATCAAAAATAATTTTTGTACAAAAACTAAACGACTTAATTCCTACATTATTTTCCAATACAACTACCAAATTACACAGACACAACTATGAGGAACATAATTCATTTCTTCTTTCGTTGAACTTTAGTCCTCTCACTTTTTACCGGTGCACCCTTCCTTCTGGCAAGCCTGCCAGTAACCTCACTCTAACTAATTGAGCCATCTTCTAGCTTCTTTGTGGTGTAGTCCCACAGTAGATCTCCATAGCGTATACGATGTGGGACAATATCACTCAAATCTTCCTTTGGGATAAAAAAATCACCACAGCTAACATATTCCGCAAAAGCAGCCACATATACACCGCAATCCCTGCATAAGATGAGAATTTCTCATTATATAACAAACTATTAAAAAAAAGAGAGGATAAAACATATAGAAAGAGATATTAGCTTTTTTACGGTGAGCCTTCTTTCTGTTGTGGAATCTCAGCAACCAGCCATTGAATGTCGAGAGGATCCGAAACTGCTTTCTCTATGTATGACTTTGAAGTCTTGAAGTCAATGTCTTTACGTTTACCATAGAAACCAGTGCATGACAAATAAAGAGGAATAATTCTTGCAAATTTGTCAACCATTGTCTGAACTGTTTGATTACGGGTTGCTCTTACCAATGAATCATAAACATAAAGCTGCATGTCCTTTATGTCAAAAACTAGCAACAACTAGTGAAATTATCAACAATGTTAACAGGCATGAGCACATAGTCAACAACATCCCATGGAACATTTGCAAGAATCCTGTAGCCCAGAATATATTCCCCAATATCATCCTCAGCTTTAATAACAGAATTCCTTACATCCGGTGGAGAACTAGTGAACTTCTCATAGATTTCTTCAATCTTTGTCTTGAACAAGAAATCGGTTGTTGTAAACCTTGTCTTGATGTTAGGGCCATATTTTTCCTTTTTTTTCTTAGATAATACATAATAACATCAATGTGCTGCCAAATTAAAAGTGAAATGTACAGTAAGTGACAGTATAACCACACATATCTACAAAATAACTACATACTAACTACATATTAGAATTTCTGAAAAATCTAGCAGGTTGCTTCACTTTAACTACACAAAAACTACAAATATATAACAGTTACACAAAAGGTATCACCAAATTCAATTTAATGGTAGTTAGCATGAACAATAGTGAACATATACGAGATCTACAATTCACCCATCACAACTACAAAAAAATAACATATTAACTACATTTTCACACTTATTGTATAAAGTCCAAAAAAAACCAAATATTACAGATGGAGACCAAATATAATAACATATATATAATGTTTACAATATTACTACAATGAAACATCATAGAAACTTTCAAAACTACAAGTGCACAACACATTTGAAGACAAAACAGATATTGAAGATAAAATGCTATATACTTACAGTGCTACTGATTACTTGTCCGGGGTGAGCTAGATCATAGAACCAGTCCTTCTTATCAATCTTTTCACAACCAAAATCCAACTCAGGATTTATTGATTATCCTTCTTTGAATAGAAATCTTTCCTCCTGTCATAACAAAAGAGTGAATCAAATAAAAAAATACAAAAGGAATTAAAACTTTGAAGTGTAAAAAGGTAAATGGACAGTATAAATTAAAGCAACCATACCTCCCATTTCCTTTGTTAGTGCGGGTGTATAACCAGGTTGTGAACCTATCTATCAAATCAGGATCTACATCTTCGCCTATGACACCTGTGAAAGAGTGCTTCAGGTAAAAATATTTGGGCCCAGCAGATGTGCTGCCTTTAGTATTGTACAAGGGTGTGAATGGTGATCATGCATGTTTTCCCGGCATCCTTGTTCTTACAAGATGAAGGGGGGCTAATTCATCTGGTTGTGGGTCCTAAAAAATAACCAACTATGATAAGTTGTCTGGAAGCTCAAATTCATCCAATGTCACACCTTTGTTTTCAATGCCTTCAGGCACAACTTCAGTCTCATCTTTTTTATGAATGCCTTCATGTGCAACTTCAGTCAATATTACACCGTGTATTGGGGACTGTGGATTGCTGTGTTCAACATATGATCCTTGCTTGATTGTTGGTTGATTAACCATTGGTGGCCCTTTGATAGTTACACTTTCTGAAGATAAGTGTAGTGATATGTAGTTATGAACAATATATGGATCTTTTGTAGAAACTTAGAGATTACATTACCTTCTTGTTGTTCAACATCTATTTTATCAACTACTAGTTCTTCATCAATATTTCCTTGTACATATTCTGGTGAATTTGGAGCTGGAATGAACAATAGTACAATAAAATTGTAGTTATATGTAGTTTATTATAGTTTACGTGTAAATTATTTTAAATTTGCTCAAAATGTAAGTATAATAAAGTTATGGTATTATACCTGCTTTAAATGTATCAGCTGCTTCTTGGAATTCGGGATACAAGTCAACTTGTGATTGAACATGTTGTGTAGAAGTAAGAAATGCAAAACATAATTAAAAAGTGATTAGCAACTCTTACGATTTGTAGATATGTATGTAGGACTAATGTAGATACGTGTTTTACTAGTGCTTGCATGGAGTTGATCACCAACATTAAACTGAAAATGCTGGTTTTTGTCACCTTGATTTTGGTCATTATATTTTGTTGAACTACCTGCAAACTACAATTTTGGGGAATAGTTGAGAAGGTTTTTTTGTGATATGTCTTATATAGAGTTGTCCTAAATTTGATATGTAAATTCTTACCTTTGAATCGTCCAACTCAAACCTCTTGTTAATTGCACTCATAACACTCTTCAAAGATTGATCTATGAAATCTCGAAGACTTGAGAGTTCATCAACAACATCCTTCTAAAAACCATCGAACTTTATATCAACCTAAAAAAATATATATGAAGAATAAGTTTGTAAGCTTATTCTATTTGCTACATTTAAACTACATAATGTCTACACAAAAATTATAATTTATTTAAATTATAGTAAATTATGTCAAAATTTTGTAGTTTTGCACAAAACCCGCTCAATTCTCTTTTCCAAATTACTGATCTTGCTATTGACAGATTCCATAGACTTTTGAGAAGTAGATTCTTTGGGTTCAACTATTGGAGAAGCATCAGTTTGAACATTTGATGGTTGAGCAACTTCTTCATGTTCATATTGAATTTTTTCTGGGAGATTAAGCACTCCGAGCTCTTCTCCAGATTCAACCATGTTTGTGAACTGATGGAAGTTACAGTTCATTCAAGTGAAAGTAAAAGTGTAGATGAATTGTATATACTATAACATTAATTGAATAATAATACAAGAATGGAAAAAAATACCTTCAGCCACTCAGGCTTGATCACCTTGTCTTCAATTACAGTCAACCAAATATGTCCCTTGTTAGCTGACTATCTTAAAATATGAGGAATCGATTTAGAACACCGTGTAGCGAGCTCGGTGCTGACAGACGAGCAACACTCATATAGCCATACTTGCAAGGCTAACGAGCATCCCCGTATAAGATAAGAATGAACATTCGGATTAAGACGATGCCTGACAGATCCAATAACCTGCCTGAATGATTTGGTACCCCATGAGTACGACTCAAAATTTCCAGACTCAACTAAAAAGAATATAAACTTGTCTATCAATGTTACATGGTCCTTATCCGAAGGACAAACGAAAAATTCTAACAAATACAAAACACACAACTGCACCGCATCAACATCATTTTCCCATACTTTGTTAGTCACTACATTTTTTAGATGCCATTTTCAACCCTCTTTACCCCCGAAGTATGTATTCATTAAATAGCTAACATATTGGGGAGTGTAACCATAGTCTAAGAAATTATTCACACAATTAAACCAGTTATCAAACCAAAATCTCTCAATGAAAAAAATCAGATTTTCACCCTTCAAAAGAACAGAAAAGTATTCATCAGTAGACTTAGACAACTCATATTTCATTAGGAGATGAAGGGTTTGGTTTTGCATAACAATTGGGGGCAGACCTAACAAATAACCAAAATAAGTTTTTTTGAAAAAACGTAATTGATTTGGAGATAGTAAAGCCTGAATCTGGCTAGGTATGCTAGGCTCACACAAAATGTGGAACCTAAGAACACCATAATCGACATTCTGTTGAGCAGCGAAAGGCAATTCTGAAAAAAAATAGAAAAAGTTGGACATTAATATCTACAATTAAAGTTATGACAATAGCATAATAAAATAAAATTAAGAACAACCTACCCACACATATATCTACAAAAAAATAAAAATAGTTATATATATAACTCTAGTTGTAAAAAAGTTATATATATCAGCATAACTACAATAAACTACATTTAACTACAAATCAACTAAGCACAACTACAATTATATATGTCAGCATAACTACAACAGAACTACATTTAACTACAAATCAAGTGAGAACAACTACAAATCTACTACATTATAACTACAATGTAACTACAATATATTCACAGTTCAAATAAACATACAAAATAACGACAATTAATCTACAAAATTGAGACGAAGTAACATGTTTCCAAAAAATGTGCGGACAAATAAAATAAGAATACCTTTAATGAAATATTTTGCGGAACCATTTTTTTTGCTTTTTTTAAAGGTTTTTTCTTTGTTTTTTTTGGAAGATGAAGGAGATAAATTGAGTTTTTTCCTAGTTGGAACTTTGGGTGAATCCTCTACAAAATCGTCAGCTATCATCATCTATTTGGCATTGCGCTTCAGTTGTTGTTGGGCGGGTTTATCTACTGCACTAACATTGGCATCTTGTAAATACTTGCTTCACATTTCAGCACAGATTTGCCTTGGAGAAGATATAGCTATAGATTTTTCAGTTGCATGTGCAGAATGTGGGGTTTTGGCAGGAGATTTAGGTGTTAAAACACCCAAATCAAAAGAGGGAATATCTGTAACTACCTCTTTTACTGGTTTATTTTTGGAATATTTGAATTTTTCATGATTTAGGAGATGAATACTAAGATTGAATTGGATGAAAATGGTGGGGAAAGTTAATGAAGGTGATGGGAATTGTGGGTTGCTGCTATACGAGAAAGGGGAAAATTAAACTAAAGAAAAGAAAAAACGAGGGGAGCAATTAACTATGGGAAAATCGTGGGGAGGAGGGGGGAGGGGGGGGAGGAATTAACTATGTGGATGAGAGAGAAACAGGTAAAAATATTAATTGGAAGATTTTATCCCTAAATACACTCCTACATTTAATGATATCATAATTAAAGCTTTAATTTGAATTATAGTACACAAATTGAAAGTTGATATGCTTAAATATAATAAACTTTGCTATATAGTATACACATATAAAAATCGTATTGTATTAACTCTATAGAATTAGTATTCATTATCTTTTGAGAACATACTAATGGCCGCACGCGTAACGGGCCTAAATGTTGTCCATGCTAATTGCTAGGCTCCAATATCCCCTCCACCCCCACCCCCGCGCTAAGCTCCACTTGGCCACTAGTCATATTTCATGTTTACAAATACTGATTTGATTTGACCATCTTGTTTTGTAAAATTCTAAACTTCAATATTTAAGATATTTGAAAAATATGAAAAAACTTATTTTATGTTATAAATAGAATTCTATTTACGATGAATGTCCATATTTAGAGAGATTCTAGAGTTTATTTCTTGGTGGCTAAGTCACCATCTCCCTATAAATAGAGGGTTTTACTCCATCAGCACGAAACTCTAACCAATTGAGTAGAAGCTTTGGGAATGAGCACAATGATTGTCAATTGCTCCATGAACTTCCTTCATGATTAAATTTTAGATTTAAGGTAAGTATTTTACTTTTCTCTTTCAAATTATTGACATTCTATTATTTGATTTTAAATACAAGCAAAGACGATAAATTTTGTTTGCAACTCTAACAGAGTTTGAAAGAAATTATAACCACCTGTATTGGGACAAATTGGATGAGTAGTGCGACTAGTTTGTACATACACGTGGACGGTCCTGACGAGGTGAAACACAAGGACGCTACCTTACGAGGACGTCAACATTCGAGGACGTCCTCGCCTATGGCCGTACGCCATAAAGGGGACGGCCCCGCCTTCAAAAATACCAATCCGGCGGATCCATCTAGGAGAACGTCCCCGATCCCCCCTGTCTTATATTCTGAATATAATTGCAACATTCGGGCGTCAATGTAATAGTTAGGCGAGGGGGCCTCCATCCTATATAAGGAAGGGCCTCCCCCCATTTGTAAAGGGGGGTCATTTTTTAATAAGACATCTCCCTCTCTCTACATTGTTCTTCTCTCTATTACCAGCATTTCCACTGCTCACTTACTCTATATTCTGCATTGAACTTTATTATCTCTGTATACGAGCTATCCACGCGCATTGACCTAACGATCGATCTTCGATTCATATTACCACTGATTCCGATTATTCCTTCGTTTACATTGATTGATTAGTTCAAATGTATTCAACGTCTTTTGAGCAAAACAATTTGGCGTCGTCTGTGGGGATTTCAAGAATCAAACTCGTAGTATACATTCACGAGATCCGATCAAACAAAAAAGAAAACTCTTTGAGGATGGCTGAAAGTAACACGCGACCCACAGTAATGGCTGAAGTTACCACAAACCTCCTGAGTGCCATGAACGAGGATGGGGGAAGCACAACCATTAACGCTACTCCCTCTAACGCGCCTGAAGCTGAAACCTCCCCCATACCCCTGGGAAGGGACTCCGATCCAAAAGAGGCACATCCAACGGTCAGGAGGCTACTGGAGGAATGGCTGACTAGCACATGAGCAGCTTGGTGGAAAAACCGCCGCAAGGTTGCGAAAATGCCGCTCCGGCTATCAGCAATACCACCGCAACAGACGAACAGGAAGAAACACGGACCAACAGCCGACCTGTCGAGACCCAAACGCACGATGACACGCTAGCCTCCGTCCTTAGAAAAATGAAGGAAATGGAGGGCGAAAACTAGGTCCTCCGCGACCAGATGAAGGAGCACCAAGACAGGGTTGACAAGATTCCCGGGGCGCCTAAGCTACTACCCAAGCGGGACGTAGGAAAGTTCGTGGAACATCCTTATTCCGAAGAAGCAGCGCCCTGCACCATCCCGAAAACCTTCAAGATGCCCCTATATCTGAAGGTGTACGACGGAACCACCGACCCCGAGGATCATCTCATCCACTACGTCACCGTAGTAAAAGGTAACGACTTATCTAAAGAACATGTACCGTCAGTGCTGCTGAAGAAGTTTGGTGAAACTCTAACTGGAGGAGTGCTAACCCGGTACTCTCAACTACCCGCCATGGCGATCTCGACCTTCGAGGAAATGGCTGATAAATTCGTCACCGCACATGCCGGTGCCAAGAAAGCGGAAGCAAGGGTGAACGACATATTCTCCGTCCGACAGACCGCGGGCGAAGGCCTCAGGTACTTCCTCGCAAGGTTCTACAGGGTAAGAATGAGCCTAGCAAATGTGTCGGAAGGAATGGCGGTGGCGGCCTTCTAGAACGGGCTCAACAGGGACGACTCCAGAGCCACCAATAAGCTGCTGAGCCGGCTCATGAAGTAACCTCCCACCACTTGGGACGAGATCCACAACGCCTACTGCGCCGAGGTGCGGGCAGACGAAGAGGGTCTCAATGGACCAACCCGGTGGCTAGCTGCCGTGCAGCCAGACGCGAGGAAGGATCGATGACATGAGGTACGCCGGGAACTCCCCCCATGCCCCAGCAGGGAACGACACCAACCCTATGCAAGGTCTTCATTTCCTCCCCCGCGACACACGAATGTTGTGCAGCGTCACGTCGCCCCACTTAGAAACGACCGAGGTACGCCCCTTTACTTTCATCACATAACTTTTGTGTTTCGCCCTTAGAAGTGGTGTACGCACTGGAGAAACTCGGCACCAAGGTGCAGTGGCCCCAAAAGATGAAGTCAGTCCCAGCCACGAGGAAATCCAACGTCCTGTGCGAGTTCCATCATGAACGAGGACACCGGACTGAAGACTGCATCGACCTACAACAGGAAGTCGTCAGAATGCTCAATCAGGGATACCTAAAGGAACTGCTCAGCGACAAGGGGAAAGCTAATTCCATGGGCGGGAGCATACCAGGGGACCCCCAAAGCCACCCTTCCCGACGCGCACGGTAAACATGATCGTCGGGGAAGTGGATGACGCCTCCGTCAACCACGTCAAGTTCACCAACACACACCGACTGAAGAGAACTATCTCCCACGAACGGTACGATGACCTCGAAGAAAGTATCACCTTCGATAAGTCCTGACGCCGACGGTTTGTGTTTCCCTCACTATGATGCTTTGGTTATTACCCTGCGTATCATTGATACCGATGTCAGGAGAGTCATGATCGATGACGGAAGCGGTGCCTACATCATTCTTTCGAGAGTCCTCACTCAGATGGGGCTCGAGGATAGAATCACTCCCAGGTGCATAACTCTAACCGATTTTAACAATGCAGTGGAGCGCACATCAGGAGAAGTGACCCTGCCCGTCCTTGCGGGAGGTGTCACCCTGGAAACAACCTTTCACGTGATGAACCAGGAGACGACCTACAACGTCATCATTGGACGCCCGTGGATACACGCCATGCGAGCAGTCCTATCAAGCATGTACCATGTAATCAAATTCCCTACCCCATGGGGAATATTCAGCATCAAAGGGGAGCCACGCACAGCGCAAGAATGCTATAAAATAGCTCAAGATTATGCTCACACAAGACAACTGAGCAGGGAAAGCGCGAAAGCATAACAATCAACCACGTCGGGGACTCAAGAAGACCCGATGGTCGACGCCATAAGAGATCCAGACATCGTAAAAGCTTGCAATGCTACGGCCGAAGAGCTCGACCCGGTTCAGCTAGACCAGAACGACCCTGAAAAGAAGGCATACATGGGTCACGGGCTCGCGAACCCAGGTAAGTACCATGAATTTCTGACTAAACATGCAAACACATTTGCTTTTTCCCATGCAGACATGCCAAGGATCTCTCCGGATATCGCCACCCACCGTCTCAACGTGGATCCATTACATCCACCAGTAAAACAAGGCAGGAGAAAATTCAATGCCGCCATCAATGAGGCGGTCCGAGAGGAGGTAGACAAATTACTAGCCAATGGTTCCGTCAGAGAGTCGAAGTACCCGCAATGGATCGCCAACGTGGTAATGGTCAAGAAGAAAACGGGAAAGTGGAGGATGTGCGTGGACTTCACCGATCTAAACAAGGCCTGCCCTAAAGACTCCTTCCCCCTGCCCCACATCGATCAACTGATCGACGCCACAGCAGGGCATGAGCTATTGAGCTTCCTGGACACCTATTCCGGCTACAATCAAATTCTGATGGCGGAGGAGGATCAGGAAAAAACCACCTTCATCACCCATCAAGGTACTTACTGCTACAGGGTGATGCCCTTCGGGCTGAAAAATGTGGGAGCCACTTACCATAGGTTGGTCACTAAGACGTTCAATAAGCAACTCGGGAAGACCATGGAGGTTTACATTGATGACATGCTGGTTAAATCGGCAAAAAAGGAGGACCATATCGATTACCTGCGAGAGGCCTTCAAAATCTTGAACAGTTACGTGATGAAGTTGAACCCCGAAAAATGTGCTTTTGGCGTAGCATCTGGGAAGTTCTTCGGTTTCCTTGTATCGCAGAAGGGGATTGAGGTCAACCTAGACCAAATCAAGGCGATCTCCTCGATACCCGAAGCGCTTACCAGCAAAAAATAGGTTCAGAAGTTGACAGGCCGAATAGCCTCCCTCTGCCGCTTCATCTCCCGATCATCAGACATGTGCCACAAGTTCTTCAATGTGTTGAGGAAGGACAACGGTTTCCACTGGAATGACGAATGTGTCAAGGCCCTCCAAGAACTGAAAGCGTACCTGACATCCCCGCCACTGCTGGCAAAGGCGAAACCAAATGAACCTCTATTAATATACCTGGCCGTCTCCGAGGTTGCAGTCAGCGCAGTGCTTGTCTGCGAGCAGAAAGGTACGCAATCACCTATCTATTACATTAGCAAGACTCTAGTGGACGCCGAGACTCGGTACCTACACCTCGAGAAACTAGCACTGGCGTTGGTCACGACTTCCCAAAAGCTGAGACTGTGACGACCCAAAGGGTCATCACTTGTTGTATTAATCATTCCGAGCTTTCGAGGTCTTGAAAACCTCATTTATAGTTGCCTCGATATGCATGCACAGTCCGGGCACAAAGCTGGAAAATATTTATGTTGAAATATGTGAAATATGTGAAAAAGTTGAAGAATTTTGATATTAATATTGATATGGTTGACTTTGGTCAACATTTTTGGTAAACGGACCCGGATCCGTGATTTGACGGTCTCAGAAAATCCGTAGAAAAATATGGAACTTGGGCGTATGCCCGGAATTGAAATCCGAGGTCTAGAACCCCGGTAAAAGAATTTTTCTGTTAAATTATTTTCTGAAAATGTTTAAGGAAAATGAAACTGAATTTTTATTAAAAAGTACTGTTATTGGGCTCGTATTTTGGTTCCGACGCCCGGTACAGGTCATATATATTGGTTAAGCGCTTCCTGGAAAGTTTGGTTGAAAACGGACGTCGTTTGACGTGTTTCAGCCTTAAATTGAAAATTTTCAAAGTTATGAAAATTTGAAAGGATTCTTGAGTTTTAAGGCTCAATTCATAGATTTTGATGTTATTTTAGCGATTTGATCGCGCGAGCAAGTTCGTATGATGTCTTTAAGTTAGTGTGCATATTTAGTTTGGAGCCCCAAGGGCTCGGGAGTGTTTCGGAGGTGGTTCGGGGTGGTTTTAGACTAGGAAAAACTGCAGAAAATCTGCAGCAGACATTCCTTCTTCGCGTTCGCGTCCACCTGGTCACGTTCGCGAAGGCTTCTCCTTTCCCTTCATCGCGTTCGCGACCATAGGATCGCGTTCGCGTACAATAAATTTGGACCCAGCCATTTTCCTCTACGCGTTCGCGTGCAGGCTCCCGCGTTCGCGGAGCCTGGCCTGCCTCCTCTACGCGTTCGCGTAAGGTGCCACGCGTTCGCATAGACCAATTTGTAAGCCCAGATTTTTACCCTTCGCGTTCGCGACTATGTCCACGCGAACGCGATGCCCATTTTTGCCCAACCCTTCGCGAACGCGACACTGTCCACGCGAACGCGAAGGGCAAACTTTTGCCCAGTCATTTTAATCCCAAAACAGAACAGAAACGGGATAACAAATCCCATTTCTGTTCAACCCCTTCTTCACAGCCCCTTGGACGATTTTTGAGCTATTCTTCACCAAACTTCTTGGGTAAGTGATTCTTGACTCGTTTTCTTCATTTTCCATCAATATTATTTGAATTCCTAAGCCTAAATAGGTGTAAATGGGTAGAAAAATTGAGAATTTAGTATAGTAAGGGTTTTCAATGAATTTGCGATCTAGACTTCGTTTTGGAGTCGAATTTAAGAACAAATTGTATATTTGAACTCATGGAAGATTGGGTGAACTTATTTTGGTTCGAAACTTGAGTTTCGATTATGTGGACCCGGGGTCGATTTTTCCTATTCCGGGCAGAATGTTGTAAAAATCATATTTAGCAATATGAACTAGTTTGTTAAGTAGAATTGATGATATGAAATCAATTGTGTATAGATATGGTTGGATTGGAGTCAAATTCGAAAGGAAAAGGCATTGCTACGGATTGAATCGTTCGTGAACTTTCGAGGTAAGTGTTTGTTCTATCCTAGTTTGTAGGAATATGAATTTAGTTATGAATAAATTGTTGAATAAGAGTTATTGGTGTTATACCGTAATGAAGGTAAATTGTTGAAATTATTATAAATTATTGGTTTAAAACCGGTAATTATAAATATTGTTGATATAGAGATTATTGGCTAAATGCCGGTAATATATATATTTGATATTTGGGATCGTGTGGTACGCCGACCACAAAGTGACTTAAATCTTGGCATTGGCCATAGTTGCCGGTAGCCTATTGATATAATTGGGATCGTGTGGTACGCCGACCACAAAGTGACTTAAATCTTGGCATTGGCCATAGTTGCCGGTAGCCTATTGATATAATTGGGAGCGGGTGGTACGCCTACCACAAGATATAATTATTGATATATTTGGGAGCGGGTGGTACGCCTACCACAAGATATAATTACTATGATATTTGGGAGCGGGTGGTACGCCTACCACAAGATATAATTACTGTGACAGTTGGGAGCGGGTGGTACGCCTACCACGAGACATGAAATGAGAGGGGAATTGAGATATGAAAGTAAGATTTATTCCGTTGATTAGATTATTCGGGATATTGTGAGTTATTGACTGTTATTTCAGAGCAGAGTATTTCCTTATAAATGTATTGTATATATATATATCTATATTACAACTGTTCAGGTTTAGGTGGGTGACTGGCCTTAGCCTTGTCACTAGTTCGCTGGGATAGGCCAGGCACTTACTAGCTCATGGGGTCGGTTGTGCTGATACTACACTCTGTGCTCTTTTTGCGCAGATACAGGTTCTGGACAGCAGCAGCGGCAGTAGCGACTTGTGGATTTTTCGACTACTGAGACTACGAGGTAGCCTTGCAGGCGTCCGCAGGACCCGTTGTCTCTTCTATCTATGCTTTTCATCCTGTT
Source organism: Nicotiana noctiflora (assembly GCA_032618575.1). Lineage (NCBI taxonomy): Eukaryota > Viridiplantae > Streptophyta > Magnoliopsida > Solanales > Solanaceae > Nicotiana > Nicotiana noctiflora. The sequence goes on from JASVEL010001039.1 coordinate 82,238, forward strand.
ATCTCATGTAATCGAGATAAACAGCTTGTATTTTCTTTCAGACAATTATGTGTATTATTCTTAGAAGTTCGTGAGTATTGTGACACCAATCTTGGGTAGTGTATCAGATTTAGATTTTTCTTTATCATATTTGACTAAGTCTTCCGCTGTAATTTATATGTTTTTAATAATAAGAATTGGTAATTAATGGAGTTGTAATTAATATTTGGCTTGCCTAGCTTCCATTTAGTAGGCGCCATCATGACCCCGATGGTGGGAAATCCGGGTCGTGACAGAGACCTTACTTCCAATGCCACCCTATCCGGGTAGTGACCACCTTCCTTCTAAGAAGCATCTTGCACAAGCCCGAACTGTCAGGCAGTCTCGCCAGATGGGCTATAGAGCTCAGCGAGCACGGTATCACCTATGTCCCTAGAATCTCCATCAAATCACAAGTCCTCGCCGACTTCATAGCCGACTTCAGCGCCAGCCTCTCACTTGAAGCCGAGAAGGAGGCCCTGCAAAAGACCCCTAACATGGACTCCTGGATACTCTACACCGATGGGGCCACGAATGTCTCGGGATCAGGACCGGGACTCGTTCTCGAGGTCCTCACAGGTCAGGTCATCCGCCAGTCCATACGATGCCCCGAGATGACTAACAATGAAGCGGAGTACGAAGCCGTTATTGCAGGTTTGAAATTAGCCGCCAGATACGGGGCCCGCCGACTGGTCTTGCACTGCGACTCACAACTTGTGATAAATCAAGTCGCCGGAGCCTACCAGATCAAGGAACAAAGATTACAAAAATATCAAGCCGAAGTCTGTAAACTGATGGCCCAATTCGATGAATGTCGCTTCGAGCAAGTACGTAGGGTACATAACGCCGAAGCCGACGGATTGGCCAAACTGGCCGCAACGGCTACGAACCCGAGCAAAGAAAGCACCGTCACCCTCATGCATTCCGCCATCGATCGCAGCGAGGTATTATCTCTACACCTAACGTGGGACTGGCGCAACCAGTTCCTTTCATACTTGCAGGAAGGGCAGCTACCGCACGACAAAAAAGAAGCCAGAAAGCTTCACACGCAAGCAGCCAGATACTGCCTGATGAGGTAGACAAACTACTGGCCAAATGCCTGGGGCCCAACCGGACGACTCCGGTACTGGAAGAAGCCCACGAGGGTCGTTGTGGAGCCCATACAGGAAATAGAGCATTCGTGCGGTGCCTGATACGGGCCGGTTATTACTGGCCCACAATGAAAAAGACGCAGCGGACTACGTCCGGCGATGCGAGAAATGCCAAAAGTTTGCTCCCATGATACACCAGCCGGGGGAACCTCTCCACTCAGTCACTTCCCCATGGCCATTCATCAAATGGGGGATGGATATAGCCGGACCGCTGCCCCCCGGACGAGGAAAGGTACGGTTTTTGTTAGTTTTAACTGACTATTTTTCTAAGTGGGTAGAAGCAGGCGCCTACGCCCAAATTCGCGAACAAGAAGTCATAGCTTTCATCTGGAAGAACATCATTTGTTGCTTCGACATCCCCAAGGAAATAGCATGCGACAACGGACGATAGTTCATAGGACAAAAGACAACCGACTTTTTTGACAAATGGCACATCAATAGGATACTCACAACGCTATATCATCCAGCCGCCAACGGTCAAGAGGAATCATCCAACAAGACTATATTAAATATCCCGAAGAAGAAACTTGAAGACGCCAAGGGTCTGTGGCCTGAGCTGCTACCGGAAGTATTGTGGGCACATAGAAACACCCCCAAGTCCTCCATGGGAGAAACCCCCTACTCATTAGTCTACGGGACCGACGCCGTCATACCAGTTGAAGTCGGCGAACCAAGTCTCAGATATTCACACATAAGGGGAGATGAGAACGACACAAGCTGACTACAAGACCTGGACGAGACCGAAGAAAGAAGAGAAATGGCCCACATCAGGTTGGTGGCGCAAAAACAGCAGATCGAGAGGTACTACAACAAGAGGACAAAAATCCGCCCGCTCAAGACAGGCGATTACGTACTAAAAGCCAAGACACTAGCATTAAAGGATCCCAACGAGGGAAAACTGGGAACTAATTGGGACGAGCCCTACAAAATCATCGCAGCAGCAGACAAAAGTGCCTTCAAACTAGAGACCATGGATGGAAAGATACTCCAAAATAATTGGAATATCTCACACCTCAAGCGCTTCCGCTTCTAAGAGACACCCCCCAAGTCGTACTCTTTTTCCCTCTATCGGGTTTTGTCCCAATTGGGTTTTCCCGGAGAGGTTTTTAATGAGGAGACGAGGGAGATGTCCGGAATCGCTTGTATATCTATTTTGATGCGCTAAGCGCACCGGTCGGTATGAATAGCATATCACAGGGACTAGGGCTACGGCCATATTGTATAAAAGGCTACGGTCATCTCCAATGAACGAAGGGCTACAACCATATTGTATGAAAGGCTACGACCATCTCCAATGAATGAAAGGCTACGACCATATTGTATGAAAGGCTACGGCCATCTCCAATGAATGAAGGGCTACGACCATATTGTATGAAAGGCTACGACCATCTCCAATGAATAAAGGGCTACGACTATATTGTATGAAAGACTACGGCCTCCTCCAGACGGAACAAGAGGCCGAGACCTAAAAATATCTAAAGGAGAAGGCTACGGCCTCCTCCAGATGAAACAAAAGGCCAAGGTCTAAAAACATCTAAAGGAGAAGGCTACGGCCTCCTCCAGATGGAACAAGAGGCTAAGGCCTAAAAACATCTAAAGGAGAAGGCCACGGCCTCCTCCAGATGAAACAAAAGGCCAAGGCCTAAAAACATCTAACGGAGAAGGCCACGGCCTCCTCCGGATGAAGCAAATGGCTAAGGCCTAGAGCGTCCAAAGAAGAAGGCTACGGCCTCCTCCAGGAAAAGCGAAAGCCTAAGGCATTAACAATTAAAAGTTAATGGCACGGCCTATCTAAACGAAGGGTCGAAAGGACGGCCGCGTGAAACGCATAAGCCCGACCTCGCCCAAATCGGGACTCATGCTAAGTGCCTTCGACGTCAACATATTGGTGTGCCCCAGTCCAAGAATGAATTCAGGCAGAGGGTCCCTTGCCGTACAAATTAAAGACTAAGGTCGACCTCGACAATACGAAAGTAAAAAAAAAGATAAAAGGAAGACTTGAAACATTAACTGAAAAGGAAGTCTTTATTAAAATATTGCTTACACATTTACAAAGGGAAGGGGGCTACAAACTACAAGAATGCATAAAGCCCTACTCAACTATCGAAGCCTTCGTCATCTCCTGCAGCCCCATCGGCACCGTCCTCGCCATCATTCCAGAGTATCCTCTCAATCCAGGACCCAATGCCCAGCTGATCCACATCAACAAAGGATCCGCCCGTCTGGGCCGGGGAGTCGGGGTCGTAGCTACAGGCTTCACGATCCACCTTGACCAGGCGACGCTGCTCGTCGACCTCTGCCTTGCTAGCCCTGTCGGCGGCATACAGCTCCTCGAACACAGTTCGCCTCACCTCAGCGTATACCAACATATCCTGGGTTTCGCGAGGAATGTCCCCAACTGGGCCAACGACCTTCGCTTGGAAAACAACCGCCGCTTGAGCCAAAGCCGCTTGAAGCTCGGCCGACAAAGGATCGACCTTAGCGCGAAGATCGTTTGCCTCCATTATGGCCACGCGGCCCATATCCATTTCCTCCCCCCACTGTTGGAGGAGGCTCTCTAGCTCAGCATTCCGAGCTACAGCGGCCAACAAATCATCATCCGCCCTTTCAATCTGTTCCGTCTGCTTATGTAGTTGTTCCTCCTACGACTGAATCTTAGAGGAGGCGGAACTCGGGGGCATCGGAAAAACAATCCGAGAGCGTCTTGTGCTTCTCGCGGGCCTCCTTGTATTTTTTCGACGCATTTTGAAGGGTAACTAGCTTCTTCCAGTCCCTCCGACTCCGCTCCACCTTCAGAAAGAGAGTATGCAAAAGAAAAGAGACAAGCTGAAAGCCTCGAAACAAAAGAATAGCAAAAGAAAAAAGGAATGTACATATCAAGTCATACCTCCAAGGCGGCACCAGCAACTCGGCGAGACAGGTCGCGGTCGCTCACCGACCTTAGCGACTCCGCCTCGGTATCATCACACAATAAGGCAAAGTCCTTCACGGCGTGCCCACTCTCCTCCAATAGGTTGTAGCCCGAAGGAATCAGAAGTCGGTGCAACTGACCCACCTCCAGCGTATCCTTCCCAGCTTGCTCCCGCGATGACACGCCCGCTAGTTTTGAGGCCGCCCCAGCGCCCGCAGGCTCAGCGGCAATAGCAGGCACGCCGTCACCCTCGGCATGCGGAGTGTCAGCACTCAGCTCGGCCGCACTCAACACTGCGACTCTCCCCGGACGAATGGCATCGCCCAGCAGGACTGGCCTCGACTCCGAATGATGAGCTACCGGTTTCTTTCGTCCTTGGTCCACGACCACCTCCTTTTTCAGTAAGTAGTCGACGCCTCTTGCGCTCCGCCGGCTCGTCATTTGTAGGAATGCCCTCTTCAGCAGGAGGGGATGGGAGCTCTGTGTTCTCCCTAGGCGCCGGGTCAATAGACGGCACGGGCGCGAAGCAAGAAAGACCGGGAGCGTCCGACACTAGGGACTCCTGAATGGTACGACCAAGATCTGGGTCGGCAACCTCGGCCGCCTCATCGCCAGACGCGACTACGTCCGTTGGACCCTCCTTGGACTGGTCGACCTCAGGAAGAACCTGCCTAACAGAGGCCACGAGCTCTATTTCCGAAGAGGCGGGACTAGCGGCACGACGTCTCCACCTCCGTGCCACATTCCGAGCTGCAGCAAAATTAAAAAAAAGACATCAGCTACAGCGACATCTAAAGTAAAAAAAGAAAGACAGAAGCTAGCAAGTCAAGACCGTACTTCAAACCGAAGACAACCCAAGTCCTGTACTCCTCGGCGAAGGGGATCAGTCGATTCACCCACGCCCTAATGTCGGGAACAGGTTGGGGCGTACACGCCGCCACTACACAAGAAAAGCAAAAACATTAGCGCCTAAAAAATGGCGTAACGACGAAGCAATGAACAAAAACATAGAAGGAACAGATTGGTACTTACAATTGGCATTCCACACCTCCGGAAAGCCGGTCGCGTCCACCACCAAGTCAGAAGTGCGGATGTAGAAGTATTTCATCCAGAATTGATGGTTGGGCTTGTCGTCCGCCTCGACGACCAAGCCCTTTGTTCCTCAATTTTTCAATTGCAACATCTTGCCCCGCACATAGCCGGGACTAAACAGCTACAATAAGTGGTGAACGGAGACGTCCACACCAGATCTGTCTGCGTACGTCATTAAGATCCGGCAGATCTTCCACATATACGGAGTTAGTTGGACCGGGCAGATATTAAAGAAGCGGCATAACACCTCCGCCAAGGGGTATATGGGAAGCTCACATCCCATGATGAAAGGATATTCATGGATGGCGCAGAACCCCGGTCGATGAGCATAGACCAGGTCGTCCCCAACGACCTTTGTCTCCACCGTCTCCGGCACGTGGCAGGTCACCCTGAGATTGTTTAGCTGCCTCTCGGTGAACGTAGACCTCTCCCATACATCGATATCCGCCGGTGAAGAAAAGTCCTTTCTCACGTTCAGGTCGCGAGGAAGAAGGTTGTTCTCCTTCAGGGGTACAAGATCCTTTTTTACCTTCTTACTACCCCCAGACTGCCAGGAAACCCCAGAACCAGTCTCTGCCCTTTTTGGTTCTCTACGATGACTACCTTTAGCCATTCTTTTTGTTAGATTGCTAGCTGGGTATTGAAAGAAATTGGTAGCAAGAATGCTGAGAAAAGAGATACGAGTTGCCAAAAATGTTAAAATGAGAAGGCAGGAAGCAAGGAGTTTCTGATGATCTAAAAAAAAAAGATATTGAAACTGTCTTCTATTTACAATAAGCTACAACACGAAATTTCGAAGAGTTTTTGCACCGGAAAAGAGGCGGGAAATCGAAACGTCAAATCGCCTTTATGACCAGCATTGAAAACTACGGTAATTATGACGCACACTGTCAGCAGGCGACGATTCGGAAGAACATGCCACGTACGAACGTGTGCACGAGACCCAACGTAGGCAGGATCTATCCGCTCATCGCAGATATGCCCCGGCCACATCTCCAATAGGCGGAGGGACTATTTGTATTGGGATAAAATTGGATGAGTAGTGCGACTAGTTTGTACATACACGTGGCCGGTCCTGACGAGGTGCAACACAAGGACGCTACCTTACGAGGACGGAAACATTCGAGGACGTCCTCGCCTATGGCCGTACGCCATAAAGGGGACCGCCCCACCTTCAAAAACACTAATCCGACAGACCCATCTAGGAGAACGTCCCCGATCCCCTTGTCTTATATTCCGAATATAATTGCAACATCCGGGCGTCAATGTAATAGTTAGGTGAGGGGGCCTCCATCCTATATAAGGAAGGGCCTCCCCCCATTTGTAAAGGGGGGTCATTTTTTAATAAGACATCTCTCTCTCTCTCTACATTGTTCTTCTCTCTATTACCAGCATTTCCACTGCTCACTTATTCTATATTCTGCATTGAACTTTATTATCTCTGTATACGAGCTATCCACGCGCATTGACCTAAGAATCGATCTTCGATTCATATTACCACTGATTCCGATTATCCCTTCGTTTACATTGGTTGATTAGTTCAAAGGTATTCAACGTCTTTTGAGCAAAACACCACCCAAAGTGGTAAAAGTTTCTATGCCTTGCTATAATTAAATTCATGTAAAATTGTGGGCAAAGAATTGAAAACTCGTCCCATTGAATTTGCTCCATTCTCATTCCCTTTAGAGAATGTGATAGCAGTATGTAATAAGTCTGAAAGAAGATAAAATTATTACTATGAATAATCAATGGATATGGACGTGGCAAAAGAAAATTATACCGTCATCATTGTGGCAATGAGAACAATAAGTATTCTTAAAATAATCCTTCACTCTGTGAAAGTAATATTTGTCATCGGTTTGACATGAGATTTTATAAAGCACATATAGATGATTATGGTCCATTCATGTTGTGAATGTGACAACATCTTACTTATGAATACATATTCATTCTTCAGAGAATATGGACGTGCTAGTGGTAGTGAATATACCATACTCACCTCTAGAAGAAGGTTTGAGATGATACCATAAATAATGTCATTATTATGGAATGAACGGTCATTGGTCAAGTACCTATTGTATGCCAAAATATTTTGGCATTGTGATTATTAAAAGACAACGGTAATGCAAGAAACATATCTTGCATATAAGTTTGACCATACACATAATGGTATAACTTTCTCTTTAAAAGAGATATTCACCACATGGATGTTGATGAATCTGTGATAGTACAAAATTAATTGAGAGCTTTGGAAGAGCCAATTATTACTATTTTGGAGAAACACAATTAATTACCAATAAGGTATTGTGTTGTAGTATGTCTCAAAGAAACTTATTCAGTTTCCAAAGTATACGCGAAAGCGGTTGATTATATTGAGACTTTAAATAAAGGAAAGATTTAATATCTTCTATTACTACAACTTGTAGCGGGGTAATATGTATGTGAAAAGCTACCCACTTTATTCTCCAATTTGTACTATATAAACAAAGAATACCACAATGAAGTGGATATTGATATAAACCCATATCATAATAAACTTGGAGTTTATTCATAATTACACACATCATAGTGTAAATCCGACGTTTATCAATATTGATAATTTATCCAGTTAGCATAATTGGTTTTGCCATATCAATTTAAGTATGGGTAAATATTAAAGAAATAGAAAGTTCTTTACGAATTCTCTTATATTGCTTGTTCTCATTAATTAATAGACCAATAAAAATTGGGATTAAATCTTATAAATGCTGGAAATATCAAAGGTGAATATGGCCCCATTCACCTGCCATGTATATCACATAAGATGCATCTATGAGATGGTTACATGCGCGATTATTATTAACCTGCAACATGGTGTTTGCAAGGTAACTTGCTCAATAATTTGATTTAGAGCATAATTTTCAAATTTTTTATTCAAGATATTTCATCTTGATAAGTTGATTTAAATCACAGTTGGTTTAGCAAAATAATTTATTGAGTGCCTCCACTTAATAGCTAAATTATTGCTTATGAGAACAAAGTTATATATATCAGTTTGATATACATTATATACGAAAAATATATTATTTTCTCCCCTCACAAGTGGTTCAGGGTCAGGAACCAAATAATTCCATCTTATTATTTTTGATGTGCGGTGTATATTTTGATTAACACCATAACATACAAAGATGAGTTCTCAAAGTTGAGGAAACAAGTTAGGTTTTCTAACATGAGGGGGAGACAAGATACAACAGTTGAGAAAATGTTACATGGAATGAATTATCATTTATACATCTAGATCTTCGAATAAAATAATATGAACTTGAAGTTCATAAAAGGATAATTCATGTGCAATTATTGCAAAGCATGCCAGACGCACTTGCTGACCCAAAGAAAGTAACTATGTTCTCACTGCAAATGCTCATATTATAATAAGTCCTAGAAGGACAAAGTCTATGGTAAGCATAAAGTGTATAGACAAATCAGTTTCAAATAAACTTCTTGATAAAGAAGGTGAGCAAATGATCAAAATGATTATAATAAAGGAGGCAAGTGATCTGGAAGATCACATGACATAACACTTCATAATATCTTTGAGAGATTCAAGTACCTGAATATATGAATGAAGAGATCTTTATGTTATGTCATTATGAAAATATATTGAAACTGGTATAAAATCTTTGTCGATGTCAACCTTCAAGAAGCTAGTGTACAAAATTGGGATGCGAAGGCTTAATGATGTGAATTGATGCTCTCATGAGGGGGAGTTAATGCGCATTGCACTCTTTTTCCCTTACAAGGTTTTGTCCCACTGGATTTTCCTTGCAAGATTTTTAACGAGGCAACCAAAAGACGTATTGTTAGATATGTGTACTCTTTTTCATTTTCTAGATTTTTTTTCCCATTGGGTTTTCTTTTAGTTAAGGTTTTAACGAGGCACATTATTTGTTGATTAGACATTCAAGGGGGAGTGTTATAAATAGAATTCTATTTATGGTGAATGTCCATATTTAGAGAGATTCTAGAGTTTATTACTTGGTGGCTAAGTCACCATAAATAGAGTGTTTTTCTCCATTGTAATTCATCCCAAAGTGCAATAAGAATTCCCCCTCTCTCTTTCTCTACAATATTGTTCTTGTTCTTTTATTATTTCATAATATTTTAGGAGTATTTCAAATATAAATATTTATGTCAAACACAATTTCATTGTTTCGCCGTATATCTATTGTTTGAGAGAATCAAGTAAAATTATTGTATCAATTGTTTTACGTTTGAGAGAATAAAGTAAAATTACTATCAGTTATTTTGTGAGAAAAATTCACAGGGTGAACATGGTAATTAAACACTTATTTACACCAGGGTGGAGCCACAGTATTAGCTGTGGGTTCGACCGAACCCAGTAACTTTTGTTCAAACCTCGTATTTATATTAAAAATTCCAATAAATATGTACCAATTATTATAATTTTTTTTTGTGATCATATAAGATATTCATCTGTCATCATATAAGATATTATTATCACTGAGCCAGTAAATATAAGATATTCATCTGTCATCATATATATATATATATATATATATATATATATATATATATATTATATATATATATATATATATTTATCAATTCCAATTCCAACCGTACGAGAGACAAAAGAAATATGAAAATTCAAAGTTCGGAGGATATTGTTCTAACATAATAAACTTCGATATAATTGTTTTTCATTATAGTGAACTACAAAATCAATTGACCGTTTAAATCAACACGTCAATATCAAGATAGTATGAGCAATCCCATATTTAGTATGAGCTCTAACAACTTACCATATTTAAGCAATCCCAAGAATAAAAAGAGAATAAAATCCAATTTAAGGATCAATAAATAGAGGAAATAAAGTACGGAGTGGCATTTACGCCAAATTACGTGTCTATCAATGTCAAACGACACCACCTTCATCTGAAATTCGTGCTCAGCTTTATTTTTATATGAAGCTCTCATTTATTGAAATTCCAAAAGCCTAAAAAACCAAAAATGCTCTGACTTTAATATGACGTGTGGCATTCATGAAGTAATACTTGGAATTCCAAAACAGCTCCCAGAAATGCAACGTCTTGCATGGCTTTGCATATTTCTTGAATTTTTATTACTCACAATTCTTTATTCTACAATCATTGTTTGAATATTACTACTATTCAAAATTCTTGATATTCGTAGTTCATAGAAAGAAAAGTGACAGAGGGGAACTCTGCTGTAAGTATAGGTTTTGCATGTTAAAGGTAATTTTGGAATTTTATCTTTGGAACCCCTTTTGGTCTTAGATATAGTTTTATTTACCCTTCTTTTTTAAGGATTAAAATTGTAAATTGTAATAATTTAGTGCTATTTTTGTCATGTACAGCTCATTTTTCTTTTAAGAAGATTTATTTGGAGCTAGAAACTTCAAACTTGCTGAACTATAGGTAACAGTTATTCTGCTAGGGCAAAGCTGTGCATGTTGTGTTTATCCATATAGAGGAGAGTCCTAATACATGTAGCATACAATCTTAACCTATATCTCACAATTATTATCTTTGTGCTTTTCTTTCTTCTTTTTCGTTTTTGGGGTCTAGAAATCTTGATATCTATTGGTTGAATTACTCTTAAAGGATTATCAATTTTCTGCTTTTTCAGTTTTTCTGTTAAATCTTCTTTTGTTTTGATTATTCATCTTCCACCCCCACCCCCCCCAAAAAAAAAAAAAACTGATGATGCCTTTCTAATGCCAGTGGTGATTCAAGTGATTGGCAAAGAGATGGATTAGGGTAGTGATTTAATCAAGATATAGAAATTATGGGTTCTGAGTTTCATCTATTTCTGTGCCGGGCTGAGACCAGGAGAACATTATGGCTAATTGGAGGTGTGTTTGCATTTATCATACTTGTTCAATACTTACAGCTTCCATATGGAACTCTTATAGGATCCCTATTTTCTGGTGGATTTTCTGGTTTAAATTCCAATAATAATAAACAACTCAATGTTACTGCGGGATTTGATGGTAAAATCAAGATAAACGACTACAATTTTTCGATTGAGTCAAATATGAGTGGTAATCCTGAAGATACAACTTTAATTCAGCAGTCCACACAGCCGAGTGATAGTTCTGGAGTGGAATTGTTTAAACCAAACGGGACGTTGGCACCAGATACGGCTAAGGAAGTTGGCTATGTATTTAATGGTCACAATGAAAATATAGCCCCAATGTTTGAAGAACAAAGCAAAGATGATATTGTCCCCCTAGCCTCTAATGTCGCATCATCGCCAGTGATTTCACCAGCTCCCTCTGTTTCGCTTACACAAGTTAATGATAATTTGACCACTCGGGGTAGTTCTCATAATCGCCATGGTGCCACAACTACTCAGAATGACGAAGTAGCTGTGATCGTCCCTTTAAACTCGAATGCTACATCACAGCTGATGAATTCACCAGCTCCCACTGTTTCACTTAGACATGTTGGTGATAATTCGACTGCTCGGGCTAGTTATCATAATCACTATGATGTCACCACTACTCCAAGAAATGGTTCCACTACGACCAACTCCCCTGTTGCGAAGGAAGCGACAGATAGGCCAGTGGAAGGAGTAGTATCAATATCTGAAATGACTAAAATGATGCTCTGGAGTCATCCCTCAAGCCTTCTATCGGTACGTCTAGTCTATGTAAGATAAGGGAAAGCTAATTCATTGAAGGAAATTGTTGCTAATCCCTTTTCTATATTGAATTCTGGCAGAAGCCAATGTGGTCTTCGGCCAGTGATGAAGAATTGCAGAGTGCAAAGTCACAGATTGAAAGTGCAGCCAACATTATCAGTGATCCAGGACTACATGCACCAGTTTATCACAATGTTTCAAAATTTACAAGGTACACATTAGTTTACCAGTAGTGGTAGTTCTGGTTGTCATAAATTCGTCTCCACCTATTAAAATTGTCATAAAAAGAAAGAATTTATTCATTGCTACTGTATATAAATTAGACTCTTGACTTGTCTAGTATAAGCAAGCATCATTTATAAGTTGCATACAGCATAATCTGCTGGATCATTCTGGGCATCCACACTATGTTCAATTAGTTTCCGTTTTCAACTTATTTACTTGCATATCTGAAAAAAGAAAGAATTAGTTACCACAAAGTTACTCTTTCCCAAAGAGTAATTTTTTTATGTCACTAAGTTGTTCACAAGGTTGGGTTAAGGTCTGCCTACTCTATACCCCTAGACCCTACTTTGTGGGACTACACTGGATTTGTCGTTTGGGTTTTTTGCTGTTGTTCTCGAAAAGACAAATTGGCTTTTGCTGGTTTGGTTGAATCTTGAGATAACAGTATGTTTAATGGATTTTTTCATGAAATGCAGGAGCTATGAGTTAATGGAACGGAATCTCAAGGTTTACATATACAGGGAGGGAAAGGGACCAGTATTTCATCAACCAAGGCTCAAGGGCATCTATGCTTCAGAAGGTTGGTTCATGCAGCAGTTAAAAGCAAGCCAACATTTCCTTACCAATGACCCAAACAAAGCACACCTATTTTACTTGCCCTTTAGTTCTCAAATCTTGGGAGAAGTTGTGTATGTGCGCGGTTCTCACAGCTTCACCAACGTAAAAGCATATTTGAAGAACTATGTTGATTTGATCAAGGGAAGATATCCATTCTGGAACAGAACACAAGGAGCTGATCATTTTGTTGTTGCTTGCCACGACTGGGTATGTTTTACGAGCTTTTGATATCATCTATGTTCGATCTATTTCTCTAAGTAGAGTTGTATTATATATATCGTTTCCAGGTTTCTCTTTCGGAGAATAAGAGTTGTGTATGGTTATGAAGTGTCTTTCTCTTGTTCTGTCGTAGGCTCCAGAAGAAACTAGGCACGCGATGGCCAATTGCATAAAGTCATTTTGCAATGCTGATTTGAAAGAAGGATTCAAGTTAGGAAAGGATACTTCTCTACCGGAAACAAATATTGGCTCAGCTGATCCCTCGAGAAGCCTTGGAGGTAAACGTCCTAGTCAACGAGAATTCCTTGCTTTCTTCGCAGGCAGTATGCATGGGTATGTCCGTCCTATTCTTTTAAAGTACTGGCAAAACAAAGATCCAAACATGAAAATCTTTGGGAAGATGCGCAAGACTGACTACATCCAGCACATGAAGAGCAGTAGATACTGCATTTGTGCAAGAGGTTATGAAGTCAACAGTCCACGAGTCGTGGAAGCTATTTCCTACGAATGTGTTCCCGTGATCATATCTGACAACTTCGTACCACCATTTTTGGAGACATTGAACTGGGAGTCCTTTGCTGTTTTCGTCCAAGAGAAGGACATTCCGAATCTAAAGTCTATACTCGAATCGATCCCACTAAGAAGGTATTTGAAACTGTATAACAATGTGAAGAAGGTACAACACCATTTCCTTTGGCATCCTGAACCTGTAAAGTATGACATTTTTCACATGATACTTCATTCTATTTGGTACAATAGAGTTTTCCAGATTGCATCCTAGTTTTGTTTTTGATCATCTTGTGTCTTTGGAAAGGAAAGCAGAGTACATAAATCTAAGCACATTATTTTGATTGATTGCTAAGCAACTTGCTATTAGAGTTTTTTGTAACATTTAGTTATGCAGGAATTATATATAATGTTTATGCATGAACAATAATGAAAGGTTGTCATTTGGTGATTAATCTTCAATTAAATGTTATATATGAATTGCTTACTTTAATGGGGTTTTCGTCTTTAACTAATTTATTATCTATGTATTGTTAATACATGTATTCTTATTTTTCATATTTTATCTCGCATAAAATAATACATTTATTATTCATAACTTAATGTAGGTATCTTTTAAAACATTACGTTAGTTATGCAGCAATTATGTTGTGTGCCTAACCAAACATTGTATTATCTTTATGCGAGATTTTATGCTGGAATTATTAATTATATTAGACTAACAAAGCTCTGGAATTATTAATTATATTAGACTAACAAAGCTCTATATTTGTGACTTCCAACCAAGATGTTGTGAGTTCGAGTCTTCCAAGAGCAATGTGAGAAGTTCTTGGAGGGAAGGATGCCGGGGGTCTATTTGGGAACAGTATTGTGTCAATTAAAATGAGACGGGCAATTGTTAAACGGGACACGGGATGGAACGGGATGACCGTTTCGTCCCGTTTGTACCGTCCCGCCTAAATTTAATTTTATTATAAACTAGCCGTTGGCCAACCGCTTAATTGGCAAAAACAGCCGTTGGCAATGGTCGAAACAGGCCCTACACACCCCAAAATACTCCCTATCCCCAAACTTCTAATACAACTCGTAAGTTTAATAAATTATACTTTGACCCTATTTTTAACTATAAATACCCCATACTTCTTCATTTTTCTCCCACAAAAAAAATCAATCTTCTCTCTCAAATCTCTTACATTCTAATATCCTTTATATATTCTATATTATTCTCTCAATTTTGTTACTATCAAGTATCAAGTGCTATCTTTCAAGTTTCAATTTTTTAGTATTTGGAATTTGTTGGATCATATATTTCAAGCTTCAAATTAATTTGTCGAGTATTTGGAGTAATATTTGAGCAATTTCTTCAAGTTTCAATATTTAATCACGGTGCACTCCTTCCATCTCCTAATTTTAATATATAATTTTTACGTATCGTTTTATTGCTTAATTTTTGTGTTTACTTTACGTATTATATTTCAGTATTTCATTTGTGTGTTTAATATTTGTGTTAGCTTTTTTAATATAATTTCGTATTTAAATTATGGCACCTAAAAATGTATTTGGTTTGTTTAAAAAAGGTAGTAAAAAATAGCGAAAGGTAAAAGTAGTAGTAATCCTAATCCTAGCCCTTCTACTATATCTAGAGTTAAAACTAGACGTTTTTTTTATACACTTAAGGCCCACGAACCTGTCCCGTCCCGTTTTGTTATATCCCGCTTAAATCCCGTCCCGCGAATTTCGTCCTGTCCTATCCCGTCCCGTTGGACAACCATACTCCATACAACAATTCTCATGCACCAAGCCACCAACTAATTAAAGTGTTCTTCTTGTTGAACATGTGTTGGATAAAATGATACTATAGTAGTAGTATTTATAAAGGAAATACCACAAAGATTTTCATATGGTTATAAAAAGAATTTAACAATTTTGAAATAGGGGCGACAAATACATGATTTACTTCAACAACTTAAATAATGATTTAATCAAAGTTTACATTATAATTTTAACCAATACAAATTATAGCTTAGTTTAGTTAATAGGTATTGTATTGCACGATAGTCTATGAATCATCACTTAATTTTAACATAAAAATACTAGTAAATTTTAATTACGTATAAGTCTTGATATGAAATAAAAAATAAAGTATAAAAGAAAATCTATAAATAATAAAGGTGCAAAGTCAGATACACCCAAAGAAAAAGATTACAAACTTTTGATTTTGCACCCAAAGAAATCATTGGCTATTTTCTTTTTTCTTTAACTTTTTTTATAACCCAAATTCAATGTTTAGTATTATAATTAAATAATTTAAAAAATTTTATATTCATTAAATTAGTTTTTACGTACAAAGCGCATTTTATATACTCCTTCCAATCCATAATAAATAACCAATTTACTTTTTTATTTTGGTCCAAAATAAATGTCAATTTATATAATTCAGAAAAAGTCAATTTGATTTTTTAAAATTACCATTATGTACGTATTTCTAAAAAGTCATTTATTCCTCATATTTGAAAAGAGAAGTAAGTACTACTATAATTATGATGCAATATTTAATTAATAATAGTTTAATTACACTAATTATTTTTGTCTCTTACTTCCTCCGGTCCAAAATAAGTATTTTTTGGCCTTTTTTTGTGGTCTAAAATAAGTGATTTTTTCGGATTTCAATAATGACTTAATGATGTTTTTTCTACATTGTCCTTGGAGTAAATAATATTGGAATATGTGTTAAGAGTGTTTATGTGAGATGATAAAGGTTAATATGGTCAATTCCATTATTAGTTAATACTAAAAAGTGACTTTCTTAATATGTATGAAATATCCAAAAAATTACTTATTTTGAACAGGAAAAAATAATATTTTCTTAATGAATACATTCAAAGTAAATTGATCACTTAAAATAGTACAATTCTGGCCACACCCTCCTGGAACAACTAAAGAAAAAGGAAAGCGGTTGAGGCGCTGACAAAAGACTAGTGCATGAGATACAAAAACAGTACCACATTAAATTGTAGCTGACCATCACAGAATACCATAAATTAGGTAGCTAGATTTGTATGACATACTTCATAAATGGAATGGGGCCAAAACCTGACGACGTGCAAAGACGGACGCTAAGTGCTCGTTTTTATTAGCTGATGTAAATAATTGATAAACTTAAAAATATTTTTAACTGGTGAAATTGATTTTTTAAATAAGTATTTATGTATTAAGATAGAAGTGTTAGAAAGTGATAATAAGTAATTGATATATTTAGTAGAAAAATGGTGATAAATTATTTTTTTCAATTAAAATAACTAAAATATCCTTAAAAACTTTACAAAAAATTATAAATTAAAAAGTTTATGTGTAAAAAAAAATAAATGAACCATGGATATGGAATGAAAAAAAGTTAGAAAATTCATATTGGGAATAAAATTTTATGAATAATAAAATATTATTAAGAATAAATTAATAAAAGTTTTGGTCAAATTAAAAATACTTATAAGATAAAAAGTCATAAGTTCGAAGCGACCAATTTGTGACTTATGACTGATTTAGCTTATAAGAACTTAGTATATTTACCAAACACATATATACATTAAAAAGTGTTTATAAGCATGACCAACTTATAAACTTAATCAAACACCCGCTAATTTAAAGATTATTTGTGATTCTTATGTTTTACGGATGCAAGAGTCAGTTGATAATACTGTCAAGTTTAAATAGACGGAAAAACGCATTTAGTATTATCTCTGTCAGGATCTAATTTCCATTTCTAAAGTTGTTAACTCCAGCTGTTTATTGGATTTGGTTACAGCTGTTACTTGGCGCGTGAAAACTATATCGTAAACCTTTTCTTTGTATTTTTCCCATTCAGTGTTTCCACAAACATACACTCCTATTCATATTTATTAAAATTTCTTAAATAATAAATATAAAGAAAATAGTTTGATTAGTTTTCTTTGTTAATTAAACTAAGAGATACTACCTCCGTTTCAACGAGTAGTGCCAGAGGCGTATCTAAGTCTTAATGTATGGGTTTACGTGAACCCATATCCTTTTCCCTAAATTATGTATAATAATATTATATTTTTTAGAAATAACTTAATTATATGTGTGTGAACCCATACTTAAAGACTCTTATGGTGCAACAATCATTGGGTGCACCTCTATTAATGAAATTGGTGGTTCAAATCTCACTCCGAACGGTCTTGTTTTTTCAGCACAGAGTATAGATATATATATGCAAAAATCATTAAATTTAAAAAAAAAAAAATTGAATCTATAATTTCAAAAGTATAGTGGGTATATATTCTATCCTACAAGAGATCACACACCATATATTTTTCGTATTACTAACAACATGTTTGGATGGTCACTTATGTATTGTTTCACAATATATTATATAATATTGTATTATATTATTTTAATATATATAATGATTAGATTGATTGTATTGTTTGTCGTCGTATCATGATGTCATGAACCAATAATACAAAAAATAAACTTTAAATATTATAAAGAAAAAGTAAGGTAGAAATATAATTATTATTAAAAAAGATAAAATAAAAGATAAATATATATTTAATAATAAGAAGGACATGATAAAAGAAAAAGTAACATTTTTAATCGTTACTTAATAATTAATTTAATAGTATGATATAATAAAAGTTAAATAATAATTAAAATAATAATACAATACAATACAATAACAAATATCCTAAAGTGCATCTGCACTCAGTCTTTGTCTTTAGGTCCATTACCTATCTTTTTTTTTTTAAGATTAAGACGTTTGAATCTGAATACACATCTGAATATTAAGATGTGTATTAAGATTAAGACATCTGAATCTGAATACACATCTGAATATATTAAGATGTGTATTAAGATCTGAATACTAAAAACTAAGACAATTTGATTTCTAACATCTGAATGCATAAAATTTATCTTTATTTGAAAAATAATAAACATAAAATTCAAATGAAATACTAACTAATCTAATATTCTATCAATAAAATATATAGTTTTTAAAAATATGATAGTTGTTGATGGTGATGGATAACGTGTGAATGCCAATTAGAGGCAGTGGTTAGTGATAGTTTTGGTTGATGATGGTGGTTCATGCTAGTAGCTAGTAGTGATTGGTAGTGGTGGCGATTATGATTGAAGATAGTGGTGGTGAGTGGTAATAGTTAATAATAGCGGTGATGGTTTGTGATTGAGGAAGGTAGTGGTAGATTATAATGATGGCGGTGCCGATTATGATTGTTAATGGTGATGGGGTAGTTGGTTGTGGTAATTGAGGTGGATAAGTGTTAATTGTGGGTGAAAATAATAGTGGTCGGAGTGGTGGGGATGGTGGATGGTACAACAACAACTACCCAGTATGTTCCCACAAAGTGGGGTCTGGGGAGGGTAATACGTACACAGGCCTTACCCCTACCCGAAAGGGTAGAGAGGCCTTACCACCATTACCGAGTATGGTTGATAATGATGACGAGTATGATTGAGGATGATGTTGGTGGTGTTGGTTGACTATGGTGTTGGTTGACTATGGTGGTGGTAACATGGTGGTAGTTGATAATGGTAGGCAGTGAGTGTAACGGCAATTAACAATGAATATGTGATAGCATCTTGATGAAATTAAGTCTCTGTTATAAATCTTAATCAAACAGACCTATTCAAACCTATTAAGTGATTGTGAAGTAAAAAAATAAATGCACTTAATGATTAAGATTTAAATAATTAAGATTCAGACTTCAAAAATAAATACACTTAATATCTTAGATCTGAATGATTAAGAGTCACACATCCATTAAATAAAAAAAAAAATTGAGGCCTAAATGTCAATCTAGCTGATAATTCAAACAAACTGTATTTATTTACGTGAAAAAGCCAACAGTCCTACCCAAAAAAAAGAAAAAGAGGAAGAAGAAAAAGCTACGTGCCACTTACGCAATATCTCAAAAACGGATGGGCATATTGGTCCGAACATGTCACCTAACTTTATTTAACTTAAGATTCCATTAATCCTCATATCTTTCCTTTTTCTTTTTCCACCTTTACTGCTGTCATAACAGCAAAACAACCCAAAAAGGAGAAAAAAGAGCACAGGAAACAAAAAAAAGAAAGCCCCCAGATTCTACATTTACTCAGTCATGATGTTTCCAAATCTTGTAGAGGTACTAAAATAATCTACTACTATATTTATTGTGTATATGACTAATATGTTATGCATATTTTATTACGTATCAGTTGGGTATCTGATGTATGAGATGTTACTACTGGTCAACTCAATCGAAACCCAACTTTTCCAACTAGCTAAATATGTTGGAATTTTATCCTAAGTGGTTCTTTTTATTGAGTTAACTGAGTAGCCAAACGTGGCCTGAAGCTGAAGCAGGTTCTTTGTCTGCTTTTGATCTGGTAATTGAAGCTAACTCTATGATTTCAGTTCATTTGCTGCTGTGTGTATTGTTGGTTTTCGTATTACAGTTGATTATCTTCGGTGGTTTTGTTGGTTTTTCTTTTGCTGTCTTGGTTTCTTGAGTTGTACTCTTATTGTTGGATGATTAATATTTGACTTGCTTTTTCTTGTTTGGGGATGATGCTATTTTGTTGACCAAGCAGCTCTTGCTAGGTTGCATTTTCTAAGTGTTTGTACTTTTCTAAGTGTTGATTAATTTAGTAACAGAGAGAAAATTATGATCCTGTTTTTGGCACTTAATGGTGAAAACATCTGCCTGACCATTAGTTTAAGTGGAGAATTGTTCTTGTTAAGGAGGTTGAAATATTTGGAGGAATGGTTTCTGATTTTTCTAATCGAATTCTCTCTGTCTGGTGGTATTTTATTATGTTATCCAATCAGGGGCGGAGCTACCCTTGTCCATGGGTGTCAACCTTCGCCGGAAAATAACACGGTATAGATAGGTATTTTAAAAAAAAATTGAATATATACAGTGGTCAAGGGATGTCAAAAGTGGGGGAAGGTTGCAAGTTCCATTCTCTATCGCAGCATTATTTCCATTTTTCTTGGCATCTTATTTGGATTTTGACATCCCTTTGTATAAATTCTGTCTCCGCCACTGTATCCAAGTACCAAGTTAGCTAGAAAATTATTCAAGGGGTGTTCAAACTTGAACATGAAAAAATAAATGTGGAGGTGCAGGTTCGATCCTGCATTCCCCGAAGCAGTTTTGACCACCCTTTAACACTGGGCTATGGCTCTTCATTGTTACAAGGGTGTTCAATATGTATTAGATATATATAAATCCTAATATTTTACCTATATACACGGTATTATTTTTCGACGACCTTGCTACCGTGTAGCTTCGCCCCTGTATGTAGTACTGAATTTGGGATTACTACTCAATATGAAATTTGAAAATTAACCAGGGATAGTGCTGTGCTCTCTTCTATCAGGTGTGCTGATCGAACATGGGTTCTGAAAAATATCTTAGTCTGTTAGAGACTAGGCGACTGATATGGCTATTGGGTGTGGTTTTTGCCCTTGTTTTGGTGATTCAGTATGTTGGTTTTCCATATGGTTATGCCCTATCCTCTTTGTTTACTGCCAGTGTTGGTCAAATAAGCAGCTCGCAAAGAGTAGATCAATCTCGTAACTTCAGTAGGTCAGAAAACCTGACACATGCTAGTGTTGTGAATGCTACTAACACGAATATTATCCATGAAGCAACTAATGAAACCAGGCTCTCTGATGGAAACAATGAAAAGGTGGAGGATGATTCTATGCCCCCAATGAATGAAGCCTCTGGTGATACCTTAGCTGAGGACGTTGATCCAGAAGATGAATCCCCTTTTAAGGATTCAGAAATGGGCAACAAGTCTACTGGGGAAAGTTTTGGAAGAAATAGTAGGGTAGCTCCAGATAAGACTGCTGACTCTGAATATGATTTACAAGCTTCAAATGGAACATCTGAAAGTTCTTCATCGCGTGTGGGTGATACTCACGGGGGAGGCAGTATTTCTCAAGCACCGAAGGAAGCTACAACATTGGATATAAGTCCCACAGAAATGTCTGTTGCACCACCACCAATGGTTATGACACCTCAGGTCAATGTTGATGCAGAAAAGGGAGCTCCTTTGATTTCTTCCTATCAGAACATATCTGCAAAAGAAGGAAGCACAGGCCATGTACTTGAAAATGACAAAATACCTGGGCGAATTCGCACTGACCATGCTCCTTCAGTTAGTCATTCTTCTAAAAGCAACACTCCTGCTAAGAAGGAGTCAGGCGGGCCGAAAGATAGTGTAGTATCAATAGCTGAAATGAATGTAATGCAGCGAGAGACTCACACTTCATTTCATTCAATGGTATGTATGTTACTTTGGTACTCTCGAGTGGGATATGACTTGCTTAATTGACGAACAGATGCTTAATATACTACTTAGTCCCTGTTCTTTGCTCTTTTCTATAGAAACCACGATGGTCCTCAGATGCTGATCAAGAACTACTACATGCAAAAAGTCTCATCGAAAATGCACCTCTGGCAGGAAATGAACCTGGCCTATATGCTCCTTTGTATAGAAATTTCTCAATGTTTAAGAGGTAATAAAAAATTGTGAAGTGTATGATGAATCTGTTCTTTTGTAATGTGGACATTTTCTAATGTTGGACGTGGTTGTACTGCATTAGATCAGATGCTTATGCTTTGGTACTCATAAGAAAATATGGAGCTGCTATAATGCGATATTTTAGTTTCTGTCATGCGCACCTTGTTTCTTGGTGCATGCAGTAACTTTCATGCTTGCTTTGGGTTAGTTGGCTGTTGCATATACTGAATTTTGGGAAAATAGCTATAATAGAAAGATTCTTGTGTACTTCATAATGTTTTCTTTACAAAAGGAGCCCTGTGAGACAGATGGAAAGCACAGACCGCAACCTCCAGTCTTTAGTTTTTTAGTGTGAGATTACATGACATTTTCACTTAGTTCTTTGATTGTCCCTGGTAGCATTTGTGTGTTGCATCTATATAGAGGCGGTCCAGTGTTCCTCTAGCTTTTACTCCATTTCCTCAAACTTTGCATTTACTTGTTCTTCAATATGCTTGAGGCTCATTTCTCTGATCTGACATACATCATATGTAGGAGCTATGAATTGATGGAGCAGATTCTCAAAGTTTACATTTACTCTGAAGGTGAAAGACCAGTATTCCATACGCCAGTGCTTAAAGGAATATATGCTTCTGAGGGCTGGTTTATGAAGCTCCTGAAAAGAAACAAAAATTTGGTTACCAAGAACCCCAAAAAGGCTCACCTATTTTATCTACCGTTCAGCTCCCGTATGCTAGAGGAGGCCTTGTATGTGCCAAATTCTCATAGTCGTAGGAACTTAGTTCGATATCTAAGCGATTACCTCGACACCATTATCCAAAGACATAATTTTTGGAACAGAACTGCCGGAGCTGACCATTTTCTTGTTGCCTGCCATGATTGGGTAAGTTTTCGATTCTTCATTCAATTTTATCTAAGTTCCCAAATGTGTATTAAAAGATCTGTTTTGATTCCCATAGATTTTATCCATATTTCTTTTCTGCGTCAATCTCATCTTATATTTTCTGATTTCTTGATCAAAGATAAATCATACATACTTTTGTAGGCAGATATACGACTTTCTGTTGGATACTGAAATGAAAAGTTTATTCCTCAGGCCCCTCAAGAAACAAAACGAATTATGGCTAATTGCATAAGAGCTTTGTGCAATGCTGACATCAAAGAAGGCTTCCAATTTGGTAAAGATGTGTCGCTTCCAGAAACATATGTCCGTGTAGCTAAGAACCCCCTTAGAGAAATTGGGGGGAAGCGTCTTTCCCAGCGACGGACCCTTGCTTTCTTTGCTGGCAACATGCACGGTTACCTTCGTCCAATCCTATTGAAACACTGGGAAAACAAAGATCCTGATATGAAGATTTTTGGAAAGATTAGTAAAGTGAGCTATGTCCAATACATGAAGAGCAGCAAATACTGCATATGTGCAAAAGGTTATGAAGTCAACAGTCCTCGAGTGGTGGAGGCCATTTTCTACGAGTGTGTCCCTGTGATTATATCTGACAATTTCGTACCCCCTTTTTTCGAGACTTTGAACTGGGAGGCTTTTGCCATTTTCGTACCAGAGAAGGACATCCCGAAATTGAAAGACATACTTACATCAATCCCAAAGAAGAGGTACCAGGAGATGCAGAGAAGGGTCAAGATGGTGCAGCAGCATTTCCTTTGGCACGTCAAGCCTGTAAAGTATGATGTTTTTAACATGATTCTCCATTCAATATGGCACAACAGAGTTTTTGGAATAACGCCTAGGTGACAAATGTACACGAAATAGATAGATTCAGAGTTTTTTTATAGATAATTTAGTGCAGCATTCTTTTTGCACACACTACTTGGGGAAAGGTTTGAGGAAGATGTAATAAGTTGCATGAATAGGCAGATGAGTCATAGGAGAAAAATGTATGTAATTGTTTCCTGTACATAGACTTTAAAATAAACCATTTGTTGTTTCTTTATTTTAGCATGTGTCTTGTTTCTTCTTCTCTTATTTGGACAAATCTATAGAACATCTTTGTGATTGAGCTGCACTATATCTTGAATTAAGACTGAGCAGCGACTTGACAGACCTAGCTGGATTTAGTTGCTACATTGGCCCAAATCTGTAGCTAAATTGGACCTAGAGCATTCTTGCCTCTTTGATAAAAGGTGTGGTAACTGTGCTAAAGTTCCAAAATGTGAAAAAACTTCTCTCCCAAAATTGTTTTAGTAAACATTGGTGAAAGAGTACAATAATTATAGCAGACATGTATAATTATTTACGCAAAATATCTTAGGTGAACTTTGGTATAAAGCATGCAGGGTGAAAGAAAATGATGGCTGAGCTACTTTTGGGAATTTAGTACTCAATCATTCATCTTTTGACAGTAGCCTAAAGCATTTCAAAAGACAATTTATCTTAGTCAAGAAAGTGGCCCCCTTTTCATTCCCTTGTTCCGTTGTTCGATTTGTTTTTCCTTGAAAGATATTAATCTTTTCCTTTACCTTCTAACATCTTTTCCTAAATTTCAGGAGATAGGAGAAGGGGAATGGTGAGATTGAGCATGCATCTATAATCTATTCTATGAAAGAAAAGGTTCTACCAAGTTCAATAATAGTAGCAATAGTTTAATTATTAGGTTTTTGTTATGAAATAAAAGCAATATATCAAGAACAATATAATTAAGATTAATAAAAGAAGAGAGTGATAATAGTAGAGAGGAATATTTCTTTCTTTTGTTTCAAAGTATCTTCTTTAGGTTCATAAATGAACCAAATAGATACTGTTCCATTGTTACATAACTTGCTAAATCCAATTATGAGTCTCAAAATCAACACAAATCTGGACATGAAGACAAATCTAAGATATGACAAGATTTTCAAATCTTAAGTTGTACATCCACCTTCTATGCAATTGGATTTATAACAACATGAAGACAAATCTAAGATATGGCAAGATTTCCAAATCTCATGTTGGATATCCACCTTTGATGGTAGGCTAGAAATCTGTGTTTTAGTCGTAGTTTGTACTTTAATTACTGTATTTTACTTGTGTTTGAGCTTAAATGATAGCGTATTTCACTTATTATGTGTTTTATGTCTTGAAAGGAGTGATTCCGAGTTAAAAAAATAATTTGGAACTAAATCGAACAATGTTGTTTTCACTTATTATGTTGTTTTCCTTATTCTCTTTAGACTCCGATGTATAGAGATACCTAATACTTCCTTTAGAGCTTGTGTCTTATAACTACTGGGTTTTAGGAGTAGTTCTTACTCTTTGTGTATGCCGAGCAATATATATCATATATATATATATATATATATATATATATATATATATATATATATATATATATATATATATATATATGTTGATGTGCTGAGTTTTTTATTGTTATTTTAGTTCTTCTCGCATAATTGTTAAGCTTACCAAGTCTTAGAGATTAGGTGCCGTCACGACATCCTACGGAGCGAAACTTAGGTTATGACATAAAGACTCTAATTCAGTTTGCATACCATGTCTTTCCTTTTGCTACTTCAAATCCTTATGGCCGCTCCATATAAATCTCTTTTTCCAAATCTCCATGAAGAAATGCAGTTTTCACGGCCAACTGCTCCACTTCAAGATCTAGGCTAGCTGCTAAGCTCAAAATTGTTCGAATAGAAGTCATTTTGACAATAGGTGAGAAAATTTTATCAAAATCAATACCTTTCTTCTGTTCAAATCCTTTTACCAATCGAGCTTTGTATCTGACCAACTTGCCATTTCCATCTTTCTTGAGTTTAAAGACCCATTTACATTTGAGTGGACTTTATGGCTCCCCCTCATCACTGATGAGGATATACTCTATGGAAGGGTACATGCATGACTCTACCGTTGGCCTCTCTGATCTCCTTAGTGGTTGAGGTTGTTCTTCTTCCTGAGTGGGGTACTCCACTTACTCGAACATCATCATCAAGTTGCCCCCCTGCTCAACAACCTCGTTGATCGTACTTTCTGTACTTGTGGGATAGTTAGAAGTAGAAGGAATAGTAATAAGGTTAGGGTTGTATCATTCTTTACTTTCTCTAACTTGTCATCTATTGTTCCAACATCACTTTCTCGTAAGACTACATCTCTACTTTTGATGACCTTCTTATTTACAGGATCCCACAATCTATACTCGAACTCTTCATCTCCATATCCGATGAATATGCATGGAACAAATTTATCTAGCTTTGTTCTCTACTCCTTTGGTACATGTGCAAAAGCTCTACAACCGAACACCTTTAGATGCGAGTAGGAGACCTCCTTGTTGGTCCAAATTATCTCCGGGATGTCAAACTCCAATGGAACTGATGGACTCCTATTGATCAGGTAACAAGTTGTCTGAATTGCTTCACTCCAGAATGACTTAGGCAATTTATCCATTTTGAGCATGATTCTCACATTCTCAACAATGGTGCAATTCATTATCTCGGCTATGCAATTATGCTGTGGGGTTCCAGTAATTATGTTTTCATGTCTGATCCCATGACTTGAACAATACTATTCAAATTTCCTTGAAGTATACTCGCCCCCATTGTCAGTTCGGAGACACTTTAGCTTTTGGTCTGTCTCCTTTTCCACCAGAGCATGGAATTTCTGAAAAACTTGAAACACCTGATCTTTGATTTTCAAAATATAAACCCATAATATTTGTGAAGCATCATCATAAAATTAACAAAATATTTGTTATCGCCCATCGATTCAATTTCTATTGGACCACAAACATAAGAATATACCAAATCAAGTATATTCAATTTTCTTTCAGACGATGTCTGAAATGAGACTCTATGCTGCTTACCAAATAAATAGTTATCACAAGGTTTTACCATTGTACCTTTGGCATAAGAAATGAGTGATGTCCTGACAAGAATCTGCAATCCCTTCTTGCTCATATGACCGATTCTTTTGTGCCACAAATCTGTATAAATATCATCATGTGGTGCGTTCAATGCACCTTGACATATTTCTGTATTTGTCCCGTACAACGTTCCACGAGCAACCTTCTTTGCTATCACCATTGATCCTTTGGCAAGTCTCCACTTTTGATTTGTAAAATAGTTCTCATATCCATCTCATCTAAAGCAATTCCCGAGATCAAGTTCATCCGTAAATCAGGTACATACCGCACGTCCTTTAGATCCAATGTGCATCCGACATTTGTCTTGATACAAATGTCACCGATCCCCGCAATCTTTGAGTAACTCGTGTTACCCATTCTCACAATGGCAAAATCACCTGCTACATATCTGCAATTTTTTTTATCGGTGTGGCATGGTAAGATGCTATTGTATCAACCACCCATTCCGACTCTGGACTTACCAAGGACATGCATTCTTCTTCCTCATTTATGAAGAGGACAACATGATCATTATTTTGCACCATGGCGGTTGTGTTGTCGTCATTTTTCTGGCCACTGCTTTCACTTTTTCCTTTTCTTAGATTTAGACAATCTTTTTTAAAGTGACCCAGTTGATCGCAATTGTAGAAATTTCTAACTTTTGATTTAGATCGGTTCTTGGACTTCCCACGAACTCCGGATCTACCATAGTTGCTTGAACTCCTTTGATAACTCCTATCTCTACCTTTTATGATAAGAGTCCGTCCTTGATTTTCATGCTTCTTTCTCATAGTCTCATTGATTGGAAGAGCCAATGTGACGTCCTTCAACTCAATGGTGGTTTTACCGTGCAGGATGGTTATTTCCAAATTATCGTATAAAAATGGCAATGAGTTCAAGAGCAGGATGGCTTTATCCTCTTCATCGATCTTTACTCCGAGGTTGGAAAGCTGCATGATTAATCCATTAAACACATTTAAATGTGACAGAAATTTTATCTTCACCCAGATGTAGGGCATTGTCACGACCCAAACCGATGGTCTGCGACGAGAGCCCGAGTCCTACCTGTTGAACCCCCTGAGCATGTGTATAAGATATAAATATGAATAACATCTATGAATTGCTGGACCTCAAAGATCATGTAATCCAAAGTACCTTTTGTTTTATGAATTGCTGGAGATTTGAAGCTGATGCATTTTTGATTTCCGAACACACAATGTTCATATAACTCCATATTTACGGTACTTTGGCCACATAAGATACCTTTTTCGTTGAGGATGGAAATAGTTTTTCCACTCATATGTCCCAATCTCATATGCAATAATTTGTTGATGTCAGAATCGGACTTATCTGATGTTGAAACTGCAGCAACACCTGTAACAGTAGATCCCAATAGAGTATACAATGTACCGGATTAGCGTGCTTTTATGATCATAAGAGCACAATGATAAATTTTCAGAACTTCACCTTCACCTGTGTACTTGCACCCAAGAGATTCTAGAATGCCCAAATACATGAGATTTTTCTTCAACTCAGGAGCGTGTCTAACATCGGTGAGAGTTCTCACCACGCCATCGTGCATTTTGATTAAGACACTATTTTTTCAATAACTTTGCAGGCATCATTGTTGCTCATCAAGACAACTCCACCTATAATAGATTCATATATGGTAAATAAATTCCGATTGGGACACATATGATAAGAAAAACTCGATCTAAAATTTACTCATTGTTAGATTTGAAACTATTATTAGTTGCAAAAAAATAGTTCCCCCTAGTCTCATAAGCAGCTACACTTGCTTCGATAGTGTTAGTATTTTTTTGCTCAATTTTTTTTCTGTACGTTTTTCTTTGTATTTCAATTTAAAGCATTCAGAAATAATGTGACCTTTCTTATGACATTATTAATACATGACATTTCTATATCAGGATTTTGACCTTGATTTAGGCCTCTCACTACTTGTCTTTCTTATTGGATCTACCTCTTATGAACAAGCCTTCCCCTTGGTTCCCACTAGTTTTTCGAGTAATATCTCTATCTATTTGGTATTTTGATTTCAAAATAGATTTGGTATTTTTATAAGAGATATTAAACTTTCTATAAAGCATAGTATCTCTTATATATTTAAACGATTGGGGTAAGGAAATAAGTAATAACACATCTTGATCCTCATCTTTGATTTTAGCATCTATGTTACTTAAATCCATAAGAAGAGAATCAAAAGTATCAAAAAGTGTAAGTATAGAGGTATCTTCAGCCATACAAAAAGTGTAGAGTTTTTGCTTTAGGTAAATCATGTTTTCTACTGTTCTTTTATAGACAAGGTTTTAGCTTTTCCCATATGCCTTTGGCCGAACTTTCTGTAGAAACTTCATGCAAAACTTTATTTTAGAGATTTAAAATAATACTTGCTTTTGCCTTTTTGTCAATGACGGACCTCGTTCGCAATTTTATTCGGCTTCTTCTCCTTTCCTTGCAATGCCAAATCTAAGCCATCCTGAATTAGGATATCTTCCATCTTTAATTGCTACATTTCGAAATTTTACACGTCGATCTAATTTCTCAACATAAGTCTTTGTTAGAGTCACATTGACTATTGAAATAGACCCGATTAGATCCGACTCTGATACCAATTTGTTAGGATCGGGAACTCGTGTAGTACGAAATTTAGCGAAATAATATTATAATGATAATAACAAAGACTATGCAAGTTGATAACAATGTAAATTAAAGCGCATGTAAAGAAGACACAGATTTAACATAGTTCAGTAAAAGTGACCGACACCCACAAGCAGAGAGGAGCAAATTTACTATACCAGTAAGAGTAAAAAAGAGACTAAATGCTCTAATTAATCCCAGTACCCTCGAAAAAATAAACCTCACAAGATCACTCCAAAGAAAGGGGATCACACAAGTGTTTCTCAACACTCAATTCTTTTACAAACAACTCTCAATAAAGGAGGAGAGGAAGAAACAAGAAATGACGACTCAAATCTTGTTGGTGTATTAGAAATGAACAAACGGTCTTTCCTTTACAAAAAAGCTATGGCCTCCAAGCTGTAAAAAAAAAAAAGATACAACTTTTACAAATGATATTCACTATGCAATGCAATACTTAGACCCCAAAGAATATTGTCATCAAAGTCTACTTACAAATATGCTTATGCTTACGTGACATGAACTCCACTAGCCAAAATATTGGCCATATTACCCATTAAATATTCATTCCTTTTTGCTTCACATTTAAATTTATTATAACCAGTAGCTTAGAGTTCTTTTACGACGTCTGAAGAGTTCTGCCGCTTTTGGTATGCCAATGTTTCACCCTGTGACTATTGTAGCGTTGTTGAACACAATGGCAAAACAAACAAGTAGCCTTATATAAAGGAAAAATTTGAACGGGTAAATAGAAAACAAAAAAGAGACACAATCTTACTCTTTGAAATTCACTAATGTTTGTAGGACAGTAAGTTGGTATTGGACCTCCTCATAATATACCTTAGTTTTACGGCAAACTGATTAATATAAAGAGTTAGTAGGAGCTTTTGAGAGAACTAAGCTCAGCTACACAGGATGATTGCCAAATGAGGGTACATGACAATTGCTATAGCTAAACCAAGTTCAACCTGTAACTAGTGGCTGAGCCACATTGATCCAAGGGTGGTCAGTGAAGATTTGTGTATACATATCAATTGTTGACTCTTTTCAGTTCAAGAAAAGCTTCCATTGTAGTGGCTAAAGGAGGTTCATATAAGTTTTGAGAAACTTATTTGTTTGACAAAGAGTAAAGAAAACAAACAGTAGCAAAGTAGAGAAATTTTACCTCAAAAGGGGGAAAAACACAGCAGGGAGACAGAAGAAAATATGTGGGATTGAAAGTGAAAGCATATTTGTTCTCACAGTTTGTTGTGTTTAATATCAGCAAAAGCTGCAGAGCACATATTCTTTTGTGTTGAAGGAAGCTTCAAACTTATCTTCAGTTTATTCCTGACCATAATATAGGGATTATGGGATATCAACCTATAAGTGTTGATCAATATCTTGAGCTTTGACTAAATTATAAGCAAAAAATTGAAGTGAATGCAAATTGGTTGAGAATCAAATATCAGCTTGACAGCAAGTTGACCACAAAACCTTTCAAAGATGTGTTATTGCATAGGACTCTCGACTGTCAGTGCTTGTGTACTTTGTAATAAATTTGCAAGATTATAAAGAAAATAATGAATAAGATAAAACTGTCACAGCGCAAGCTCATCACACGTATTGTCTCTATTGACTCAATCAATCTCATGTAGTTATCCCTCAGTTTAAGCTGCATCGAACAGAAAAGTGCGCGTACCATGTGAACTCGTGCTTAGTCTTATATAACAGCCCACTTTCCCATTCCTTTTCGATGTAAAGATTTGCCTGAAGTGTTATATGCATACCTTTAGTATGATTTATGGGTATAGGCAGATGCATCGGCGAGTTAAGCAGGTGCAACAACAATTTCTGTGGCACATTAAGCCTTCTAAATATGATGGTTTCCACATGATACTCCATTCAATTTGGAGACAAGAGGGGTTGCTTCCACTTCCAACCAAGAGGCTGTGAGTTCGAGTCTCCCCAAGAGCAAGGTGGAAAGTTCTTGGATGCCTGAGTTTTATTTGGAAACAGTCTCTCTACCTCAGGGTAGGGGTAAGTTCTGCGTACACACTACCCTCCCCAGAGGTTGTAGACTTGAAGCTGAAATAATAATATTATATGAGTTGTCCAATTGTTTTCCATACATAGGCTTGAGTAAGAACATTATCAATATTGTTGTAAAATAATGAACATTATCAATATTGAACTGGACAAATTATGCTATTTTCATCTTAGAAAATGAAATTTCAAACTTAAAGTATATAAATCCTTTCCATCTCTGAGGAAAAGTACCTAGAGATAAAATAAGACTCACACAGGTAAGAAAGCATTGCGTTTGGCATGCTGACCTGATCCTACAAAGTGTGATCTAACATATGATTCTTCACTCTGCCTTGTACAACAGTGTTTTCCGACTACCTGAATGATGACTGAGCTGCCAAATTTAGTAGATGTGGTACATTAAGCCAAACAGAAATACGCTTCAAGCTTATCTCTTGGAAACAAGTAAAGTAGTGATCTTGAAGTTGGAAACATTCAATTCATTTCAGGCAATTATTAGAAATAGAATAAGCAGTAACTAGGGAACTGAGAGGGTAAGAGCAGAAAACTAGGAGATAGTTTTCGCAATTGCATCAGATATTCATAGTGTTAGAGGGTTTGCATTAGACATTCATTCATTTTGTTTAAATAATGTTGTTGGGTGCGCGTCGGATCCTCCAAAGTTAGTACATTTTTGGAGGATCCGACATGGGTGTGGCAACACTTTTCAAGAATCAGCAGATTAGTGTTCTTATAAAATTTCTGAAGAGTTCTGTGGCTTTTAAGATGTCAATGTCTCACAATGTAACTATTGTAGCCTGGTTGAACATAATCTTAAAACATGATATATAGCGCAAGCCTCTCCCTCTTGTTTATCTAAAAAGGAGAACCTAAACAGGAAGAATAAGAGGGAGATCTTTTATTGTGTCTAAAGTTATACTTAATTGTGTAACAAGCCCCAGAAAGATCAGAATTTGATGTGATGTTTGGCACAATTGTGAGAAGAAGAGGGCTAACGTGATGCAGAATAGCCTGTCAATATAGCCCAAGATGACTGCCTAACATTTCAACCCCAAAAGGAAGCTACGTTTTGAGGGAGGAGGTTATGTAGGCAAGTCATCCTTGGCTAATAAACAAAGACTCTTCTTTTCAGGTAAGCCCTCTCTTCTATACATTTTATGAAAATGAGTTGTGGACAATTTGCTGCTTCTTCTTTCTGTATTTATAGCCCACAAAGAAATTCCATATTCAGTTTGGCACCAAGTATTTGACCTTTCATTGCCAATTTGCTTATACATAAAATGCTTCTGTCTCTTCTTCTACACAGTTCTGTTGCCTTCCTGCAAAGAATATATTCTTTGGAGTTGAAGGAAGCTTCAATGTTATCTGCTTCTTTAGTTCATTCTGACCAGAAGATGAGGATTATGGAATGTCAACTAATAGAATTTTATCATATAGCTGCTGTACATATGAGATTTGACCGAATCTTAAGCTGAAAATTGGATGCAAAATGGTCGGGAATCAAATATCAGCTGTATAACAAGTTGACTATCCAAACCTTTCCAAGATATATTGCTGCATTTGTGACTTCATACTTCATGCCAATCTAGTCATTAATTTTCAAAATTACAAAGAAAATGATGAATAAGAGCAAACAAATCACATTTTAATTTAACCTTGTCTGGGTCCAAAGTTCTCCAATTTCTAGCCTGAATATAAATATAACGAGAGAAAGGGTATAAACTTAGGCTCCAACCCATCGATAAACAAAAACAAATAAGTAGGCATATCTTAAACACACACAATAAGAATGTAATGAGAGTGGGTGGTATTTTCCAAGAATTCTTTCATGGCTTTTCTCTTCTATTGTTAACCTTATTACAGTAGTTCCTATAGCTCATATTCGTTGCTATCCAGCTATATTCGATGTATTCGCGCTTCTGTGTTAAAAAAATACAATCGTGTAATTTTCCTAATAAATAAGGAGTACAACCGTATAATAACGGGATAGCTTCGTATAGTAATTCTGCTATTGGGAGTGCGATCGGAAGTGAATTCAGAGGTCTGTAGGTCATTTTAGAATCATTTGGATAAAGATAGAAATTTGAAGGTTTTTGAGAAGTTGGACCAGAAGTTGATTTTTTGATATCGGGGTCGGATTCCAATTCCGAAAGATGGAGCAGGTTCGTATATTGAATATGACTTGTGTGTAAAATTTGATGTTATTCGGACGTGATTTGATAGGTTTCGACATCAAATGTAGAAGTTTGAAATTCTAAAATTCATTAAGCTTGGATTGGAGGTTGATTCATGATTTTAGCATTGTTTGATATGATTTGAGGCCTCAAACAGGTCCGTGTTATGTTATGGGACTGGTTGGTATGATTAGTTGGGGTCCTGGGGGCCTCAAGTGGATTCCGAATGGTTAACAGATCAAATTTGGAGTTTGAAGAAGGATTGAAGCAGCTGATTCTGGTGTAACCGCACCTGCAAGGTTTTGCCCGCAGAAGCAGAAGTGGCAGGGCTAGGCTGGGACCACAAATGAGGTCATCTTGTCACAAAAGCGGGACCGCACCTGCGGATGGAAGAACGTAGATACAGAAGTTAGGGCCTAGAGGAGGACCGCAGAAGCGGTTAGTGGGTCGCACTTGCGCAACCGCAAAAGCGGTCAAGTGACCGCATGTGCGAAAATTCTGGAGGCAGTAAGGCTCTTTTAAATTGGGGGTTGGGTTCATTTTGACCCTATTTTCTTCTATTTTAGCCGATTTTGGAGAAACCCTGAGGTGCCATTTTCACCACCAAGCATGAGGTAAGTGGTTTACGTTAGTTTTGAGTTAAATATATGATTGTATATAGATTTGAGCATAAAAATTTGTGGAAAACATGGGGTTTGAGGGAAAACCTAGAAAAATAGTCTTCTTGAATTTCGACCATGATTTTGGACATGAAATTAAGAGTGAATTATATATTTGAGTTCGTGAGGTTATGAGTAAACTTTAACTTCAAAAAAATTTCAGAATCCGGGTACGTGGGCCTAAGGGCGCTTTTGTCAACTTTTCGATTGGTGTTAGAAATTGTTATAAATTGGATGATTGTGAGTAATTGAGAATATATTAATGGAATTGCTTAATTACCGGCTACTTTTGGAGCGTTGTGCATCAATTTGAGTCTTCGGAAGGGCGTGGAATACAGGTTGTGGAAATTCGATCGGAGTGAGGTGAGTCTCCTTTCTAATCTTGTAGGAGGAAATTATCCGCATAGGTGAGTTAATTGATTATGTGCTCCTATTTGTGGGGGCTACGTACGCACGAGGTGACGAGAGTCTGTGCGTAGCTACTATTATGCTTAAGTACGAGTAGTTTAAGGCCCGAAAGAATGCCTTTCTTGTAACACTTGCAACCTTGTTGACAAATTTAAATATGCTTAAAACATATCGAATGTGTAAATGAATTTCTAAAAGGCTAGATATCATTTATTGACTTTTAAAAGAGAAACTTGCCTTTTCTGAATAATTTCTCCTTGATGAATTATTGATTTGACTGTTGAATGTGTTTATGTATTGTGGAACGGGCCAAACACCTCGGTAAATTAAATAGATGCATATGTGGTTCGTGCCATTCGACTCTCTAGCTGCACAGTTTATATATTATTGGAGTGAATCGTACGACCTCAGCATGATTTGGCATACTTTTATTGCTTGCCTTGAAATTTATTGGAGTGATATTGTTTCTTCCTGGCTTGAGAATAAATGTATAATTGATGAAAACGAAATTTAAAAAATTTCCTATGAATAAAAGAATTGTTTACCTGTTTCATTCTGATGAGTTACAACCATGTTTTATAAAAAAAAATCCCTAATTTTATTATATTAAATTTTTATCATTATTGGACCACTAGTAAGCGTCGAAGTCAACCGCTCGTCTCCACTTCTTTGAGGTTAGGCGAAATACTTACTGAGTACACGTTATTTTCGTACTCATTCTACACTTGACGTGCATTTTGTTGCACAAAGCACATGTATTTCTAGTGGCCGACTGGGCGTAGTAGCATGTATGATACTGGACTAGGTGAACTGCATTTCTCGAGACGACCCACAACTAGTATAGTCTCTTTCAGCGTATTATATTTACTTTCTATCCAATTTGTATTCCAGACAATTACTGCACTTTATTCGATTCCTTTGTAATTGCTCCTGCACTTGTGACACCGGGTTCTTGGATATTTATGGGATTATTCAGTATTTTAAAATTATTAAAGATATCAGTATTTATTTAGTGGAATTTATTCTTTATTGTTTAAATGTATAAAAGAAATGAATTCACAAATATCTAAAATGAGAAGTTAGTAGTTATTTAGTGTTGGCTTGCCTGACAATGATGTCCGGTGCCATCAGGACCCTTAGTGGACTAGTCATGTATGATACTGGACTAGGTGAACTGCATTTCTCGAGACGACCCACAACTAGTATAGTCTCTTTCAGCGTATTATATTTACTTTCTATCCAAATTGTATTTCAGACAGTTACTGCACTTTATTCGATTCCTTTGTAATTGCTCCTGCACTTGTGACACCTGGTTCTTGGATATTTATGGGATTATTCAGTATTTTAAAATTATTAAAGATATCAGTATTTATTTAGTGGAATTTATTCTTTATTGTTTAAATGTATAAAAGAAATGAATTCACAAATATCTAAAATGAGAAGTTACTAGTTATTTAGTGTTGGCTTGCGTGACAATGATGTCCGGTGCCATCAGAACCCTTAGTGGATTTTGGGTCGTGACATTACATTTAGCATATTCAAAATAGGCTGTTCCTGGACTTCAAAATACAGATAAATAGAAGTACATATGAATACATTATTTTTGAGTATTTAAAACACAGTAAAGATAAAATACAGGCTTGAATCATGAGAAAATTGATACGGTACTATCAATGTATGTGTATGTTACCTACAACCTGAATACACTAGTTGTATACAAAAAATTATGAAAAATTAAAGTTGATTTTTTGGAGAAACATAGAATTCTCTAGAATGTCCTAGTGTAGCATTCTTGATATTTATCTAGTAGATATATCTAGATATTCTAGAATGAGAAGTTAAGAAAAATCTAGATATTCTAGAGTCTTGGATATTTAAGAAAGATATTAGTAGAAGGTGATAGAATTGTCTAGATTATTGTTGTATCTAGAATCATCCCTAGACAAGTATAAATAGAAGTAGCCTTAGCCATTTGTAGTAAAGCAAAATTGTAACGACCCGACTCGTCATTACGGGAGTTATTGTCCCGTTTTCTTCATTTAACACTTCAATATATGTATTTATATGTGTTTGGAAAGGTAGGAGCAAATCGGAAGGAATTTAGATAGAATTGAGGTCATATGCCTCTTTACGAAAATGATAGTTTGGAAAAGTCAACTGAATGTTGACCGATGAGTTAAACAGCTCCGAATTGAATTTTGATTATTCGACTAGTTTCGTAGGATCATTTATGACTTAGGAGAGAAATCGGAATCGAATTCGGAGGTCCGGTGTAGTTTTAGGCTTGAATTGGCTAAAGTTGAATTTTGGCGAAATCCGAACGGTAGGCGAGATTTTGATCCGGGGGTCGGGACGGAATTCCAATAAATTTAGTAGCTTCGTTATGTGATTTTGGATATGCGTGCAAAATTTCAGGTCATTCGGACGTCGTTTGATCGGGTTTTGGATTTAATGTTAGTTTCGAAAGTTTTGAAGAAACTTAGGCTTGAATCCGTGTGTAAATGGTGATTTTGATGATTATGATAGTGTTTTTATTTTATGAGAAAGTTTGAACGAGGTAATGTGATGTATTGGTGGTTTTTGTTGAGGTCCCGGGGGTCTCAGGATCATTTCGGATGGCCAACGGGCAAGTTTTGCTCACAAAATTCTGCAGAAAAAAATTGCACACAGTTGTTCCTCTATGTGATCGCATAGAGGGGATTGCGATCGCATAGAAGAGTCTAAGGGGGCGAAGAATTTGCTCTATGTGATCGCGTAAAGGGCATTGCGATTGCATAGGTTTCGGAAGTTGTGCAGTGCGATCGCGTAGGTATGAGTGCGATTGCAAAGGGTCAAAATGCAAAGCTATGCGATCGCAAAGAAGAAAAAAATGGAGCCTGGAAGCTTGCTCTATGCGATCGCATAGTAAGTTTTGCGATCGCATAAAAGGGAAAGCTGGTAGAAAAATTTAACTCTATGCGATCGCAATAGGGGGCCTGCGATCGCATATAAGGAAATGGTCTGGCAGTGAATTAAATTCCAGAACAGACCAGTCGCGGGTTCATTCACCAAAAACCCAAATTATAAGCCCTAGAGAGAGAAACTCACGGGAAAACGCTCGAAATTCATCGGGTATTCATCGGAGGTAAGTTTCTTGACTTAAAAACACAATTATATGGTAGAATTAACATCAAACTTCATGAATTAGCGTAGAAATTGTGAAGAATTGTGACCTAGGTATTGAAAACGAAAATTTGATTTTTGAAAGGCCATTCGAACTCCGATTTCGATAAATTTTATATGCACGGACTCGTGGCGAGACGAGGATCGCATTGGTACTAACTTCGAAATTTTACGAGCAACGGGCCCGGGGTCAGGTTTTACCAACTTAGTGTGTTTATGCGTATTTCATGTAAATTGAATTGAGTTATGTTTTTTTGACCCGTAATTGACATAATTGTTGTGGTTTGACTAGATTCTACGCGCGGGGCAGTAAATTCTAAAGGAAAAGGCATTGCAGACGAGTCTACGACCGGCTAGAGGTGAGTAGTTTGTGTATATGGTAGCCTAAGGGTTCGAAACCCCTGCTTAGCACATTGTGACGCTAGTAGGAAATCGCTCGTACCCCGTGGCAGGTGCGTGATTGATTGTGACTGGGGATTGAGACTTGGTACATCCCGGATATGAATAACATGATATATGTGGTTGAAATACACACTGTGTTGATATAATTGTGGGTTGTAAGCCATGTTTGGGCCTTGTGCCGACCTGTAGTATCCCTAGGGGGTAGTTATATATATGATAGCTATACTTGCTTAATCACTGATCTCAGTCTTGGTTTGGAAATCATCGTATTGAAATGCTAAGTCACCTGTTTTGGGAAAATTAATAAAGGTTAAAGTATTTTCATAATTAATGAAAGGGAACCTGGAATTAAATAATTTGAGTTGTTGTGTGACTTATATGATTGTTGTGGACTGAGAATGGATCGGGCTGCACGCCGCAACGGTTGATATGATATGAGGATCGGGCCGCACGCCGCA
Source organism: Nicotiana noctiflora (assembly GCA_032618575.1). Lineage (NCBI taxonomy): Eukaryota > Viridiplantae > Streptophyta > Magnoliopsida > Solanales > Solanaceae > Nicotiana > Nicotiana noctiflora. The sequence continues at coordinate 120,988 of JASVEL010001039.1, forward strand.
GCGGTATTGCGCTTGGGCTGTAGGAGCCCCTCCGGAGTCTGTACACGCCCCCAGTGAGCGCCGTCGACGTTAAATGGATCGGGCTACACGCCGTAGCGGTTATGTGCATTGCATTACATCTTTATCTATTGAATCATCTGTGATAATTGTATTGTACTGTTGTTACTAGCTCGTAGGAGGATCAGACTGTAGTTTAGCTTCATTTTGTGGTATTCTATAGATTTCTTACTTTCATCTACTTGTATATATTTATTACTCACTATGTACTTAGTACTCACCCCTACTCCATGCATCTTTGTGTGCAGATTCAAGTACTCAGGAGAAGTAGACGAGCATTCCAACTTTCACACAGTCACATCGAGTTGCTGAGGTAGCTACCGACGTTCGCAGAACCTAGCTTCTTGTCTCTTTTTAGTTGTTACTTTATGTTCAGATTTGAGTACTTCTATACAGTATTCTCTACTATTGTTCGGTTTTGTTTAGAGGCTCTAGACTTGTGACTCCAGAATTTTGGGAGTGTTAGTTATTTTCGCACTTCTCAGTATTTTGTTCGTATTATTATTATTGGACTTTCTATGAATCATATATTCTTCTTGAGTTGTCCATTTGGGACTGAAATTATTGGTGAAAAACGTTCGTTGGTCTGGCTGGCCTATCTTGATTGTTGGGCGCCATCACGGCCGGATTTGGGTTGTGACAAGTTGGTATCAGAGCCAGGTTACTAGGACTTGTGAGTCATGAGCCGGTTGAGTAGGCTTTCGCGGATCGATACATAGACGTTCGTATCTATCCTCAGAAGGCTACAAAAACTTTAGGAAAGTCCTCACTTTTCTTGGATTCATATCATGCGGTTTGTGTTATCATGAAACTAAACTCTTCCATATTCTATTCTCTCGCAGATGACGAGAACACGTGCTAGCAGACGTGGCAGACGTGGTGAATAACCACCATTGGCATCTAGAGGTCATGGTCGTGGTAGAGGTAGGGCGGCAGTACCAGCACCTGCTGACCCACCAACTGACCAAGTTCAAGATCAGGTTCCAGCTGCAGACGCTCCGGCAGTTCAGGTTCAGGCACCGACAATTCCTATTGTGATACCGGGTCTTCAGGAGACTTTGGCCAAGATTCTATCAGTATGCACTGGCTTGGCTCAGGTAGTTGCAGCCTTTACTGCAGCGTCTTCTTCACAGGCAGGGGGAGGGTATCAGGCCCTCGTGGCTCGCACACCCGAGTCGGTAGTTCAGGGTATTCAGGCACCTGGGGCAGCTCCAGTTCAGCCAGCTGCACCCGTTGCACCAGCCCCTACTCATGTGGTTCCGGTTATGCCTGACGATGAGCAGGGTCGTCTGGAGAAATTTGAGAGTTTACAGCCTCCGGCATTCGGTGGTGCTGAGAGTGAGGACGCTCAGGGTTTTCTTGATAAATGTCAGTGTATGCTTCGCACTGCGGGTATTCTAGAGTCCAGCGGTGTTGCTTTCACCACTTTTTAGTTCACAGGTCCAGCATTTCAGTGGTGGGAGGATTTTGAGAGGCGTAGACCCGCTGGGGCAGTGCCCCTCACTTGGCAACAGTTCTCCACGGTATTTTTGGAGAAGTATGTGCCTTAGTCCTAGAGAGAGGAGCTGTGTCGTCAGTTTGAGTGGCTGAAGCAGGGGGATATGTTGGTTACACAATATGAGTTGAGATTCACACAGCTAGACTGTCATGCCATGTGGATGATTCCGACAGACAGAGAGAGGATCATGAGATTTATAGATGGTCTTATCTATCCCATCTGTATATTTATGACCAGAGAGAGGGCTTCGGCAGTTACCTTTGAGGAGGTGGTTGATGCTGCCTGTCATATTGAGACAGATTGCCGCAGGGAGCATGAGGAGAAAGTGGCTAAGAGGCCCCGTGGTACTGGTAGTTACAGTGGTGCTCCGTCTAGGGGCCATCCTCAGCATAGCAGGGGTCGTTCATTCAGATCCCATCAGTCAGGACGTGCAGAGTCCATTAGAGTTTCATCAGATCGGGGTCGTCAGGGCCATCAGGGTCATCAGGGTCAGCAAGGTCGTCAGCAGAGTCAGCCTGCATTGAGTGCTCTTCCAGCTCAGAGCTTTGCTCCTGCTTCCTCAGCTCAGGATTCATCTGCAGCGAGGGGTCCTCAGCAGTCCCTTCTTCCATCTTCAGGCCGTTGATTTGAGTGTGGCGAGCTTGGCCATATCAAGAGAGAGTGTCCTCAGTGGCTTCGTAAGCGGTCTCAGTAGGGGATCATCCCTCATCTTCTACTCCTGTTTCTTCAGCACCAGCACAGTCAGCTAGGAGTGGTGGCCAGGTGGCTAGAGGTCGCCCTAGGGGCGAGGATTGTACTAGCGGAGGCCAGGCTCGTTTCTATGCTCTTCCGGATAGGAAGGACGCTAGTGCCTCAGATGCTATCATTTCATGTATTATCTCAGTCTGCCATATGGATTCTTATGTCTTATTTGATCCCGGATCCACCTATTCCTATGTTTCTTCTTATTTTTTACATCATTTGGGCATGACCCATGGTATTCTTGCCTTGCCTGTTCATGTGTCTACCCCAGTGGGTGATACTGTTATTGTGGATCGGGTATATCGATCCTGTCTTATTACTATTGGGGGTCTGGAGACCCTAGTTGACTTGTTACTATTGTGCATGGTGGATTTTGATGTGATTCTAGGCATGGATTGGTTATCTCCTTACCATGCGATTCTAGACTGTCATGCCAAGACAGTCACACTAGCTATTCCAGGTAATTCGAGGATCGAGTGGCGTAGCTTGACTGATTATATGTCCGACAGGGTGATTTCCTATATAAAGGCCCAACGAATGATTGCAAAGGGTTGTTTATCTTATTTGGCCTTCATTAGAGATGTTGAGGCTGAGACACCCAATCTTGATTCGGTCCCCATTGTGAGAGATTTCCCGGATGTATTTCCAGCTGACCTGTCGGGCATGCCGCCTAACAGGGATATTGACTTTTGTATTGACTTGGCCGGGCACTCAGCCTATTTCTATTCCTCCCTATCGCATGGTACCAGCTGAGTTAAAAGAGTTGAAAGATCAGCTTCAGGAACTCTTAGATAAGGGTTTCATTCGCCCGAGTGTGTCACCTTGGGGTTCACCGGTATTGTTCGTAAAGAAAAAAGATGGCACAATGAGAATGTGCATTGATCACAGGCAACTGAACAAGGTAACAGTGAAGAATAAGTGCCCATTGCCTCGTATTGAGGACTTGTTTGATCAGTTCCAAGGAGCTAGCATATTCTCTAAGATTGATCTTCGATCGGGCTATCATCAATTGAAGATCAGGGGCTCAGATATTACGAAGACAGCGTTCAGAACGAGATATGGGCACTATGAGTTTCTAGTGATCTTTCGGGCTGACTAATGCCCCAGCTGCATTCATACACTTGATGAATAGTGTATTCTGGCCATACCTTGATTTTTTCGTGATCGTGTTTATTGATGATATCCTGGTGTATTCACACAGCCAGGAAGAGCATGCACAACACTTGAGGGTGGTATTGCAGAGGTTGAGAGAAGAAAAGCTTTATGCAAAATTCTCTAGGTATGAATTTTGGCTTGATACTGTGACTTTTGTGGGACATGTAGTGTCCAGTGATGGTATTCGGGTTGACCCACAGAAGGTCGAGGCGGTGCAGAATTGGCCCAGACCTTCCTCATCTACTGAGATTTGGAGCTTCCTCGGCTTGGCAGGCTATTACCGCCGGTTTGTTCAGGGTTTCTCATCTATTGCTTCACCTTTGACGAAGCTGACACGGAAGAATGCTCCATTTGTGTGGTCTGATGAATGTGAGGAGAGCTTCCAGAAGCTCAAGGCGGCTTTGACCACAGCTCCGGTGCTTGTGTTGCCATCAGCTTCAGGGTCTTATACAGTATATTGTGATGCTTCGAGAGTTGGGATCGGTTGTGTATTGATGCAGGAGAGTAGAGTTATTGCATATGCATCTCGACAGCTAAAGCCCCACGAGACGAACTACCCTGTTCATGATTTAGAGTTAGCTTCTATTGTTCATGCATTCAAAATTTGGAGGCATTACTTGTATGGTGTATCTTGTGATGTATATACAGACCACAGCAGCCTCCAGCATTTGTTTAAGCAGAAAGATCTCAATTTGAGGCAGCGGAGATGGCTTGAATTGCTTAAAGACTATGATATTACCATTTTGTACCATCCCGGGAAGGCCAATGTAGTGGTTGATGCATTGAGCCGGAAGGCTATTAGTATGGGCAGCTTGGCGTATATTCTAGTTGGGTAGAGACCCCTTGCAGTTGATGTTCAGGCGTTTTCTAATTAGATGGTGAGACTGGATATTTCTGAGCCCAGTCGGGTTATGGCTTGCGTGGTAGCTCGGTCTTCCTTATACGACCGTATTCGAGAGCGCCAGTATGATGATCCACACTTACTTGTCCTTAAGGACAGAGTTCAGCATGATGATGCTAGAGATATCACTATTGATAGTGATGGTGTGTTGCGGATGCAAGGCCGGATATGCGTGCCCAATGTTGATGGCCTTCGTGAGTTGATATTAGAGGAGGCCCACAGCTTACGGTATTCTATTCATCTAGGCGCCGCAAAGATGTATCAAGATTTGAGACAACATTACTGGTGGAGAAAGATGAAGAAAGATATTGTGAATCATGTGGCACGATGTCTAAACTGTCAGCAGGTCAAGTATGAGCATCAGAGACCTGGTGGTGTGTTCCAGCGTATTGATATTCCCGAGTGGAAGTGGGAAATGATCACTATGGACTTTGTTAGTGGACTCCCTCGGAGGGCGAGGAAGTTTGATTCAGTTTGGGTGGTTGTGGATATGCTAACCAAGTCAGCTCACTTCATTCCAGTGTGTACTACATACTCCTCAGAGCGGCTGGCGGAGATATTCATCCGCGAGATTGTTAGATTGCATGGAGTTCCCATTTCTATCATATCAAACAGAGGTACCTAGTTCACTTCTCAGTTCTGGAGGACATTTCAGCGAGAGTTGGGTTCACAGGTAGAGCTGAGCACAACATTTCATCCATAGACGGATGGGCAGTCTGAGTGTACTATTCAGATACTGGAGGACATGTTGCGTGCTTGTGTTATTGACTTTGGTGGTTCGTGGGCTGATTACTTGCCTCTTGCAGAATTTGCTTATAATAATAGCTATCAGTCCAACATTTAGATGGCACCGTATGAAGCCTTATATGGGAGGCGGTGTAGGTCTCCAGTCGGTTGGTTTGTGCGAGGCTGGGTTGTTGGGGACAGAGTTAGTTCAGGATGCCTTAGACAAGGTGAAGGTGATTCAGGAGAGACTTCGCACAGCTCAGTCGCGTCAAAAGAGTTATGCGGACCGGAAGGTCCGAGATGTGTCTTATTCAGTGGGTGAGAAGGTATTGCTGAAGGTTTTGCCTATGAAGGGCATTATGAGGTTTGGAAAGAAGGGAAAGTTGAGCCCAAGGTTCATTGGACCTTTTGAGGTGCTTAGAAAAGTTGGGGAGGTGGCCTATATGCTTTCTTTGCCACCAAGTTTGTCGGGAGTTCAACCGGTATGTGTCTTAACCCGCTCGCGGACGAGCGTTTGTTTAAGTTGGGGAGAATGTAACGACCCGACTCGTCGTTATAGGAGTTATCATCCTGTTTTCTTCATTTAACACTTCAATATATGTATTTATATGTGTTTGGAAAGTTAGAAGCAAATCGGAAGGAATTTGGATAGAATTGAGGTCATATGCCTCTTTATGAAAAAGATAGTTTGGAAAAGTCAACTGAATGTTGACCGATGAGTTAAAAAGCTCCGAATTAAATTTTCATGATTCGACTAGTTTCGGGGGATCATTAATGACTTAGGAGAGCAATCGGAACCAAATTTGGAGGTCCGGTGTAGTTTTAGGCTTGAATTGGCTAAGGTTAAATTTTGGCGAAATCCGAACGGTAGGCGAGATTTTGATCCGGGGGTCGGAATGGAATTCCGACAATTTTTGTAGCTTCGTTATGTGATTTTGGATATGCATGCAAAATTTTAGGTCATTCAAATGTCGTTTGATCGGGTTTTGGATTTAATGTTAGTTTCGGAAGTTTTGAAGAAACTTAGGCTTGAATCCGTGTGTAAATGGTGATTTTGATGTTTATGATAGTGTTTTTATGTTACGAGAAAGTTTGAACTAGGTAATGTGATGTATTGGTTGTTTTGGTTGAGGTCCCGGGGGTCTCGGGATCATTTCGGATGGCTAACGGGCAAGTTTTGATCACAAAATTCTGCAGAAAAAAATTGCAGACAGTTGTTCCTCTATGCGATCGCATAGAAGAGTCTGAGGGGGTGAAGAATTTGGTCTATGCGATCGCGTAAAGGGCATTGCAATCGCATAGGTTCCGGAAGTTGTGCAGTGCGATCGCGTAGGTATGAGTGCGATCGCGAAGGGTCAAAATGCAAAGCTATGCGATCGCATGGCTAGGCCTGCGATCGCAGAGAAGAAAAAATGGGGCCTGGAAGCTTGCTCTATGCGATCACATAGTAAGGTTTGCGATCGCATAGAAGGGAAAACTGGCAGAAAAATTTAACTCTATGCAATCGCCATAGGGGGCCTGCGATCGCATAGAAGGAAATGGCCTGGCAGTGAATTAAATTCCAGAACAGACCAGTCGCGGGTTCATTCACCAAAAACCCAAATTTTGAGCCCTAGAGAGAGAAACTCACGGGAAAACTCTGGGAATTCATCGGGTATTCATCGGAGGTAAGTTTCTTGACTCAAAAACACGATTATATGGTAGAATTAACATCAAACTTCAGGAATTTGGGTAGAAATTGTGAAGAATTGTGGCCTAGGTATTGAAAACGAAAATTTGATTTTTGAAAGGCCATTCGAACTCCGATTTTGATAAATTTTATATGCACGGACTCGTGGCGAGACGAGGATCCCATTGGTACTAATTTCAGAATTTTTCGAGCAGCGGGCTCGGGGTCGGGTTTTACCTACTTAGTGCGTTTATGCGTATTTCATATAAATTGAATTGGGTTATGTTCCTTCGACCCGTAATTGACATAATTGTTGTGATTTGACTAGATTCTACGCGCGGGGCAGCGAATTCTAAAGGAAAAGACATTGCAGATGAGTCTACGACTGGCTAGAGGTGAGTAGTTTGTGTATATGGTAGCTTGAGGGTTCGAAACCCCGGCTTAGCACATTGTGGTGCTAGTAGGGCGTGGCTCACACCCCGTGGCAGGTGCGAGATTAATTGTGACTGGGGATTGAGACTTGGTCCATCCTGGATATGAATAACATATTATATGTGGTTGAAATACACACTGTGTTGATATAATTGTGGGTTGTAAGCCATGTTTGGGGCCTTGTGCCGACCTGTAGTATTCCTAGGGGATAGTTATATATGTGATAGCTATACTTGCTTAATCATTGATCTGAGTCCTGGTTTGGAAATCACCGTATTGAAATGCTAAGTCACTTGTTTTGGGAAAATTAATAAAGGTTAAAGTATTTTCATAATTAATAAAAGGGAACCTGGAATTAAATAATTTGAGCTGTTGTATGACTTATATGATTGTTGTGGACTGAGGATGGATCGGGCTGCACGCCGTAGTGGTTGATATGATATGAAGATCGGGATGCACGCCGCAGCGGTATTGCTCTTGGGCTGTAGGAGCCCCTCCGGAGTCTGTACACACCCCCAGTGAGCGTCGTCGACGTTAAATGGATCGGGCTACACACCGTAACGATTGTGTGCATTGTATTGCATCTTTATCTATTGAATCATCTGTGATAATTGTATTGTACTGTTATTACTAGCTCGTAGGAGGATCAGACTGTAGTTTAGCTTTATTTTGTGGTATTCTGTGGATTTCTTGCTTTCAGCTACTTGTATATATTTATTACTCACTGAGTACTTAGTACTCACCCCTACTCCCTACACCTTTGTGTGCAGATTCAGGTACTCAGGAGAAGTAGACGAGCATTCCAGCTTTCATAGAGTCACATCGAGTTGCTGAGGTAGCTGCCGACGTTCGCAGAACCTAGCTTCTCATCTCTTTTCAGTTGTTACTTTATGTTCAGATTTGAGTACTTCTATACAGTATTCTCTACTATTGTTCGATTTTGTTTAGAGGCTCTAGACTTGTGACTCCAGATCTTTGGGAGTGTTAGTTGTTTTCGCACTTCTCAGTATTTTGTTCATATTATTATTTTTGGAGTTTCTATGACTCATATATTCTTCCTGAGTTGTCCATTTGGGACTAATATCATTGGTGAAAAACGTTTGTTGGTCTGGCTAGCCTAGCTTGATTGTTGGGCGCCATCACGACCGGATTTGGGTCGTGACAAAAATTCAAGAAAGCCTTCTTTCCTAAACAAAGTTCTCCTATCTAAAACTTTTCTTCACCTTTGAAAGCTTCCTCTTCCTTAGTTGAATCTTGCCCTTTTAGTTAACGATCTTGGGCTAGGAGAAGGTTTCCAAATAATACTCCTCTTATAGTATTCTTTACATGGTATCAGATCCATAAGTTGGTTTCTGCATTGCAAGGTCGGGTTAGTGGTTGATTCAATTGGTTTCTCTAAATAAATTTAGGTGGTCGTGTTAATGGACTGGGGATGGAGTTATTGAACCAGTCCAATTACAAGGTATGAAAGAGTTGTATGGAGTCATACCTTGTAGGTGAGGATTTATGGGAAGTTTTCAATGGGAGTAACATAAGTCCTCTTGCTGACGCACCGAAAAATAGCAATTCGCATAAGAAGTGGAAGCAGATTAATGCTAAGACGGAATTTATCCTGAAGAGGTCTATCTCTTCTAATTTATTTGATCATATTATAAGGTGTAAAATATCTCATGAAATATGGAGGACCTTCGATCGGCTAATCAACAAGAAGGATGAAGCTCGACTACAGATTTTGGAGAATGAGTTAGCTAACACCATACAAGGTAATCTCTCTATCGTCGAGTATTTTTTGAAGGTTAAAAATCTGTGTTCCGAAATTTCTCTATTGAATCCGGAAGAAGCTATCTTTGAAGAACGAATAAGCAGAATCATTATTCGTGGTTTAAAGTCAGAATATATTCCATTTGTTACATCGATTTAAGGATGGGTTCAACAACCATCTTTGGAAGAATTTGAGAATTTGTTATCGTCACAAGAGCTAGTAGCCAAACAGATGGATGGTGTATCTATCAAAGAAGAGGAAAGAAATGCTCTTGTTGATGATAAGATAAACTATAAAGGGAAATCAAGAGATTGGATGCACTTTTAGTCCTCAAGTGGTTCAAGCTCGTTGGGAAAGAAGGGGAAGTCTTCCAGTAACGATAAAAAGCTTCTAAAATGTTACCGTTGTGGAAAAGTCGGGCATATAAAAAGATATTGTCGAGTCAAAGAGAGCAATATGGCTCAAACCAAGAAAGTTGTTGAAGAAGAAGAAAAAGAAGAAGACCGGGGAAAGTGTTTCACAGCGGAGACACGAGCAATAAATGCCACGACTTCCATAAATTTTGAAAGAGACTGGATCGTAAATTCAGGATCTGGGCACCATCTCACTGGATATCAATCCAAATTATTCATCTTTCACGAATACAACAGACATGATATCATTATTACAGCTGATAATAGAGTTCATAATGTGGAGAAGGAAGACACTGTTGTATCAATGAGAAGCAAAAAGACGCTATCACCCTCAACAGTATCTTTCATGTTCCATGTATGAAGAAAAATTTATTTTCAGTTGCAAATGCTGTAGATGCTTGAAATTATTTGCGATTTGGCCCACGTGATGTGAAATTCCTCCGAAATATCAAGGTGCTCAAGGTAGATGTCGTTCACTCAGGTAAGAGAGTTAATGATTTATATGTCTTATCTGCCTCTAATTTATATATTGAGAAAATGAGTAGCAATGATAATACACATCTTTGGCATGCTAGACTTGGACATCTAAGCATGGATAAATTAAAAGCCATGGTAAAGTTGAATATAGTAAAAGATTTGCCTAACTTAAGAAATTTTGGTGGAGGAGAGGTTTGTGAAGGATGTGAATATGGAAAGGCACATCGTCTTCCATTTGATAGATTCTTGTCAAGGTGTAATGCCCCACTAGAACTTATTCACAGTGACTTGATGGGGCCATGAGAACTTCTTCATTCTCAGGTTATTCTTATATGCTAATCTTTATTGATGATTTTACTAGATTCACTAGGGTTTATTTTGTGAAGCACAAGTCAGAAGTTTTTGGTAAGTTTGTGGGGTTCAAAGAAACAGTTGAAGGTGAACTCAATTCCAGAATAAGGCGCTTGCGGACTGATAATGGCGGTGAGTGCACATCATGTGGGTTTTTTTTCTTTTTGTCATCAGCATGGCATTATAAGAGAGCTGACATGCGCTGATACACCACAACAAAATGGAGTGGCTGAAAGGAAGATCCGACACTTAACTGAGACATGTAAGAGCTGGCTTCATGCCAAAAATTTACCTAGAGCCTTGTGGGCTGAAGGCATGAAATGTGCAGCGTATGTGATTAACAAGATGCCGCTTTCTCCAAACAATATGAAGTCTCCCTATGAATTAATGTTTGGAGAAAAGCCTAGCGTGAAACACCTCAGAGTTTTTGGCTCTATTTGTTATGTTCACATTCCAGATTCTCAATGGAGCAAGTTAGATGCCAAGGCAAGGAAATGCATCTTTGTCGGATATGATGAAAAGAAAAAGGGATGGAAGTGCATTGATCCTAAAACCCATCTCTTTGTTGTCTCAAGGGATGTCATATTCGACGAAGTGTCTTTATATTATGGAGCTGCATTGGATGAAGTGAGTTCAAAAACCTTAAATAATGGAGATTCAAGCTTGCCCATTGCAGGTGCTTTTCTAGATATTACAGTTGCCGAGGAGTTAAGAGAAAGGGGGAGTCCTGGACCTCAATAACATAAAATTCAACAAGAAGATGATTCAAGTGGTCCAGGAAGACCAAAACAAACTATTGTCAAGCCATGTAATTTTAGAGATGAAAATTTCGTCACCACATACTTATATTCCTTTGCAAGACCAATTGAAGAACCTTCAGTTTTTGGGAAAGCAAGACGATTGTGACGACCCGGCCCGTCGTCACGAGAATTACCACCCCGTTATGTTGTAAATACATGTTTTATGCTTTTATATCAGTGCTAGAGTCTATCGGGTGATTTAGGAGTGATTTGGATTGAAAATGAGGCATATAGCCTTTTTGAAGGAAACTTGAATAAGGAAAGTCAACCCGGAGTTGACTATTTAGCTAGAGGGCTCGGAATAAGATTATGATGATTCGGTTAGTTCCGGGAGGTAATTTGTGACTTAGGGGAACGATCAGAATTGAATTTGGAGGCCCGGTGTAGAAATAGGCTTGAATTGGCTAAGGTTGAATTTTGGCGAAATCCGAACGGTAGGTGAGATTTTGATTCGGGGGTCGGAATGGAATTCTAACAGTTGCAGTAGCTTCGTTATGTGATTTTGGATGCGCCTGCAAAATTTCAGGTCATTCGGGCATCGTTTGATCGGGTTTTTGATCGAATGTGTAATTCGGAAAGTTTTAAGAAATTTAGGCTGAATCCGTGTGTAATTGGTGATTTTGATGTTTAGGATGGTGTTTTTATGATTGGAACAAGTTCGTATCGTGTTTTGGGGTATGTTTGTGGTTTTCGTTGGGGTCCCGGGGGCCTCGGGGTGAATCCGGACCATTATCCAGCACTTTGAAACAAGAAAAGGTCTGCTGAAATCTGCAGATCACTGGGCAAACTTTTAGCCTTCGCGTTCGCGAGGGCTATGCCGCGTTCGCGTAGGCTGGGATCAGGTGACTATCGCGTTCGCGAGGGTTGGTGTTGTGTTCGCGTAAGAGGAAGCTGGGAAGCATCGCGTTCGCGATGGTCCGGGCCGCGTTCGCGTATAAGGAATTCGCAAGGCATCGCGAACGCGTGAGGTATGTCGCGTTCGCGTAGAGGAAAAATCCGGGCTGGGGAGAATGGTCTTCGCGGACGCGTGACGGTGTGTCGCGTTCGCGATGAAGGACTGGAATAAGGCATCGCGTTCGCGTGAGAGGCGTCGCGAACGCGATGAAGAGATTTGACTGGCAGTGAGTTTAAGTTCAGAACAGAACCAGTCGCGAGTTTAATACCCAAAACCTCCATTTTTGAGTTCCAAGAGAAGAAATTGACGGGAGATTGCTGGGAAATCATCGGGGTTTCGTTGGAGGTAAGTTTTGTGGCTTAATTACATCATTTTAACATGAAATCCTTGGTTAAATCCCTGTAAATGGAAGATTAAAGGTGGGTTTGAGCCATAGTCCTAAATTAAAGAAAAACACCGATTTGAGTGGGCAAATGGAGCTCGATTTTGGTAAATTATATATGCCTAGACTCGTATCGTGATGAGGATTCCGAATATGTGACTTTTCTAATTTTTCGACAAGCGTACCGAAAGTCGGGTTTTGACAACTTTGGGAATTTTGATGTAAATTGAGTTGTATTGATTGGGTGTCGTCCCATTGGCCTAATTTGTTGTGTTTCTACCGTATTTGATCAGATTCTACGCGTGCGGAGCTTGATTCTCGTGGCAAGGGCATTGCGGAGTAGTCGTCGCGCCGTATTGAGGTGAGTAATAGATGTGGGTGATGACCAGCGGGTTCGAAACCCCGGTATACCACTTTGTGACGCTGTATAGCAGCGAGACACGTACTCTCATGTGAGTGCGGGGTCGATTGTGATTGGGGACTATGGCTTAGTCCGACTTGCCGATACTGTGTTATGATATTAGGCTATTCATGAGCCGTCGAACCTCCTTCTCGGATGGTTGCATATTATACTTTGATATTGGCTACTCTTGAGTCGAGGAACTCCCTTCTTGGGCGGTTGAGTATACTTGTGGGCCGCGAGCCAGTTATTGGATCCCGCGAGGATCGTTATCATTGTCTTATCATATTGACATGCTAGTTACTACCGGTCCGTAGCTATTTCTGTTATCATGCTATTTCCAATCTCTGGAACTTGGTATTACTGTTTTCCAACTGAAAAATGATAAAAAGGTTTTCAAAACTACTTTTGAGCCTGCGAGGCTGTATTTGCATATTAGCCGACTGGTAGTGGATCGGGCTGCGCGCCGCAGCAGTATATATGTTGGATCGGACTGCACGCCGCAGTGATATTGTGCTTGGGCTGTAGGAGCCCCTCCGGAGTCTGAACCCCCACAGTGAGCACGGGTACCCAAATTGGATCGGGCTACGCGCCGTAGCGGTCATATCATGCATTGCATTGCATTTAGCTACATCTGCTAGTTGTTATACTGTTTTGTTGGTACTTGTTGGTACAGGTACAGTTGATATTGATTCTGTGACAGGGTATTTGATTACAACTTTACATAGTGCTTTATTGCGGATTTCTTATCTGCGCTGTCTTACCCTTGTTTATTACCACTGAGTCTGGCAGTACTCATTTTACTCCCTGCACCTTGTGTGCAGATCCAGGTACCTCTCAGCAGTGATCCAGTAGCTGTGCGAGGCGACATTTGTGGATATTCGAGGTAGGTGCAGAGTCCGCAGGACCCGATATTCCTTCTTACTGTCTCTTGATTTTGAATTGACTTTTCTTTCCGCACTTGGTATCTTGTAAACCTTTATACACTCATGTTCAGTAGAGGCTCATGACTCTTGACCCTTCGGTCTATGGGAGTTAATGTATTATGGGACTTGGTTCCCCGCTTTCGTTATATGTATCGCTGTTTTTTCGTAAATTAATATGCTTAAACGGGTTAAAGAGAGCTTCTAGCTCCGTTGTTGATATTGATTGGTCGGGCTGGCTTAGTGTGTTGGGCGCCATCACGACCGGATTTGGGGTCGTGAAAAGTTGGTATTAGAGCCTAGGTTTACTAGGCCTTATGAGTTTTGAGCCGGTTAGTAGAGTCTTGTGGATCGGTACGGGACGCCTTGTACTTATCCTCGGGAGGCCGCGAACCGCTTTTGGAAAACTTCACTTTTCTTGAACTCGTCGTGCGATCTTGTTGTTCCGAGAATCGAACTTCTATATTCTATTTTCTCGCGGATCGCGAGAACGCGAGCATCGGGACGAGGTGGACGACCTCCGTTGCCACCTGTTAGAGGCCGTGGGCGCGGTCGTGCTAGGGTAGAGGTAGGGCGGCTGAGGCAGGTGCTAGCTGACCCGCTCGTTGTACTAGTTCAGGAGCAGCCCCCGGTGGTTGATGCTCCGGCGGTCCCAGTTCAGGGGCCAGAATGTATCTATTGCTATTCCGGTCTTCGGGAGACTCTTGCTCGAATATTATCGGTATGTTCCGGTTTGGCTCGGGTAGTTTCGGCTACCGCTACCGCAGCGACATCTCGGTCGGGGGTGGTCGGCGGACCACCGTAGCTCGCACACCGACCCGGTTGTTCGGGGACTTCGGACGCCGAGGCGGTCCCCGCTCGGGTGGTTGCATCGGTTATTCCTCCGGTTGCACCCAGCTCCGGCTCCAGAGCATATGGTTCGAGGTTATGCCCGACGATGAGCGGCGTCGTCTTGAGAGATTTGGTAGACTTTAGCCACCCCATTTCGGTGGCGTTGAGGGCGAGGATGCCCGGGGTTTCTTGGATAAGTGTGAGAGGATGTTGCGGACGGCTGGTATTCTTGAGTCCGGCGGGGTTTCATTTACTACCTTCCAGTTCATTGGTCCCGCGTTTGATTGGTGGGAGGAGTTTGAGAGGCGTAGGCTGCCCGGAGCGGCACCTCTCACATGGCGGCAGTTCTTACTCTCTTTTCAGAGAAATATGTACCTCGAGTCTCGTCGCGAGGAGCTACGTTGCCGGTTCGAGTGGTTGGTTCGAGGCGACATGTCTGTGACCCAGTATGAGCTCGGATTCACACGGTTGGCTAGGCATGCCACATGGATGATCCCTAATGATAGGGAGAGGATCAGGAGGTTCATTGATGGCCTCAATTACTCTATCCGCATTCTTATGACCAGAGAGCTAGTTCTGTCATCATCATTTGAGTAGGTTGTTGATATGGCACGCTCCATTGAGGCGGATCGTCGCCGAGAGAGAGAGAGCGGGAGGCCAAGAGGCCTCGTGGTTCTGGCAGTTTCAGTGGTGCTCCATCTAGAGGGCATTCCCGGCAAAGCAGAGGTCGCTCATCTAGACCTTCTCATTCGGGGCCGCCCGGAGCGGAGCGGAGGTTCTTATGGTCGTGGTCGACGGGGGTTTCGGCGAGGTCAATCATCGGCTAGTGCCCTTCCGGCCCGGGGTGCGAGACCTACTTCATCGACCCGGGGTTCTTCTGCGGCGAGGGTTCCCTTCAGTCCCCCTTCTCCAGCACCGGTGCATGTTATGAGTGTGGTGAGTTTGGCCACGTGAGGAGACAGTGCCCTCGACTCCGTAGGGACGAGACTCAGCAGAGGGACCAACCCTCGTCTTCAGCACCATCTCGGTCTAGTAGAGGTGGAGGTCGGTCTTCTCGTGGTCGTCCCCAGAGGCGAGGAGAGATGCGGTGGAGGCCGAGGCACGGTTCTATGCACTTCCGACGGGCGTGATGCAATTGCCTCCGATGCGGTGATTACGGGTATCATTTCAGTTTGTCACAGAGATGCCTCGTTCTATTTGATCCGGGGTCCACATATTCTTACGTGTCCTCTTATTTTGCACATCATTTGGGTGCGACTCGTAGTAGTCTTGATTTGCATGTTCATGTATCCACCCCGTGGGTGATACGATTGTAGTGGATCATGTCTATAGATCCTGTGTTATATCTATTGGGGGTCTGGAGACCCAGGCAGATTTGTTATTGTTGGGAATGGTGGACTTTGATGTTATATTAGGTATGGACTGGTTGTCTTCGTACTATGCTATATTGGACTGTCATGCTAAGACAGTTACGTTGGCCATTCCTGGTATTTCTCAGATCGAGTGGCGGGGTTCGACCAAGCTCAGAAGATGGTTGAAAAAGGGTGTTTATCGTACTTAGCTTTTGTGAGAGATGTGGGAGCTGAGTCTCCTAGCATTGATTCTGTACCTGTTGTGAGGGACTTCCCGGATGTATTCCCCTCAGACCTGCCGGGCATGCCGCCGGACAGGGATATTGATTTTGGCATTGACTTGGTGCCGGGCACTCAGCCCATATCCGTTCCTCCTTATCGGATGGCACCAGCTGAGTTGAAAGAACTGAAAGAGCAGCTTCAGGAGCTTCTGGATAAAGGTTTCATCCGCCCTAGTGTGTCCCCGTGGGGTGCGCCGGTATTATTTGTTAAAAAGAAAGATGGTTCCATGCGAATGTGTATTGATTATAGGCAATTGAACAAAGTGACAATGAAGAACAAGTACCCTCTACCGCGCATAGATGATTTGTTTGATCAGTTACAGGGTGCGAGGGTGTTTTCTAAGATCGATCTTCGTTCAGGCTATCATCAGCTGAAGATCAGGGACTCGGATATTATGAAGACTGCATTCGGGACCCGATATGGTCATTATGAGTTTCTTGTGATGTCTTTTGGGCTGACCAACGCCCCAGCAGCATTTATGCATCTGATGAACAGTGTGTTCAAGCCTTATTTGGATTCATTTGTGATTGTGTTCATTGATGACATTCTAGTCTACTCCCGTAGTCGGGAGGAGCATGCTCAACATTTGAGTATTGTGTTGCAGAGATTGAGGGAGGAGAAGCTATATGCTAAATTCTCCAAGTGCGAGTTTTGGCTCGAGTCCGTAGCATTTATGGGACATGTGGTGTCTCGTGATGGTATTCAGGTTGATCAGAAAAAGATAGAGGCGGTGCAGAGTTGGCCTAGACCGACCTCAGCTACAGAGATCAGGAGTTTTCTTGGTTTGGCGGGATATTATCGCCGGTTTGTTCAAGGATTTTCATCCATTGCTTCTTCATTGACTAAATTGACCCAGAAGGGTGTACCATTCGTGTGGTCGGATGAGTGCGAGGAGAGCTTTCAGAAGCTCAAGACAGCTTTGACCACAGCTCCAGTGTTAGTATTGCCATCAGCTTCAGGTTCATATACCGTTTATTGTGATGCCTCGAGAGTGGGGATAGGTTGTGTGTTGATGCAGGAAGGTAAGGTAATTGCTTATGCTTCTCGGCAATTGAAGCCACATGAGAAGAACTATCCTGTTCATGACTTGGAGCTAGCCGCCATTGTTCATGCATTGAAGATTTGGAGGCACTATTTGTATGGTGTGTCTTGTGAGGTGTATACCGACCATCGTAGTCTCCAGCACTTGTTCAAGCAGAAAGACCTTAATTTGAGACAACGGAGATGGCTTGAGTTGCTGAAGGATTATGACATTACTATATTATATCATCCGAGGAAGGCCAATGTGGTGGCCGATGCTTTGAGCCGGAAGGCGGTCAGTATGGGGAGCTTGGCATATATTCCAGCCGAGGAGAGACCATTTGCTTATGATGTTCAGGTGCTAGCCAATCGGTTAGTGAGGTTAGATATTTCGGAGCCCAGTCGGGTATTGGCTTGTGTTGTATCTCGGTCATCTCTATATGATCGTATTCGTGAGCGCCAGTATGATGATCCACATTTGGCTGTCCTTAGGGACAGAGTTCAGCATGATGATGTTAGAGATGTCACCATTGATAGTGACGGCGTATTGAGGATGCAGGGCCGGATATGTGTGCCCAATGTTGATGGCCTTCGTGAGTTGATTCCGGAGGAGGCCCATAGCTCGCGGTATTCTATCCATCCAGGAGCCGCGAAGATGTATCAAGATTTGAAACCAACACTATTGGTGGAGAAAGATGAAGATGGACATTGTCGGACATGTAGCACGGTGCCTCAACTTTCAGCATGTTAAGTACGAGCATCAGAGGCCCGGTGGTGTATTTCAGCGCATTGATATTCCTGAGTGGAAATGGGAGAGGATCACTATGGACTTTGTTACCGGACTCCCTCGGACGGCGAGGAAGTTTGATTCTGTATGGGTGATTGTGGATAGACTGACCAAGTCAGCTCACTTCATTCCAGTTAGTACTACCTACTCATCAGAGCGGTTGGCAGCGATCTTTATCCGAGAGATTGTTCGGTTGCATGGGGTCCCAGTGTCTATCATATCCGACAGGGGTACTCAGTTCACTTCTCAGTTTTGGAGAGCATTTCAGCGAGAGATGGGTACACGGGTTGAGTTGAGTACAGCATTTCACCCCCAGACAGACGGACAGTCTGAGCGCACTATTCAGATCTTGGAGGATATGTTGCGAGCTTGTGTGATTGACTTTGGTGGTTCGTGGGACGAGTTCCTACCACTTGCTGAGTTTGCCTACAACAACAGTTATCAGTCGAGTATTCAGATGGCCCCGTACGAGGCATTGTATGGCGGACGGTGTAGATCCCCCGTGGGATGGTTTGAGTCTGGTGAGGTTAGATTGATAGGGACCGAGTTAGTCCAGGATGCTCTGGATAGAGCAAAGTTGATCCAGGAGAGGCTTCGCACAGCACAGTCTCGTCAGAAGAGTTATGCGGACCGTAGAGTTCGAGAGTTGTCTTTCATGGTTGGTGATAGAGTATTGTTGAAGGTCTCACCTATAAAGGGTGTCATGAGGTTTGGGAAGAAAGGAAAGTTGAGTCCTAGGTACATTGGTCCTTTTGAGATACTCGGGAGGGTTGGAGAGGTGGCATATGAGTTAGCCTTGCCGCCCAGCTTATCCAGCGTTCATCCAGTATTCCATGTATCTATGCTCCGGAAGTACATTGGAGATCCGTCTCATGTATTAGACTTCAGTACCATTCAACTTGATGGTGATCTATCCTATGATGTGGAGCCTATTGCCATTTTGGGACGGCAGGTGAGAAAATTGAGGTCTAAGGAGATTGCATCAGTTAAGGTTCAGTGGAGAGGTCGACCCGTGGAGGAGGCCACTTGGGAGATCGAGCGGGAGATGCGGAGCGGATATCCTCACTTGTTTGAGACTTCAGGTATGTTTCTTGACCCGCTCGAGGACGAGCGTTTGCTTAAGAGGGGGAGAATGTGACGACCCGGCCCGTCGTCACGAGAATTACCACCCCGTTATGTTGTAAATACATGTTTTATGATTTTATATCAGTGTTAGAGTCTATCGGGTGATTTAGGAGTGATTTGGATTGAAAATGAGGCATATAGCCTTTTTGAAGGAAACTTGAATAAGGAAAGTCAACCCGGAGTTGACTATTTAGCTAGAGGGATCGGAATCGGATTCTGATGATTCGACTAGTTCCGGGGGATCATTTATGACTTAGGAGAACAATCGGAATTGAATTCGGAGGTCCGGTGTAGTTTTTGGCTTGAATTGGCGACGGTTGAATTTTGGCGAAAAACCGGATGGTAGGTGATATTTTGATCCGGGAGTTGGAATGGAATTCCGACAATTGCAGTAGCTTCGTTTGGTGATTTTGGATGTGCTTGCAAAATTTCAGGTCATTCGAGCGTCGTTTGATCGGGTTTTTGATCGAATGTGTAATTCGGAAAGTTTTAAGAAATTTAGGCTTGAATCCGTGGGTAATTGGTGATTTTGATGTTTAGGATGGTGTTTTTATGATTGGAACAAGTTCGAATAAGGAATTTTGGGGTATGTTTGTGGTTTTCGTTGGGGTCCCGGGGGCCTCGGGGTGAATCCGGACCATTATCCGGCACTTTTGAAACAAGAAAAGGTCTGCTGAAATATGCAGATCACTGGGCAAACTTTTAGCCTTCGCGTTCGCGAGGGCTATGCCGCATTCGCGTAGACTGGGATCAGGTGACTATCGCGTTCGCGAGGGTTGGTGTTGTGTTCGCGTAAGAGGAAGCTGGGAAGCATCGCGTTCGCGATGGTCCGGGCCGCGTTCGCGTATAAGGAATTCGCAAGGCATCGCGAACGCGTGAGGTATGTCGCGTTCGCGTAGAGGAAAAATCCGGGCTGGGGAGAATGGTCTTCGCGGATGTGTGACGGTGTATCGCGTTCGCGATGAAGGACTGGAATAAGGCATTGCGTTCGCGTGAGAGGCGTCGCGAACGCGATGAAGAGATTTGACTGGCAGTGAGTTTAAGTTCAGAACAGAACCGGTCGCGGGTTTAATACCCAAAACCTCCATTTTTGAGTTCCAAGAGA
Organism: Nicotiana noctiflora; assembly: GCA_032618575.1. Lineage (NCBI taxonomy): Eukaryota > Viridiplantae > Streptophyta > Magnoliopsida > Solanales > Solanaceae > Nicotiana > Nicotiana noctiflora. Next base: position 141,072 of record JASVEL010001039.1, read on the forward strand.
AGAAATTGACGGGAGATTGCTGGGAAATCATCGGGGTTTCGTTGGAGGTAAGTTTTGTGGCTTAATTACATCATTTTAACATGAAATCCTTGGTTAAATCCCTGTAAATGGAAGATTAAAGGTGAGTTTGAGCCCTAAGCCTAAATTAAAGAAAAACACCGATTTGAGTGGGCAAATGGAGTCCGATTTTGGTAAATTTTATATGCCTAGACTCGTATCGTGATGAGGATTCCGAAAATGTGACTTTTGTAATTTTTCGACAAGCGTACGGAAAGTCGGGTTTTGACAACTTTGGGAATTTTGATGTAAATTGAGTTGTATTGATTGGGTGTCGTCCCATTGGCCTAATTTGTTGTATTTTATTGTATTTGATCAGATTCTACGCGTGCGGAGCTTGATTCTCGTGGCAAGGGCATTGCGGAGTAGTCTTCGCGCCGTATTGAGGTGAGTAATAGATGTGGGTGATGACCAGCGGGTTCGAAACCCCGGTATACCACTTTGTGACGTTGTATAGCGACGAGACACGTACTCTCTTGTGAGTGCGGGGTCGATTGTGATTGGGGACTATGGCTTAGTCCGACTTGCTGATACTGTGTTATGATATTAGGCTATTCATGAGCCGTCGAACCTCCTTCTCGGATGGTTGCATATTATACTGTGATATTGGCTACTCTTGAGCCGTTGAACCCCCTTGTTGGGTGGTTGAGTATACTTGTGGGCCGTGAGCCAGTTATTGGATCCCGCGAGGATCGTTATCATTGTCTTATCATATTGACATGCTAGTTACTACCGGTCCGTAGCTATTTCTGTTATCATGCTATTTCCAATCTCTGGAACTTGGTATTACTGTTTTCCAACTGAAAAATGATAAAAAGAGTTTTCAAAAACTACTTTCGAGCCTGCGAGGCTGTATTTGCATATTAGCTGACTGGTAGTGGATCGGGCTGCGCGCCGCAGCGGTATATATGTTGGATCGGACTGCACGCCGCAGTGATATTGTGCTTGGGCTGTAGGAGCCCCTCCGGAGTCTGAACCCCCACAGTGAGCACGGGTACCCAAATTGGATCGGGCTACGCGCCGTAGCGGTCATATCATGCATTGCATTGCATTTAGCTACATCTGATAGCAGTTATACTGTTTTGCTGGTACTTGTTGGTACAGGTACAGTTGATATTGATTCTGTGACAGGGTATTTGATTACAACTTTACATAGTGCTTTATTGCGGATTTCTTATCTGCACTGTCTTACCCTTGTTTATTACCACTGAGTCTGGCAGTACTCATTTTACTCCCTGCACCTTGTGTGCAGATCCAGGTACCTCTCAGCAGTGATCCAGTAGTCGTGCGAGGCGACATTTGTGGATATTCGAGGTAGCTGCAGAGTCCGCAGGACCCGATATTCCTTCTTACTGTCTCTTGATTTGTATTGACTTTTCTTTCCGCACTTGGTATCTTGTAAACCTTTATACACTCATGTTCAGTAGAGGCTCATGACTCTTGACCCTTCGGTCTATGGGAGTTAATGTATTATGGGACTTGGTTCCCCGCTTTCGTTATATGTATCGCTGTTATTTCGTAAATTAATATGCTTAAACGGGTTAAAGAGAGCTTCTAGCTCCGTTGTTGATATTGATTGGTCAGGCTGGCTTAGCAATGTGCTGGGCGCCATCACGACCGGATTTGGGGTCGTGACAACGATCCAAAAAAATAGTGCTGAGATCTTCACCAAGACACATCCTAAAGCATCGGTTAAGTTCTTCCACGACAAGCTTGGGATAGATTCCAAAAAATCACTTTAAGGGAGATTGTGAAAAATTAAAGTGGATTTTTTGGAGAAACATAAAATTCCCTAAAATGTACTAGTGTAGTATTCTTGATATTTATCTAGTAGATATATCTAGATATTCTAGAATGGGAAGTTAAGAAAAATCAAGATATTCTAGAGTCTTTGATATTTAAGAAAGATATTAGTAGAATGTGATAGAATTGTCTAGATTATTTTTGTATCTAGAATCATCCGTAGACAAGTATAAATAGGAGTAGCCTTAGGCATTTGTAGTAAAGCAAAATTCATGAAAGTCTTCTTTCCTAAACAAAGTTCTCTTATCCAAAACTTTTCTTCTCCTTTGAATCTTGCTCTTTTAGTTAACGATCTTGGGCTAGCACAATATTTCCAAATAATACTCTTCTTCTGCTATTCTTTACAAATATTTGAAAAGTTCAATATAACCAATATATTATATAAAATAAGGCAAAGTAAAATGAATACAGATGTGGATATTGGAATGAACTATTCTGGAAATCCAACAAAATACAATTTAGAAAACCATGAGAAAATGCAGTCATAAGCTGAAATACAATCTGAAAAACATAAAACTACTTAATCACTATTTTTACAGATGTGTCCGATTCTCACCTCGGCATCTAACTTCCGTATAGCATAGTCCCAAAGGTTTGTACCATATCATTACCAGAGTAAATTATAATCAAAGATTGTTTGTGGAACCAATCCACATGTGCTCAAATACTCTACATATGCTTGAGTAAATACGCTGATGAAGTAGGAGGGTATTAAACAAAGCATTTTAATTCCTGCATACAAACACCACAAAAGTATATACATGCGTGAAATACAGATAATACAACTAACTAGGTGATTACAATACTTTCAGTGTATTCAAAATATATGGTTCCTGACTTCAAGTATATTTGAATATATTATTTGCATAGTATTCAAAATACAATTGAGACAAGATACAAAGCTTGAATCATGAGAATAGTGATATAGTACTGTCACTGTCAGTATATTCAAAATAGTTATTTTCTGAATTCAAATACAGATAAATACAACTGTATACACAATCAAAATAAACCATGTACGAACTATATTTATTGTATGAGGACAAATACTCAGATATCTCCAAATGTATAATACAACAACAACCCAGTATATTCCCACAAGGTGGGGCCTGGGGAGGGTAATATGTAGACAGGTCTTACCTCTACCCGAGAGGGCAAAGAGGCTGTTTCCAATCGACCCTCGGCGCAGGGAAAGGAAAAGCAAACAAAAACAAAAACAAGAACCGCATTAGTCACTCCAGCATACAACGCATAAAAATTATCTAAACATAAGAGAAATAAATACCAATAAATAAGCAGGCATACAATGATATCATAACAGTAGCTACCAGAAATGACTACCACAACAGAACATAACTAATCATCTATAGGCGGCCCTACCACGCCTCACCCACCCCGAGCAAGGAGAACGAAAAAACTAGAAGCCCCTATCCTACCACCCTGATACTAGACCTCCAGACTTTCCTATCAAGGGTCATGTCCTCGGAAATCCGCATCCCGGCCATGTCCTGTCTAATCACCTCTCCTTAGTATCTCTTAGGCCTCCCTCTGCCTCGCCTCACACCGACCACCACTAGCCGCTCACAACTCCTCACCGGGGCATCGGTGCTTCTCCTCCGCACATGCCCGAACCACCGAAGCCTCGCCTCTCGCATCTTCTCATCCTAATGTATAATGTATAAAAAAAATCAAAAAATTGAGTCTATGATATATCAAAAAGATAGATTATACAACCTCCTCTTGAGTGATGCGCAAATCAAAAGATGGCGCATCAAAATTGAGGGCTTTAAAAGAAGAGTAAAGTGAAAAAGAAGAATGGCAGAGAAGTAAGTAACAACTACCCAAAAGCTTTACATTTTTGTGAGGAATCACGATTTTTAGGAGCAATATCGTGGTGGATTCATGGAGAGATTCGCTCTTGAATTTGATTTGAGAATCCTGCTACATTGAAGGAGAAAGAATATAAAAGGTAGCTATAAGTAATAATATTTTTAAAATATTTTTAGTTTATAATAAATAAGGTGCAATAATTACCTATATGTCACGACCCGGATTTCCTCCAACACCGGGATCGTGATAGCGCCTACTCGTGGTAGTTAAGCAAGCCAATTCACTCACCATCTTACTGTTTATACATCATTTTGTTCTCATATTTAATAGCAAGAATAATACTCAAAATTTTTAAATACGGAAGTCTTTCGAATAAGAGATGAATAATAGCGTAAAGTAACTGACATAAATCCTCTACCCAATATGTGTAGTCACAAACTCACGAACTACTAAGGAATAACTACACATAATGGTCTGAAAAAAAATAAATAATAACTGTTTGTCTCGGAACAATGAGACCACAACAATAATAAAAGTAAGTAGAGGAGGCGCCGGGCCTGCGGACGCCTGCAAGCTACCTCGGTCTCGGAAGTACGATAATCCCGCTAGTGTACTACTGCTGCTGCTCCTGCTCAAAGACCTGGACCTGTGCAAAAACGCACAGAAGTGTAGTATCAGACACAATCTAACCCTATGTGCTGGTAAGTGCCTCACCTATCCCGGCGAAGTAGTGACAAGCCTAGGACCAGACACTCACATAAACCTGTGCAGTTCTATATATGTGTGTACCACAAAATAATAGAGATATTGAGTAACACAACTAACAAAGGAGGTAACATGCTGAGGGAGCACAATCAGCAACACATAATAAATCAGTAAGATAAAAACAGAGTGTAGCAGAAACAGTTATTGCAAAGCAAGAAATTTAAATGGTTGCACGGCATCACCCTTCGTGCTTTTACTCTCTTCCTCACCAAATAATAAAATAAAAGTGCACGACATCACCCTTCGTACTTTTACCCTCATCCTTACATCCATGGCACGACATGATCCTTCGTGCATGGTTTAAGTAACAACGACACGGAATGTCCCTTCGTGCATAAATAATAAACATGGCACGGAATGATCCTTCGCGCATAAATTAAGTAACAACAGCACGGAATGTTCCTTCGTGCATAAACAGTAAAATAAGGCACGGAATGATCCTTCGTGCAAACATAAGTAAAAATGGCACGGCATCACCCTTCGTGCATTATCACTCTTCCTCACCCAAATAACAATCACAGTCAAGGGTAAAAGATTGAAACAAGAAATATGAACCGTCCCGACAAGGAAAAACAATAATCATAATAATATCTCGGCAAGGGAACAACATCAACAACACAACAAAGTCCCGGCAAGGGAAACAATAATCAACCTTCACAACCTCGCAAGGGCTCAAGAACATGACTTAAGAACATTCCACATTAACTCACAACATGTATCAACAAACGACTCACGGTCATGCTAGACGCCAGTGTATAGATGCTCGTCACCACGCCTATACACCACACTCGATCACATAGCAATTAGCAATTATCACACTCAATCATATTCCCTCAAGCTATGATAGATCAAACACTTACCTCAAAGCCTTGAAATCCAATTAACCTTCAACTATCTCTTTTCCTCGAAATTCAACCTTCAACTCGCTCGAATCTAATCACAATTGGTTCAATTACTTTAATAAATACTATATAAATTGGTTTGGATGCATATAAATGGTTTTCTCAAAGTTTTATCCAAATTTCCCAAAACGCCCCCAGTCCCACGTGGTCAAAACTCGGGGTTCGGACCAAAATCTGGTTACCCATTCCCTCACTAGTTCAATTATATGATTTGTTTCGAAATCGGACCTCAAATCGAGGTCCAATTCTCCAATTTATGAAAAACCTAGGTTCTACCCAAAAACAACAATTTCAACCATAAAAACCTTTGATGTCTCATGGAAAACATGTTTAATGATGTTAGGAATTGAAAGAGTTGAGTAAAAATTTACTTACAAGTGATTTGGAGTGATATTGCTCTTGAAAAATCGTTTGTGGTGTTTTGGGTTTTGAAAGAATGGTGAAAAAGGGGTTTAAAATCGTTTAAGTATCAGATTGCACAGCTGCGGATATGGGAATTGCGAACATATGTTCGCAATTGCGAACATGACAGGTCTGGGCTGCGGAACTCGCATTTGCGAGGATATGTTCGCATTTGCGAACTTAGGCCAAATTTGGGCCACCTCGCATTTGCAAGATTTGGTTCGCATTTGCGAACTGGGCTTTTCCTGGGCAACTTCGCATTTGCGAAGGTTGCCTCGCATTTGCGAACCAAGGCCTTTCCTGGGACACTTCGCATTTGCGAAGGTTCGTTCGTATTTGCGAACTGAGGCCTATTCTGGGACATCTCGCAATTGCGAGCAATTTTTCGCAATTGCGAAGATATCAGCTGGGAAAAAATACCAGCTGTGTTCTTTATCAAAATTTGCTCTAACGGCCTATCAAATCTTTATCCGATCCCTCGGGCTCCAAACCAAACATGCACACAACCTCAAAAACATGCCACAAACTTGCTCGCGCGATCAAATCGCCAATATAACATCGTTTTCATAGAATAAAGTTTCAAATTCATGATTTCTTCTTTTAAACTTCATAAACTTTCAAATTTGGAACTCATGGTTCAAAACACATCAAACGACGTTCAAATTTCGTCAAACTTTGCAGGAAGTACTTAAATAATATATAAGATTTGTACCGGGCGTCAGAACCAAAATACGAGTCTGATACCATGGTCTTTTAATCAATTTTCATTTCCATTTTCATTAATAATTTCAGCAAAACAATTTAATAGAAAAATTCATATCTTGGGCTCTAGGCCTCGGAATTCGACTACGGACGCATGCCCGAGTCCCATATTTTCCTACGGACCTTCCGGGACTGTCTGATCTCGGGTCTGGGTCCGTTTACCAAAAATATTGACCGAAGGCAACTCTATCAATATTAATATCAAATTTCTTCAAATTTTCCATAGAATTCACATATTCTAACACAATAATTTTCCGGCTATGTGTCCGGACTATGCACGTAAATCGAGGCAATATAAAATAAGGTTTTCAAGGCCTCAGAAGCGCGGAACAAATGAGAAAACAGGTGATGACCCTTTGGGTCGTCACACTGCACAACGTAAAATTTTCCAGTTTGTTTGATTATGTAGTCCCTTTTTATATCTTGCATAACTTTAATATCTATATATATATATATATATATATATATATATATATATATATATATATATATATATATATATATATATATATATAAATATACAAAGAAGGGACATAGAAGTCTGACGTGGCACATCCCACATATGAGTATTCCTATTTATCTTTTTGCCTATTTTTTTTTTTTTTTTTTTTCTTTTTCCCAGTTTTTTTCCTCCAATTTGCTTCTTTATTGTGTTTTAAATACTCAAGAGTTGTGTTCTTCCAATAAAGGTGGAATGGTTGTGTTCTTCCAATAAACATGAAACGGTTGCAATAATTACTAAAAATAATGGTAGCAATTTCAAAGGACGTCATAATCATAAAATTACATAATAAATATGGTGGTGAAAATTAATACACCACTCTTCCTCCATATAATAACCAACTTTTCACCCATTTCCCTCTTTATAAAACTTAATACCAAGAACATATATACATCGACCAAAAAAAAAAAGAAGCTTTTGAACTAGAATTGGATTTGCAAGATAAATATGGTTAGGGAGTTAGAGTTCAAACTTCCAAAAAAAGGAAGGACAAATCACGTTTATCTCTTGCATCAGTAATTGTGCTATGCATTTACTAATATATTTCATGTTCTAAGTTCTCTTTTCCTTTTTCTAATGCTCTGTTTTTTTATGATTCTACTTTTTAATTACTAAAGGAATAAAATTTTCGGCGATCTATACGTAAATTCGATTCTTAGTTTAATCCATTACAAGCTTTTTGTTGATGCATTGATCGACATTTAAGTATTTTATAACATTAGTTAAGATGGATTATGAGGCTTCCGTGCGACAAGTATTATGGTGCTGAAAATATATAAGTTGTCTGTCCGGAATTTCTCTCCAATCTTGCGTGGTTAATCATGAATTCATGATTGAACTTTTAGAAAGTGATGAGAAATTGTGTGTAATATCATTTTAAGATCTCTTTAAAGTTTGTACATGAAATAAATTTTTCCCTCAAAATAGCTGCTACTTCTTCCAGAAATACGGCAACGTTAACACTCAAGTCCAATATTACTTGACTCTTGACCGATAATGTTTTCAATATTAGTGTTTCCATTGCTCTTACACCTTCCTTTTTTGTATTATTTAATATTTTAATGTGCAAGTCAATATTCCAAATGTTTTTCATGTTCTCATCGGAGATTCAGTATTCAAAACTCCATAATATCAGTGGGTTAAAATTTTGTGGACTACTTTTTGAGAATATTTGAGTTTAATATTTTGACATTTGATAATTTTATTCCAAAAAAAAAAAGAATGGGTACGAAAATAAGAGAGAAAAAGTATAAAAAAAAAAAAGAAGAAGAGGAGGAGGAGGAGGAGGAAAGGCGAAAGACCAGAAAAATCTGTAGTTATCATATTTCAATAAGAGAAATTAAATAATAAAACCTCAATAATGACAAGCTAGCAAAAATACCTACTGCATACTTCTTCTAAAAGTTTTTTTGTTGCATTCATCGTTTAAAATTTTTATATTTAATCTTAACGTATCGGTCAAGATAGAGGTTGTATAAGCCAATTTAATTTTGATTTAAATATTTTCATCTCAAGAATTATGTATGACAGTATTATCTTTTTTCTCCTTTTTTATTACTTCTTTCCCCTCATTTTCTCATTTATTTTATTTTTAGCCCAATATGTCAGTAATTTCTTTCTTCTTTATTATACCGATAAAGGGTGTTCAATATATGTTATGTTCCTCTAAAATTTAATTTTCCGATAAAGGTTGGCCAATTGACCACCCTAAGCAAAGTTTGGCTTCGCTCGTGTTCGGAAGACATAATTTTGGCAGATGTTGATTATGTGTAATATTTCTTTTTCAATTGGTGAGGTTTAACGATAATCTTATTTTTTTGGCAATATCCTAACATATTTAGTTAATTTGTTTTAAGTTTACGGGACATATTAACAGCCTGAAAATGGTTATGTGTAATCTTTCTTTTTCAATTGGTTATGTTAAGTGACAATCTCACCTTTATTAAGACTGCATGTGTATTTATATGGAATAGTGTACTTTGCAAATTTATTTATATGTTTGTTACAAAGACAAATTAGAAGCACATAAAAGGAGTTTATCTTATAGCGAGGAAACATAAGTTAGAGGGGAAAAAGAAAAAAAGATGGAAAGAGAAACAAAAGGGAAAACATTCGGACATGTCTTTCTTCTTTGTACGCAATGTCTCAAAAATTTTGAATTTTTATCGTCTTCTCCTTTTTCATATTTTTAATTTCCTCCCTTTTCTTTATTCTTTTTTTCTAATTCATAAATACAAGAAATTTTGGAAAATACCAAAGAGGTGTAGCGGGTGTATATATATATGTGTGACGACCCAAAGGGTCATCACCGTATTTCTCCATTTTTTCGCGTTTCTAAGGCCTTGGAAACCTCACTTTTAGTTGCTTCGATTTGTGTGCGCAGTCTGGGCACGAAACCGGAAAGTTTTATGTTAAAATATGTGAATTATGTGAAAAATTTAAAGAATTATGATATTAATATTGATATTGTTGGCTTTGGTCAATATTTTGGGTAAACGGACCCGGACCCGTGATGTGACGGTCCCGGGAGGTTCGTAAAAAAATATGGGACTCGGGCATGTGCCCGGAGTCAAAATCCGAGGTCCAGAACCTGGTAAAAGAATTTTTCTGTTAAATTATTTTCTAAAATTATTAAGGAAAAATGAAAATGAAAATGAGTTACAAAATATAGGTATCGTGCTCGTATTTTGGTTCTGATGCACGGTACATGTCTTCAATATGCGTTGAGCAATTTTTGTAAAATTTGGTCGAAATCGGGCGTCATTTGACGTGTTTCGGACCTAAATAGCTAAAGTTGGAAGTTTATGAACTTTAAATTAAAATTATGAGTTTTGGGGTTTGATTCTTTGATTTTGATGTTATTTTAGCGATTTGATCACTCGAGCAAGTTCGTAGGATGATATTGAGTTAGTGTATGTTTTTGGTTGGGAGCCTTGAGGGCTCGGGAGTATTTTCGGGGGGTGTTCGGGATGGTTTGGAATAGAAATGTGTTGCAAAAATTTCTAATGTTGGCACTCAGTGAAATCCTTCATCGTGTTCGCAGCATCCCATTCGCGTTCACGTAGCTTTGCTCCCTTAGACCTTCGCGTTCGTGTTCAGGCCATCGCGATCGCGAAGCCTTGTTGCTTCCTTCAACGCGTTCGCGTAGTCCCTTACGCGTTCGCGTATGCCAAGATTTCAGACCCCAAATACGTATTCTACGCGTTCGCGTTACCCAGTCGCGAACGCAGTGACACGAGTTCCTTCTTCTACGCATTCGCACTTAGTACCATGCGAACGCGATGCCTCGACCTGCTCAACCTTCACGAATGCATCACTTTTCATGCGAACGGGAAGGGTATTTTTGCCCAGTGAAATTTTTAACTTAAAAAAGTGTTCATTATGGGACTTAGCCATTGTTTCACACGAGTTCTTCATTCCAACACTCCATAGGCGATTTTCAAGCTCTTCTTTCTCCATAATCTCTTGGGTAAGTATTCTTAACTTCTTTCCCTCTTAATTTCTTCCATTAATCATAAAGTCTTAAGCCTAAAATCATGTACTCAAGCTAAAAAATTGGGGTTTTGGGTAGAACTAGGGCTTTGGGAATTTTGGGTGATTCAACCTCAATTTGGGGTCGAATCTTGAAATAAATTGCATATTTAAACTCGTGGGGTTATGAGTGATTGGGTTTTGGTCCGAGCCTTGTGTTTGGACCATGTGAGCCCGGTGTCGGATTTTGCTATTTTGAAAGAATAATGGGAATTTCATTTCTAGACTATGGGATTATGTTTTCGAGCTCTTATTGATACTATTGAACTAAATTGTGCCTAAATATCATTGTTTCGGAGTTGGATTCTAAAGGAAAAGCAGTTTTAGAGCCTTGATTGCTATTTTCGGACCGAGGTAAGTGTTTGTTCTAACTTTGACTTGAGGGATTATGATTAGGGTGTTATTTGCTACTTGCTAAATGTGGAGTACGATGTATAGGCATGATAATAGTTATCCATGCACCAGAGTCTAGCATGATCGTGAGTCTTATATGTGTTGGATTCGGAATTAATGGTACATCTTTCTTGCTTGGGTTGAAGAGCATAATATAATGAGAATAGTTCAGAAAGATTTGTGATTGGTTTGGCTTTTGGAGCATTGGCTTGAACTAGAAATTGTTACTCGAGGAATAGGTGATTAAAAAAAAATGGATTGCGTAGCGATTAGTCCCTTGTCGGGACGTATGTAGTTATTGTATTCTCCCTTGCCGGGATGATTGAATTGTTATTTGTATTCCCTTGTCGGGATTTTTTCTGTAATTGTTGTTACTTTCCCCGCACTTGTGTTGCGAACGTTGTTTGGGCGAGTTCTTGGTATTAAATATTGAGGATCGGGTTGCACGCCGCAACGATATTGATAAATACCGAGGACCGGGTTGCACATCGCAATGGTATCGATTGTTGAGGATCGGGTTGCACTCCGCAGCGGTGGTTTCTGTTATGGATCGGGTTGCACGCCGCAATTGAGTATAGACTGAGTGTATTATGTTCGTAATTAGAAATTTCCTGTGTTTTTTCCTTATTAGTTGTTATTGTTCAGCTTCACTTCTTTACCGGTGATTTCTATATTTAGACTGTAGAACCCCCACATCATGCACCCCCATTCTTTAACTGATTAAATTAGTGTATTTCCTGTTATTGCATATATATTTGTACAGGTTATTTGTGGTACGTCCTGTCTAGCCTCGTCATTACCTCGCCGGGGTTAGGCCAGGCACTTACCAACACATGGTGTCGATTGTGCTAATGCTACAATCTGTACATTTCTTTTGCACAGATCGGGATGTAGCTTTCGGACACAGCAGTATTAGATCGGGAGCAGACCTTCAGTCCAGCGACTCTTGAAGTAGCCTTGCTGATGTCCGCAGGCCCGCAGTCTCTTCCACCTTTATTTAATTTGTTAATTTTTTTTGTATTGAAACAGACTGTTATGATTTCTTTCAGACATGTGTATTTAGTAAATCTTAGAAGATCGTAAGTTAGTGACACCAGGTTCTGGGTAGAGATATGTTTCAAACTTCCGTATTTTTTTTCGTTTTATTTTATTAAGCTTAAAGTCTTTCGTACTTGTTTAATTAATTTCCATTTATCTATATTGTTGAGATTTATCAGAGAATGTTAAAGTTTGGCTGGCCTAGCTCCGTTAGTAGGCGCCATTACGACTCCCGATGGTGGAAAAATCTGGTTCGTGACAAGTTGGTATTAAAGCTCTAGGTTGCATAGGTCTTGTTACTCATGGACAAACTAGGTAGAGTCTAAGGGATCGGTACGGGGACGTCTGTATTTATCCCCCAGATGCTACAGAGTTAGGAAAAATTTCACTTTGTTCTTTTTTGTTGTGCGATTCTGTTTCTTAAATACAGCGAATACAATCTAAAATACTGAAAACATAGTTATAAAAAGTAATATAGTAAATTACTAGCTAATACCACTAAAACATAATAATTTATGAAAGTTTCTCTATTTTTTTACAAGAATGAAAGTAGACTTGTACCTTAGTAATGTATATTTACTATATATAATAAGGGACAGCCAACGACTTTTGTGGTCCTCACAAAAGTTTTCAATAAAATGTAAACTTTTCAATTAATTATTTCTAGGCCTTGACCTTATTTTTTAAAAGTCAAATTTACTTTCTGTTTTATGGGTTACTTCTTAAAAGTTATCCTACCTTATTTTTTCTATTTTTTAATTTTTCATCCGATATTCGATATTCGTATTGGAGCCCGATTAATTCAGATTCAAATAGCGTATGTAAGGCTCATTTGGAGGAAGCTCTTCTTACAAAGAATTTTTTTATACCCAAGTTCAAACTCAAAAACCTTGGTAAAGAAGAAGCAGCCTTATTCGTTGCACTTTATTTTTCCTCTTACTTTTTTTTTATTGATCTTATCTATTAACCTGAAAAATAGTCATTTTTTCGCTAGATACTTGTTTCTTGTTGATCTTTCGCTCTCCTTTTTCATTTGTTGCTTATTATAGTTTTGTACATGTAGGCATTGCTTTTCCCTTTTTTTTTTTGTATTATAAAATTTGAGAATTTTTGAAAATTCTTCTACTTATATTTAGACATTTCTTTTACTTATATTTAAACTTTAATGAGCTCATATGTGTTTAAAAAGTCAGTGTTATCTATCATGACCAGTTTATCTTAATTATTTTTATAAACACAAAATAAGTTTTGTTGGATTCGGTAACGTTTTGGTTCAAATTCTTTATTTTTCTTAAAAGTTCACTAAATATCTATATTATTAAATTAAGTTAGTATTATCAGTCGTGGTCGGATTATCTTTAAAATCTCTCATTTGGTTAAATTTAATCAATTTTCTAAACAGTAAATAAGTTTGGTCAGATTCGGTAACATTTTAGTTCAAATTCTGTATTTGTCGTGGAAGTTTACTACATGTCTATATCATTAATTTAGAACTAAATAACTCTAAAAACTAAGATTCAGAATTTATAAACTTCAAATTTTGACTCCGCATGTGATTTGTAGTAAAAAAATCATCAAAATGTAAATTAAAATATTATAAGGAGTGAAAATTTTGTTTTTATATCTTGAATTTGGGCCCGAGCTTAGCACGAGCTTCAAGTACTAGTAGCCATATATAGCAGCAGATTTGTATTCCCTCCGTTTTAATTTATGTGAATCCATTTCTTTTTTAGTATGTTCCAAAAAGAATGAACCATTTCTAAATTTGATAACAATTTAACTTAAACTTACAATTCTACCCTTAATGAGAAGCTTTTATAACCACACAAATATTCTAGGGCCCTTTTGAACTTATTTAGGACCACAAATTCCAAAAACCTTCATTTTTTCTTAAACTTCGTGCCCAGTTAAACATGTTCACATAAATTGGAACGGAGGAATTATTTGTTAAGCACTTCGGTCGATTACCTCTTTCTTAGGAAAATTTCACAAATGATCATATAGCTATATGTCTTCTTTTTCACCAAAGTCAAATAACTATATTTCCTCACATAAAAATCATAAAATTTTCACTAACTCAAATAAAAATTATAGCGACCGAAATTATAACTTTTTGGTAGTACTTTTTATATTTTTAATCTAATAAATAATAACCAAATTAAAGTAGAAATGACCCAACCTAATATCCATATGCATAAATTAAAATAATACTAAAAATTGAATCCTTCCCTCAAAATACATGATAATACTTTTATTTTTTATTTTTCTTTTCAAAGATTTTCATTATTTCAAGACTATTTTGGTTATCCATACGTTTTATTTCAAGACTATTTTGGTATTCTTATAAGAGTGAAGAGTTCTGTGGCTTTTATTATGCCAATGTTTCGCTTCGCCATTTGACTATTGTTGCCTGGTTGAAAAAAATCTGTGAACATGTTTCTACTTGAATATATATGTGCATGTTTGCAAGGAAAATGAAGAGTGGAATTCAATAATACTGATTCTGTGTTGTGTAAAATGAAAATGAGAGCTAGAGCTGATTATCACGAGCATATTCCAAGTTAACAGGTTCTGCAAGTATAAGAAATGTAGCAAGTTACCAAGAAGATGAGAATTGGTGTGATGTAATATGAGAAGAAGAGGGCTAACATGATGCAGAATAGCCTGTCAATATAGCCCAAGATGACTGCCTAACATTTCAACCCCAAAAGGAAGCTACGTTTTGAGGGAGGAGGTTATGTAGGCAAGTCATCCTTGGCTAATAAACAAAGACTCTTCTCTTCAGGTAAGCCCTCTCTTCTATTCTATATACATTTTAGTTTTTCTTGATAGCCTTAACATGCGTTGTGAATAATTTGCTTCTTCTTGGTTCTGTATTTATAGCTCAAAAAGAAATTCCATATTCATTTTGGCACCAAGTGTTCGACCTTTCATTGCCAATTTGCTTAATCCATAAAATTATGCTTCTGTCTCTTCTTCTACACAGTTCTGTTGCATTCCTGCAACGAATATATTCTTTGGAGTTGAAGAAAGCTTCAAAGTTATCTGCTTCTTTAGTTCATTCTGACCAGAAGATGTGGATTATGGAATGTCAACTTATAAGATTTGACCAAATCTTAAGCTCAAAAGTGATGCAAATTGGTCGAGAATCAAATATGTGCTTGATAGCTAGGTGATCATAAACCATTTTCAAAGATATATTTCTGTCACAATTCAAAATCCATATATCTAGTCGTGATGAGATCTACCCTAACTCGCTAGGTAAGTCAAACAACATTTAACACAACTCGAATAAGAATAATAAGAGTCAATGAGTAAAATATTTGAACTTCTATACAAAATTTATAGTACGAAATTCTAAGCTTCTATGACTTAGAATTTACAAAGCTGATACGAATTAAATATATCATCTGTAAGAAATATACATAAACAGATTTGCAAAACTAAAGCTACACAGGACAAGGCAGCTATAACCGGAACTGTCACGACTCGAATTTTCTATCATCGAGAGTAGTGATGGCGCCTACTAATGAAAGCTAGGCAAGCCGACCTTTTGCACAATCACTTTTTCCTTTTCCCATTTTAATTCTTTAACAAGTATGATTCAACAACTATAAACAACAGAAATTTAAAGCAAGCAATAAACGATAAATCATTTGAACATATATCCAACACAACATCTCAAACCAAATCTACCCATAATTGGTGTCACGCTTCATAGACAGTCTAGAATTTACTACAAGCAAGGTCTGAAAAATAGCTAATACACAGTTTCTAAAAAATGTAAATGAAATAGAATTAAGGGATAGAGGGAGATGCCGGGGCTTGCGGACGCCTGCAGGACTACCTCGGAGTCTCCGACTGGACTGAAGGCAGCCACCCAAGCTAAGGTTCGAATACTGCTACTCCGGGATCTACACACAGTGCAGAGTGTAGTATCAGCACAACTGATCCCATATACTGGTAAGTGCCTACCTAACCCCGACGAAGTAATGACGAGGATAGGACCAGACTACCAAATAAACATGTGCAGTTACATCATATACAACAGAAAATAAAATAGAAATATACAATTAAGGAAGGGAGGTGGGTATGCTGCGGGGGAATATCAATTACCAACAGAAACTCAAGAGAGTATAAATAACAATCCAAAATTTGCTGCAAAAGGGATAAGGAACCGTAAACAATCAATAACCACTATTTAGCATTTATTGTTGAATCGCGCAACCCGATCTAAATCATAAAAACACTATTATGGCATGTAACCTGATCCATATCATTTATCACTATTGCGGCAAGTAACTATATCCAAATATAATATTGTTGCGACGTGCAACCCAATCCAAATATAATATTACTGTGATGTCCAACCCGATCCAAATATACAATTCAATGCCAATCACAAGAAAAGAGTCCCGGCAAGGGAACAATAAGTAAACAACACCATCCCGGTAAGGGAATCAGCAATATAAGTAAATACGTCTCGGCAAGGGAGTTAGCTATAACCAAACTCATTCCAACATTTAATTTCACAAAAGAAACCTCAACTAGCACCAATACTCAACCATAAGCAACTTCCACGTGAATAATCATAATTCCTGTCCAACACAGAAAAAATTAACAACTTAGGCATCCGTAGTACTTATTAAGAACACAACAATTTTAATTCAAGATTCACGAGCATGCTTGATACCAGCGTATAGATACTCGTCGCCATGCCTATACATTGTACTTGACAAACAATACATAGCAAATATGACACAAATCCTATTTCCTCAAGCTAAGGTTAGACCAAACACTTACCTCGATGCCACGAACACAATTCAAGCCTCATATATCGCTTTACCTCTTGATTCTACCACCAATTCGCTCGTATCTAGCCACAAGTTACTTAATTACATCAATAAATGCTAAATGAATCAATTGTAATACATGAAAATGAGTTGTCTAAAGTTTTTCCCAAAAAATTCAGGGCCGACACGGTCAAAACTTGAGTTTCGAACCAAAGCCCGATTATCATTCCCCACAAACCCAAATATATAATTTGTTTTGAAACCGAGCCTCAAATCGAGGTCCAAATCCGCAAAATTTGAAAAACCTATGTTCTACCAAAAATACCCAATTTTTCCCATAAAAATTATTGATTTTGAGTTGAAATTATGTGAAAAGATATTAAGGATTAAACAAAACTAGTTAGAAATGATTTACAATTGATTTAGAGACGAAATTTTCTTTACAAAAATCGCCCAAGAGAGTTTATGTTTTGAGAAGATATGAAAAATAGCCGAAAATGCGTCTAAGTGTGAATTTACAGGTTGCAGGCATTGCAATTGCGACCAGGGTTTGCAATTGAGAACCTAGACTCTATTATTCTCGCATTTGCAAAGTGACATTCGCATTTGCAATAAAATTGTCGCATTTGCGACACTACAGAAATCCGGGCCTCTTCGCAAATGCGATGGCCCTATCGTATTTGCGCCACCGCTTTTGTTGCGATGACTTCTTTGCATTTGGAACCCCAAGGTAGTCCATGCACCTTTCACATTTGCAACGATTTTCTCGTATTTGCGAGCTCGCATTTGCGAACCAGGCTTGACCATACTAGCTAAAAACCTGCAATTTTCTTAAGTTAAAATTCCACTTCATGACCTATCGAAAACTCACCCGAGCACTCGGGCTCCAAACCAAACATGCATACCACCCTAAAAGCATCATACGGACTTGCACGTGTATTCAAATCACCAAAATAACATCGATAACTATGCATTTAGCATCAAAATCATGAAATTACTTAACAACATCAATTTTTTCAATTTTATCAAATAAGGTCCGATTCACGTCATTCCAAGTCAGTTTTTTACCAAATTTCAGAGACTCGACTTAAATAAGATATAAAACTTGTATGGGCTCCGAAACTAGAATACCCCATACCATCAATTTTCAACCACATTTGATTTCCAAAACTCATACATAATTCCAGAAAATAATTTTCATTAAATAATTATTTATCGGGCTTGGGACCTCAGAATTCGATTTCGGGCATACACCCAAGTCCTATATTTTTGTGCGGACCCTCCGGGACCCTCAAATCAAAGGCCTGGGTCCTTTTACCTAAAATATTGATTGAAGTCAACTTAAATTCTTTTTAAAATCAAAATTTATCATATTTTACAGATTTTTACATAATGGCTTTCTGGCTACGCACTCGAATTGCACACGCAAATCGAGGTGATACTAAAACAGGTTTATAAGGCCTCAAAATAAAAAATTATTTCTTAAACAAATGATGACCTTTTGGGTCATCACATTCTCCACTTCTAAGACAACTGTTTGTCCTCGAACAGACATAAGAAGGAAGTACCTAAGTCGGGGAAAAGATAGGGATAACGGCTCCGCATGTCGGACTTGGACTCATAGGTCAATGCCTTGGTAGGTTAAGCTCTCCACTGAACACGAACAAAATGGACACTCTTCGATCTCAACTAACAAACATACCGGTCTAGAATAGCTACCGACTCCTCCTCACAGGACAAGTCCTTGTCCAACTAGACTGTGCTGAAATCTAACACGTGGGATGGATCGCCATGATACTTCCGAAGCATGGACACATGAAACACTGGATGCACGATAGATAAGCTCGGCGGCAATACAAGTTTATAAGACACCTCTCCCACTCGATCAAGAATCTCAAACGGGCCAATGAACCTAGGGCTAAGCTTGCCCTTCTTTCCAAATCTCATAACGCCCTTCATATGTGACACTCGAAGCAATACCTGCTTACCGACCATGAAAGCGAAATCACGAACCTTACGGTCGGCATAACTCTTTTGCCTGGAATAAACTGTACGAAGCCTATCCTGAATAATCTTGACCTTGTCCAAATGCATCCTGCAGTAGATCCGCACCCAACAAACGAGCCTCTCCCAAGCTTAAAACATCTAAATGGTGACTGATAGCACCTACCAAGTCAATGACACAAGCTTGGAGCATATCCTCCATAATCTGAATAGTCCGCTCGGACTGTCCGTCCCTAAGGATGAGACGTTGTGCTCAAATCAACCCGTGTGCCCAAATCTCGCTGAACTTCTCTCCAAAAATTTAAGGTAAACTACGTACCTTGATCCAAAATGATAGAAACGGACATACCATAAAGACAAACAATCTCTTGGATATAGATCTCTGCTAACCTTTCGGAAGAATATGAGACTGCCACATGAATAAAATCCGCTGACTTGGTCAGCTTATCAACAATAACCCACACTGTATAGAACTTCCTCGGAGTCCAACAACGAATTCTATAGTGATACGCTCCCACTTCCACTCATGTATCTCAATCTTCTAGAACAAACCACCAGGCCTTAGATGCTCGTACTTAACCTGCTGGCAATTCAAACATAGAGCCACATATGCAACGATATCCTTATTCATTTTTCTACACCAATAATGCTACCACATATACTGATACATCTTCGTGATGCCCGAATGAATAAAGTACTGCGAACTATGGGCCTCTGTCGCGCCCCCTTTTTTCCCTCCTCGCAGAGAGAGGTCCGGGTTTCTACATTCACATGTGCAATGACTCATTTCCTTTTTGGAAATTGGGTATATAAAGAGTCTCCACCTAATGAATTATGGTGCATTAGGGTACCTAGAGTAATTAACTCTTGAGTTTCTTTGCATTACCAGAGATTAGAGTAAGGGCTCGAAGTAACCTCGAGGGAAAGGTATTAGGCACCCCTCTTGGTCTACAACTGTGGGTCCCGGCCAAACTTATATTCACACATTAGTCCATATAAACAGTTAAATCAGATAAATTTCAAGTAAAGCATGTTGTATAGTTCAGATGGTAAGATAAAGGTTCAAACAAGTTATAAAAGACAAACGTTAAAATAACGAGAGAGGATTTGGTAAAGAGGGGTCCTGGGTTATTTGTCCTATAAGATCACCCCATGCAATGTCTGGTAGACACTCATCAATGAGGGCTACACGTGACATTAACGTGTAGTCATTATATCACATGTCTACCCATCCCATCCCCCTATTGGTCATGGAAAGTAAGTGTTTGGTCACCGATTCCTATTGCGTGCTGCTACAGGTCCCTTCTTAGTGGTCCCGGAGGAAGTTAGGACCTCTACTTATAGGTAGTTCTAGACTTACCTCCAAGGTTTAGAAAGGCGAAAACTCTAATTCGACAATCAAATTAGGACTTTCACACATAATGGGAGAAAATAAAAGGCTCAAAGTTTCCTCCCCAAGTAAACATACAAGCAACATGATTCAAATACAGTTAAAGTCTTTATTAATCAAAGTCTTAAAGCAGGATTTCTAAGTGACTATGCAGAAATACACCAATTTTTTATACCCAGAAATTATAACCTAGAAGTTGCCTAGGGGCTCTTTTAAAAGTTATTAGAATCGGAAATGCTAAATGGCAGAGACGGCTTCAGGGAAATGCAGTTTTTGAAAATGCCCTAAGGCTTGCCTACATGCAGCATATTGTGCCTATATTAATGCAGAAACAAACAGGTTTTCGTAATAGACTCCTTAATACCTATAAGCATGGTATCTAATGCGATTAATACTATTGTGAAAGAACTTGTTTCAGGAAATGTATCACTTAATAAGACCAAGCATAATGAAATTGAATTATTAGGCTAAATTAAATTAACAGATAGAATTGCGAGTATAGATCCCTATAGTAATTGTATCTACGTGTACTACTGTTTTTGGCAACATACAGAAACACTTGTTAGAACTGAATCAGAGTTGAATCCTATTGACTTTCTCTATTAATTCTCAATGGAACTGCACCATATGTGCCCATAACTAACAAATCACAATGTCTCACAACATCGAAAAACAACTCATAGCTTTCCTCAGATCGTCAACAAGCTCAATAACGATAGACTCAACCTATTCCTCAACAATACAATGCAGGGTCAACCAAGCTAACTCAAGCTGAATGCGTATCCATATTGGCCTGCCAATGAACTCAGTTCCAAGAAGACTGAAAATGTTTCTTCCACTTCTATAACTCATGCCGAAGGCACCAAATAAATACCGAAATCCACAATCTCACCCAGTTACATGCTCGGCCACACGAAATGCATCCGAAAAGTCCCTCAATAATGGAACGGGATCAATGATAGCAACCTCTGCACTAACATCTATCACAAATGCCCAATTAAGAAAGTACTCCTTCCCAGTTGTCCACTTGTTCTTGGAAATATAAATCATTTCGCTAAAACATATTCTAACGCACTTCGCCACTTAACCCGTGGCATTTATGGCATAGCCCCTAATGCAATAGCTAAAAATCACCCAACACTACGACAACCAGTCCGAATTCTAATGTCACATCCACAATATAACATACCAACGAATAAAGATCCACCACTACAACATAGCATGTACATCAGAACTCCATATAACACACAAATCATCATACCTGATCCCAGTTTCCACCATGGGAATACCTGCACCCATTTGATACCTAATCATTCCACGACGGATAATCAATATTTACCTGTGCTACCAAGCAAACCCGAATACCACTAGTGGACCCAACAAGAATATACCACAATACTACTGAAATTTAATTAGTTTAATCCCATTATCTTTTTCTGAAACACATACTCGCGTCAAATCACTTCCACTTAGCAATACCATATTCCCTAATCATCTGAAGCTCTCTTATCTAATCACTTATAAGGAATCACTAAACATCCCATGCTCTGCATGACATACACATGCCTTGTGCAAATTCTTACAATAATGGCACGACGGATGAGATCTGTATACATTCTTAGCCACCATCGGGGGAACAATTCATTAGGTTTATACTCTTGGCAAGAACTATCACCTTATTCTGAACCAAACAATGGTCTTAGCTCTTTACTTTACTTCATATACTCAGATTATGCCGATCTCGAATTCAATGATATCGTCTCACCCCGTACGAACTGCTCGGGCAATAAGCCACTCCAGACGTAATTAAATGTTGCATATGATGCCCCAATGTGCCAATAGGCTACCAATTCGAATGCGGTACCAAAGGAAACGAGCTCTGGAATGAATTATCAAATCATACGCACTAATACCGACTTTCTTTGGAAAACAGGAAGCAAAGCATATAAAGATAGCATATAGAAAAACTATACTCGATATCACACTGTTGTGGCGTGCAACCCGACTCGGATAACACACCCATGGCGGTGTGCCACCCGATCCACGCATAGATTTCACATAAGGAGATGCACATCGAGCCAAATTTGCTCATTACAACAAAATACCGAACATCGGTCATAAACATGTTAAGTGCATAATAACACATCTGAGGATTATATAGCATTATAACTACAAAACTCAATCACAACTGAGGCACGATATACAATCAGAATATCACAGCCAAGTTGCTCATATAACATCATTCCTACGCGGATTCTCAACATGTAAGCAGTTTCTCGAGTTGTCTCACAATTCACATGGCACAATGCATCATTACGCGAGGTATCTGACAATGAAGCATCATCCTAACTACTCCACCATGAGGACCGTGTTACAAATATGCACACATCTGGCCGGATATAGAGCCGTTATTCACATTAAATCCATCCACTGACTTCATGCTGATTCTGATCACACTGAACTAGTCTAATAACTTTTCAAAGGTCCATAATAACTCCCTTTTTCTCATAACACACAAGGACAACCATCATAATCAGAGTAATCCTCCCCAGTTCACAACCCAATATGCCAAGTGCCCTACATGCATGAATTCCTCAATTTAATGACACTATCACAACCTTCATACTTGGTTTGCATCTTTAACCAGTCAAGTGACTGCATGCCACACTTATATAATCTTCCAGTGGAGCACACTCACACGACCTACCACAAAAATATATGAAGCGTACCTCCAAACCACCGGTCGCACTAACGCTGAAGAGCGATAAAAAATTATTAACCAGGACACAACACCGCTCTCAGGTGACGATGAGGACAATACTAATTTATCTTAACCATCGAAACTTCCTTCCTGCTCATCTGATCTCATGACATCTTGTCTAAAATTTCCTTCACTCATCTCATTCACGACCCAATTTCCACAGCCGGAACTTATTCACCAGCCTGCGTCCAATCAGAACTAACATAGTACAAAGCCACACAATCCGCTAAACAATAGCAAGCTCCCCAACTTGGCTCGAAGCCATATACCACAACACACTATATTCATTGTCACACCTCCCTTTTTACTACCCCAACACACTTAAGAGCGTATAAATACACTTGTAGGGTATACCCCGACGCTCAAATACCCGAAGCGGATAAAATAACGTAAGGGAAGGAGTTTTTCCAATTAAAGGACAATCGGTTCGGGATTTTATTAGAGATTAATCGGAGTCGCCACTTGGGAATGACAATGGTGTCCCAAGTCACCGGTTAATCCCGAATCCGAGGAATTTTGACTCTTAAAATGTCTGCGAAACAGAGATCCGGATAAGGAACTCTGTTAACCCGAGAGAAGGTGTTAGGCACTCCCGGATTCCGTGGTTTTAGCACGGTCGCTCCACTGTCGTTCTTGACTTTTGTTTGACTCAATTATAGGTTTTAACAACATAATGTGCTTTTTACATAAATATTACTTTTTAAGAATTTGCGACATTGCGAAAACACGCCTCGAGTCATACCGCAACCAGTACGCCTATGACTTTTGGTGTATTTCAGCTTTACCGAGATTTGGATTTGAGTCGCACCAAGTGCACACTCGTTCATAGGAAGGTATATTAAAATCGTGCCTTAAGATAGTCTATATCGGCTTTTAACTTTGGGAGAAGCTATGGAATTCACTATTAGCCTCTCCGATTCTACTATGTTATCTTATTACTAAATGGGGGCCCCGGTGTTATTCGGGCGAGGCTCATCCCAATTTAATTTTAAAGTCCGGTCCTATTTTGTTCAACTACATTTTTGCTACATTGTTTTTTTCCTTACATCGTTTTGCTAACGTTATAACAATCTAGGCCTGTTGAGTTCATGGGCCTAGGTCTTGGACCGGTCTTCAACTTAATGCTAGGTGCGCCCAGACAGTCTTCTGATTTATATATGGGCAGCCAAGTCGAGTAACACCATAGCTCAGGCCCACGCTACGTTTTGGGCCCAAACCGAATGAATTAATAATAACAAAACAGAAACACAAATTCGCAGTATGATAAATACACATAATTAAAAAGTAAAATTTGAACGTTCTTTATTAATCAGAAAAGGAGATTCAATACACAAAGTACTATCTTTAAGTTCAATATCTGTACATGAAATTTAACAAACTACTTCTAACTCTTATACTAACAATTGAGGTTCATACTGATTTTTTGGGTAAACGGTTTGAGTATGAATGAAGTCTGAAGATCAATATTATTTCTAGATTAACCACTAATTAATGAGAACTAAACTAACTGACTACTTTCACCTTTATTTCTGTTGATCTAATTACTAGCTGTGTTACCAGATTATTACACTAAGTGACTAAGGAAAATTGAACAAGATTTATTACTGGATTTCTACTAATTGCCTCCATTTGTTGTTACATTACCTGGTGGCAAATGATTCACTACTTCTATTGACCATTCTTGTCTCCAACAACTTCATAGATGTTACTCTGGTTATTTAAAAGATCCAGAGGCTATTGGATTATATATGAAAGCATAACGAACCATTTAATCTGATTAACCCTGATACTTAAGCTATCTGAATTTAAGATGAGCTATCCACAAGTTGCCAAGCCATCCACTGATTTTAAACTTATTAGATATCCCGAATCTAGTTTTAATTACTCAGTTGCAATAACCCAGTCAGCTACACCTAAATGATTCAAAAACACGTTTATACTACTGATTTTACCCTGAAATACTGATTACTGGTCTTGCTGGTATTGTTGATTAACTTATGTTTTAGGAGTTTTTACCTAATTAACTAGGTGATAAGCTATCGACACTATACTACTACTACACTATTACTACTATATTAATTATTACAGCATTTTTTGTTTTGTTTTCGTACTACTACATCCTATAATACTACTATAGAAAAAATTGAATCAAGGAGTAATATTAAAATTACAACATCAGTGTATATGAAATTCAAGTCTTCATTGCATTCAATCGAATCTCTACAGCTCTTACTCGGATAAGAGAATACCTGGATCAAATGGAAAGAAAACCAATGAGTCTAAGGGGGAATAAAGCAGACAAGCACAGCAGAGACTCAAGCAGCAAATGCAACAGTGAGATAAGAGCTAGATCAACACAGCAACACAACAGCAGCAAACAGAATTCAAGATGATTAGAGCAAAAATCCCAGAACCAGAAGAAACTAAACCAAGCACTCGATCCAAAATATCAGAAGAACACTACTGTTCTATTGCTATCTCACTCTCAAAACTCTGTATTTAATCAGCCTAGGTATATCTCAGAATTGCTTAAATTCCCCCTTTCAGCCCCTTTTTAAGAGGTATATATAGTTATTTTTAGGGCTGAAGACTTGGGGAGGAAGCTATGGGATTTTTTCCACTTCTCCCCCTCCTAAATTTATCCATTCTACACTTTAGTCCATATTTCAGTTACCAGAAACCCTTCCAGCATGTGTTGGAAGGTTCTAAAGATTCTCTTTTATGGCCTTTTACTAGTATGACCTTAGGGGTTTGAGATTTTTACAGATTTCCCATTTTTAGGAGACCATTATACCCCTAAATCTCTGCAAAATTGCAGAAATCAGGAGCATGAATGACTCCATTACCCTTTTAAGTTCTAACTATTTACTAGAATACTATTTCAAGTTCTAATTGTGCCCCTAAGGGCACTGCTTATTTACACAACTTACCTAGGTTAAATCTCAGCATCTTTTGCACCTATTTAACTAATAGCCAGCCCTGGCATTAGTATTTAAGGGCTGGCCAGATTTATTTTAAGGGACTATTTAAATTTTAGCCTATTTAAACTAATTCCAGTCAATTAAGACCAATTTATTCCAATTTAAAGCTAATTGCAGGACTAGCCTGTTTTATTATTGAGATTAACTATTTAAGAACTAGCCAGTCTCAAGTTGAGACTTAGCTTGGGCTATTAAAGCCAAATACTGAACAACTGGGCCCAAAACCTTTACAGGTTTGGCCACTTTGCTATTCAGGGCTCTAAAGAGAGCCTGGGCTAATCTGCATTTGCAAACATAGCCCTTTTGCACAACCAGCCACTTTTAAAGTGGACCGTGTGTTAGGGCTTTATAGAATAGGTCAACCCTTTGCAAGGTTGACCATTCTTAAGCCAATTATTTAACTTATAGCCTAATTATGCATTTTCAGTGTTTTATCCTATTTAAAAACTAACCACTTTCATGGAACTTAGTACTAACAGCTATAACCAATCCTCCTAAGCATAATAGACATCAACAGTGTTCATACTTAACATCAAACTATTGCAAACCTAGCCATTTCAACATGCAATTGCACACATAAACACATGAAACCAAATATGTTTATCAACTAATCAAAATTCAGAAAAGGAGTTGGATAATGTTGAATTTTAATTAATCAGACTTACAAACTCAATTTCAAGTGGTACAGTGTTAATTAAACATTAAGCAGGCATGAGTTACAATCAATTTCATGTTGAGTGATTCACTGGAAAGCCAAAAACCTACTTAGCATTCATGGTTATAGGTACATAGACACTAAGTTCTCACAAAAACAGTCAACAGATTCAACTAGACATAACATAAGCAAGGTAATCAGATTTTACTTTCAAGTATCAACCCTAGCTTGATGTACACATGTGAAAAGTGAAAAATGAGAAACAAGAGAGATATGGAGAAGCAAAGAAGATCATGCAAAAATGACAAGAGAAAGATCAAGGACATGCATGTGAAGGTGTTATTTGAAGTAGTGATCCTTAAGTAAATAGAAGAGTCTAATGGCTAATTTTTTGACTTATGCCAAAAGAGAACAGTGAAACTCATAAAGAACTAAGATCAAGCCAACTATAATCAAATCATGGTTGAGATAAAAGGGAAAAAATAAAACAGAACCAAATCAGATATGAGGCTAATCTGTTAATCCTATCACTGTAACCAAGCATGAGACATGCCAAGAGACTCATTCGAACCTATTGAAAACTAATCATGATGGACTGATGCAGACTAAAGGTCAAGACTTAAACATAAAAATGGAAGGAATTAACAGGAGACAAAAGACAAAAAGAGATATCTAAGCCGAGTCTCCAAGTTAGAACAAGAACCTCAACAAGGAATTACTAAAAGAGAAAAATAGACATGCTGTTGAAGACCCAGAGCAAATCATAAAAACCACAATAAGAAGAAGAAGAACAGTAAAAGTGAACCTTAATACTATGCAGGTCTTTTGAATCAGAGAAACCATTAATACAAATAGAGATATGGAAGATAGGCGGGTTAAGAAACTAAAAGATGTAGTCATGAGATTTCAAGAAGGAAACAGATAATCCGATAAGAAACTAAAGCAGATAAACAAACAGATTAGAACCTTAAAACTAACATGCGAAGCACAAACTAAGAATCTACAGGATAGAAAGAAGACATGCTGAGACATTCAAGACAAGAGAAACACAGATGAAAGCAAAGAAGCAAAGACAAAGCCCTAGAACTAACATGAAGAACAGAAACAAAACAGACATTCATAGGCATGCAAATACACAAGAATTAAACCAAAAGTGCACAAAATAAAGAAGATAGGGGTCGGGGACTTAGCTTTGCGGGGTCTGTCCCCCAAGCTTCCCAATCCCCTTTCACACTCTCTCTCGGACTTCTTTTCTTTATTTCTTTTCAGATTCTCAAGCCTTCTTCTTGTTTCTTTTTCTTCTTTATTCTTTTCAGAACTCTTTTTTTTTACTTATTACTGATTCTTCTTCTAAGGCTTAAAGACGAAGCCTTTTTTGAGATTTGAGTTGCAAGGGGATGTTCAGGAGTGTAAAAGACATAGTCTTTGGGTGGTTCGATTTTGGGGGTCGCCGGAGTTAGGGTTCCGACGACCTTCTCTGGAATATTCGAGGTGACTGGGGCAGATTCGAAGGTGAAGAGTGGTATGGGCGGGTAGATCAGGTGAAGGGGATTCTTTTGGCGTTGGTTTGGAGACGGGATTCATACTTTGGGTGGTCACCGGTGTAACTCCGGTGACCGGGACTTGAAGAACAGGGTTTGTTTTTTGTGGTCTTTGGTGAAGAAGAAGACAAGGAAGGAGGCAAAGAAGAGAAGAGAGGGGTTTGGGAGCCGGCGACCACCGTGGAAGGTGGTGGCCGCCATGGTTATTTAGGGTTGCTGGATGAAGGAGACGAGAGATGTAGAGAGAATTAAGGGCGGCTAGGGTTAGGCGTTTGAAGAAATGAGGCGGCTTCTTCAGACATAAGCCTTATATAGGCAATATGTCCTAGATAATCTGGGCCGTTGAATTGGTGAGGATCAACGGCTCAGAGAAGCGTTACATAAACGACACCGTTTGGGCTTTTGTGAGACCAAAGTCTCTTCCGTCCGATCACCTTGAATGAACGGTTGAGATTGAACCAATTAATTAATTAACTGGTTAATTTGATCAAAACTTCAGGCCGTTGGATCAAATCTTAGACGGGCGGCTGAGATCAAGTCCCAGCATTATTTATTAATCAATAATACGCCCAATTACCTGAGCCGTTTGATCACTTCTCACGAACGGCCTGGATTGATTGTTACACGGATCCGACAGGCCGCCTCTTGGGCCAATGTACTGGGCCAAACAAATGGGTTTCAAATGGCCCAGTCATATTAAACCTATATATATTTTTTGTATTTTTCTGGTTTTAATGATTTTTATGTATTTCCTTTTATACTTTTTTTTTCTTTTTCTTTTATGGAAAATTATAAAACCTAATTTCCTATTTACTCAAATTTTCTAGTATTTTTTGTAATTTTTCTGCTATTTTTTCCTAATTAACACTATTTTTTTGCTAATTTTCTTAAAATCTAACTAGTTAAACAAAGTAACTAACTAGCCTAATTTGTTTTTTGACTTTTTCTAATTTTTACTTATTCAAACACACAAAATATGGCTAATTTCAAACAAAGCAAGTAATTGCACTCAAAAATGTATTTATTTTAATTTTGGAATTATTTACCCGGTGCAAAAATCATGTGCTCACAGCTGCCCCTCTTTGCTCGGAAACACGAAGAGTTTCAGTGCAAAGACAAGTGAGCAGTAATGAGAGATTTTTGCACATCGGCACATTCCGTGAAAGCATTTTTTGAAAACCTTTTGACCGCACCCTGCTTTAGAGGTTGCCTACATATCCTGGGCTAAACAGGAATCAGGTCAGTGTAGTTCGGGAAGGTCTGGCAGTTTTAAAAACTACCAGACTCACTGTTGCATTGACACTGTTGAGACCTGCTGACTTACTCCTTATTACACCGGAGGGAAAATATAAAATGAAGAAGCTATTCTAAGCTATGATTCTACAATTACAATTGTTCTTAATCTAGCTTTTGCTCTTCTTCCCTTTCCGGTGATGCAGAATCTTCCTTTTTTGTTGATTTTCTTTGATGCTGACTCTCTTTTTGTTGATTTTCTTGTTTTTCTTGTTGACTCTCTTTTTGTTGATTTTCTTGTTTTTCTTGTTGACTCTCTTTTTTGTTGATTTTCTTGTTTTTCTTGTTGACTCTCTTTTTTGTTGATTTTCTTGTTTTTCTTGATCTCGAACTGAACCTGCTCAAAACAAAACAACAAACTACCTTTTTTTTCTTTTTCTGCCCCAGTGTGGGCTTTTAACTATATAAACCATGATGTGCAAAAAAGTATTCCCGTATTAGAAGGTGGGCGCCTAACAGAATTTAAACGTGCAATGCAAATGCAGAAAAGTATTCCCGTATTAGAAGGTGGGCACCTAACTGAAATTTAAAGGTGCAATGCAAAATGCAGAAATGTATTCCCGTATTAGAAGGTGGGCACCTAACTGAAATTTAAACGTGCAATGCAAAATGCAGAAAAGTATTCCCGTATTAGAAGGTGGGCACCTAACAGAAATTAAACGTGCAATGCGATGCAAAAAATATTCCCGTATTTGAAGGTGGGCACCTAACAGAAATTAAACGTGCAATGCAAAATGCAGAAAAGTATTCCCGTATTAGAAGGTGGGCACCTAACAGAAATTAAACGTGCAATGCAAAATGCAGAAAAGTATTCCCGTATTAGAAGGTGGGAACCTAACAGAAATTAAACGTGCAATGCGATGCGGAAAATATTCCCGTATTAGAAGGTGGGCACCTAACAGAAATTAAACGTGCAATGCAAAATGTAGAAAAGTATTCCCGTATTAGAAGGTGGGCACCTAACTTAAATTAAACGTGCAATGCGATGCGGAAAAGTATTCCCGTATTAGAAGGTGGGCACCTAACAGAATTTAAACGTGCAATGCAAATGCAAAAAATATTCCCGTATTAGAAGGTGGGCACCTAACAGAAATTAAACGTGCATTGCGATGCAGAAAAGTATTCCCGTATTAGAAGGTGGGCACCTAACAGAATTTAAACGTGCAATGCAAATGCAAAAAATATTCCCGTATTAGAAGGTGGGCACCTAACAGAAATTAAACGTGTAGTGCGAATGCAGAAAATATTCCCGTATTAGAAGGTGGGAACCTAACAGAATTTAAACATGCAATGCGATGCAAAAATATTCCCGTATTAGAAGGTGGGCACCTAACAGAATTTAAACGTGCAATGCGATGCAGAAAAATATTCCCGTATTAGAAGGTGGGCACCTAACAGAATTTAAACGTGCAATGCAAATGCAGAAAAGTATTCCCGTATTAGAAGGTGGGCACCTAACAGAATTTAAACGTGCAATGCGATGCAGAAAAATATTCCCGTATTAGAAGGTGGGCACCTAACAGAATTTAAACGTGCAATGCGATGCAGAAAAGTATTCCCGTATTAGAAGGTGGGCACCTAACAGAATTTAAACGTGCAATGCAAATGCAGAAAAGTATTCCCGTATTAGAAGGTGGGCACCTAACAGAATTTAAACGTGCAATGCAAATGCAGAAAAGTATTCCCGTATTAGAAGGTGGGCACCTAACAGAATTTAAACGTGCAATGCAAATGCAGAAAAGTATTCCCGTATTAGAAGGTGGGCACCTAACAGAAATTAAACGTGCAATGCGATGCAGAAAAATATTCCCGTATTAGAAGGTGGGCACCTAACAGAAATTAAACGTGCAATGCGATGCAAAAAAATATTCCCGTATTAGAAGGACTGGGGAGTGACTTTTAAAAGATGTTACCTTCCTCTTTTTGGTATTTTCTTTTTACCAACTTATCTCTTGCCTGTGAATTTCTCCACTTATTCGGCAGACTTTCTCTTTTTGGTGTTTTAAATTTTCCACATTGATCACATTCACTTTAAAGTGATTAGTGACAATTTGTTCCTGCATGAAACAAAATTTATTAGATATAAACTGCTGGCAACTGGCATCTGCCGTCCCCACTTCTTATTGCTTCCTTTGTTTTTGCTTTCTCATGTTGCATGGCTTTCGACTTCTTGTCCCTTGCAGACTCATTTTGTATTTTCTCATTTCTCCATTTTTGTTTTGTTTTCTTTTTCTTTGGCCATGTTTGCCAAGCTTCTTTATTCCTTTCCCCAATCTTCTATCCTTTCTGATCCAGTGTTGTTTCAACTTCCGTTATCAGGAGCCGGTAGTTAGCTCTCAAAAAGGGTAAACAATGAAATGCAGAAAAATGAAAGAAAGATAAGGGTGTTTCGGAGAGATGACAGAACTTATCTGGGTATTTGCTGGCTGATTCCGCTGACCATGCCATGTATTTAAACTCTGACCCAGTTCGTTCCAATCATCATTCTGACTCTAGATTGCCTTTGACCCAAACCGATACTCTTTTTCGTTGCCTTTTCTCTTTTCCGATGATCGCCTTACGGTGCCTCGAAAGGTTTTCACCAATAAGACTCTCTCATTTATTCTCTCAACCTCACAATCATCTCACAGTGCCGATTAAGGTTTTCACTGATAAGACTCTCTCATTTTATTTCTCTCAACCTCACAATCGCCTCACAGTGCCGGCTAAGGTTTTCACTGATGAGACTCTCTCATTTTTTTTATTTTTTCCATTTTTTCCTTTTGTATTTTGTTTTCTGTACCACGGGTATTATCCGATGCTTCGCTCCTCCTTCGTTGTATTCGTTATCATTTCAAAATCGATCAGAAGGTCTTTCTTTGGACTGTAACGTGGCTTTTGGACGGGTTAAGAAAGAAAGATATAAAGGCTCAAAATTTCAACGAGGGTTAAAAATATTTACAACTCTCGGAATTATTAAACATAACTTCTGCCCCAGTTTCAATATGTGGGGAATTTTTGGATTTTTTCTTTATTGTGACTGAACCTCAGAGAGGCTGCCTACGTACCCTTTCGGGATCAAGTCAGACGTAGTTCATCCAACTTCATAAGTTAGATGGATTTCTTTTGACTCTTTCCCGATTTTTGTCTTTTTCTCTTTTTTTTTTCATTTTTTTTCCATCATTTATTTTTTCATTTTTCCATCATTTCATTTTTTCATTTTTCCATCATTTCATTTTTCATTCTGGCAATTTCGATCTTATTGCACTAGAGCGATTCCGAGAGAGGGATATGAAAGAATTCATTCATTAAGGCTCAAAGGGGTTATCAATGGATAAAGTGTTTGGATAGAGAATAAAATACCTTCGTCATTTCAATTCCAACATCACAACAAAATACAAAACATATAATTGAAAAGGAATCATACATAGTATCTTTTGACCGCATCTGAATTGATAGCAGTCTCTACGCACCTTCCTTCAACATCTGTTAAATATAATGCTCCATTGGACAACACCCGTGATACCACGAACGGTCCCTGCCAATTTGGCGCAAACTTGCCTTTTGCCTCTGCCCAATGTGGTAAGATACGCCTCAATACCAGTTGCCCGACTTCGAACTTTCGAGGTCGTACCTTCTTATTATATGCTCTGGCCATTCTTCGCTGATACAACTGCCCATGACAAACTGCGGCCAACCTTTTCTCATCAATCAAGCTCAACTGTTCCAAACGGGCCTTTACCCATTCATCGTCATCTATCTCAGATTCGGCTATAATTCGCAATGACGGTATTTCTATTTCTACGGGTATAACAGCCTCCGTTCCGTACACCAGTGTATAAGGTGTGGTTCCGATAGAAGTACGTACCGTCGTGCGGTAACCCATGAGAGCAAAGGGTAACTTTTCATGCCATTGCCTGGATCCCTCCACTATTTTTCGGAGAATCTTCTTGATATTCTTGTTAGCTGCTTCTACTGCTCCATTCGCCTTTGGCCTGTAAGGTGTGGAATTGCGGTGCGTGATCTTAAACCTTTCACAAACTTCCGCCATGAGATGACTGTTTAAATTGGCTCCATTGTCCGTGATAATCACCTTGGGGATTCCAAATCGGCATATAATATTTTCGTGCACAAAATCCACCACCGCTTTCTTCGTCACCGCCTTGAATGTCTTAGCTTCGACCCACTTGGTGAAATAATCAATTGCAACCAGGATAAACCTGTGCCCATTAGAAGCGGCTGGATCTATTGGGCCAATGACATCCATGCCCCAAGCAACAAAGGGCCATGGTGCTGACATTGTGTGCAACTCATAAGGCGGGGAATGGATCAGATCCCCATGTACCTGGCATTGATGGCATTTCTTTACATACCTGATACAATCACGCTCCATCGTGAGCCAGTAGTACCCAGCCTCTAACAAAACCCAACAGGAAATAGAGAGTACGATATAGAAGTACTCAAGTCCGAATACAAAATATAAAATAACAACTGGAATGAGAGGAGAAGCTAGGCTCTGCGAACGTAGGCAGCTACCTCAGCAACTCGATGTGACAATGTAAACGCCGGAGATGTCCGTCTACTGCTCCTGTGTACCTGAGTCTGCACACAAAAGGTGCAGGGAGTAGGGGTGAGTACTAAGTACTCAGTGAGTAACAAATATATATATGTAGCTGACAGTAAGAAATCCACAAAATACCACAATATGAAGCTACACTACGGTCCGAATCTCCTACGAACTAGCAACAATAATACAATACAGCTACCATAGAGTAATTAAACAAATACAGATGCAATACAATGCACATAACCGCTACGGCGTGTAGCCCGATCCAATTTAACGTCGACGGCGCTCACTGGGGGTGTGTACAGACTCCGGAGGGGCTCCTACAGCCCAAGCGCAATACTACTGCGGCGTGCAGCCCGATCCTCACATCAACCACTACGGCGTGCAACCCGATCCCATGCTCAGTCCAAAATATACAATTAAGTCACAAAACAATTCATTTTTCCTTAATTCCAGTTCTCAATTCATAATTTATGAAAAATACTTTAACTTTATTAAGTTTGTAAAAGCCGGTGACTTAGCATTTCAAAAGTGTGCTTACAATTCCCAAGACTGAGATCAGCGATTTAAGCAATCTTTAGCTATCACATAAATATTGTCCTCTAAGGACGCTACAGATCGGCACGAGGCCCCAAACAAGGCTTACAGCCCACAATTATAGCAAATACAGTGTATTTCCAACACTAACAACATATTATTCATTCCTGGGATGGGCCAAGTCTCAATCCCCAATCACAATCAATCCCGCACCTGCCACGGTGTGCGAGCCACGCCCTATTAGCGTCACAATGTGCTAAGCCGGGGTTTTCGAACCCTCAGGCTACAATATACACAAACTACTCACCTCTAGCCGGTCGTAGAATCATCCGCGATGCCTTTTCCTTTGAATTTCGCTCCCTCGTGCGTAGAATCTAGTCAAACCACAATAATTATATCAAATACGGGTCAAAGAATCATAACCC
Source organism: Nicotiana noctiflora (assembly GCA_032618575.1). Classification (NCBI taxonomy): domain Eukaryota; kingdom Viridiplantae; phylum Streptophyta; class Magnoliopsida; order Solanales; family Solanaceae; genus Nicotiana; species Nicotiana noctiflora. The sequence continues at coordinate 175,983 of JASVEL010001039.1, forward strand.
ACTTCAATTTATATGAAATTCGCAAAATTACACTAAGTTGGTAAAACCCGACTTTCGGTACGATTCTCGAAAAATTACGAAAGTCACATATTCGGAACCCTCATCTCAATACGAGTCTAAGCATATCAATTTTACCAAATTCGAACTCCATTTGCTCATTCAAAACCTTGATTTTCTAAAGTTCAAGCCTAAGGTTAAATCTTCCATGAATCACCCCAAATTCTTCCATTTTCATGATATAATTGCATAATAATACCAATACTAATCATAGTTTAAGTCCATAGTTGCTTACCCGATGATTTCCCTTGAGTTTCTCTTCAAAATCGCCTAAATCGCCTCTAAAGCCGAGACCCAAATGTGTGAAATATTCTGAAATTTTTCTAACTTCTGATACACTTAACTTACAGCGATTTTCGCTTCTGCGGAAGAATTTTCGCTCCTACGCGTCCGCTTCTGCGGAGATTCGATCGCTCCTGCGGATATTTCCGCTTCTGCGATTAGGCGTCCGCCTCTGCGGACTCGCCTATGCGGCTTCCCTTCCGCTTCTGCGATGGCCGCTTCTGCGGCTCCCTTTACGCTCCCGCGATTCCGCTTCAGCGGAAAATGTTCCGCTTCTGCGGTGCCCAGCACTTCTGCGCTCCTGGTCCGCTTCAGCACACCCGCTCCTGCGCCCATAATTCCGCAGGAGCGGAAACAACAGATACATGACTCTTCAAACCTGAAATTTCCATGTTTTTCTCCCGATTAACCACCCGAAAACACCCCGAGGCCCCCGGACCTCATTCAAACACACCAACACATCCCAATTCCTTATTCGAACTTGTTCCAATCATAAAAACACCATCCTAAACATCAAAATCACCAATTATCCACGGATTCAAGCCTAAGTTTCTTCAAAACTTTCAAAACTAACATTCGATCCAAAACCCGATCAAACGATGTCCGAATAACTTGAAAATTTGCAGACATATCCAAAATCACATAACGAAGCTACAGAAATTGTCGGAATTCCATTCCGACCCCCGGATCAAAATATCACCTACCATCCCGTTTTCGCCAAAATTCAACATTCGCCAATTCAAGCTTAAAACTACACCGGACCTCCGAATTCAATTCCGATTGTTCTCCTAAGTCATAAATGATCCCCCGGAACTAGTCGAATCATCAGAATCCGGTTCCGAGCACTCTAACTCAATAGTCAACTCTTGGTTGACTTTTCATATTCAAGCTTTCTTCAAACATGCTATTTGTTTCATTTTCAATTCAAATCACTCCTAACTCACCCGATATACTCTAATACCGTTTTAAAAGCATAATATATGTAAATGCAAGGTAACGGGGTGGTAATTCCCGTAACGACAGGCCGGGTCGTTACATTCTCCCCAACTTAAACAAACGCTCGTCCGCGAGCGGGTTAAGAAACATACCCGGAGCATCAAACAAGTGTGGATATCTACTTCGCATCTCCTGCTCGGTCTCCCAAGTTGCTTCTTCCACGGGACGACCTCTCCACTGCACTTTTACTGAAGCTATGTCCTTAGATCTCAGTTTACGAACCCGTCGACCCAAAATGGCTACCGGTTCCACATCATAAGTCAAATCCTCATCTAGCTGTATCGTGCTGAAGTCCAACACATGAGACGGGTCTCCGACATACTTCCGGAGCATAGATACATGGAACACCGGTGAACTCCCGACAAACTGGGTGGCAAAGCAAGCATATAAGCCACCTCCCCAACTTTCCTAAGCACCTCAAAAGGTCCAATAAACCTTGGGCTCAACTTCCCTTTCTTTCCAAACCTCATAACACCCTTCATAGGCGAAACCTTCAACAACACCTTCTCACCTACTGAATAAGACACATCTCGGACCTTCCGGTCTGCATAACTCTTCTGACGCGACTGAGCTGTGCGAAGTCTCTCCTGAATCACCTTCACCTTATCTAAGGCATCTTGGACTAACTCCGTCCCTAACAACCTAGCCTCGCCGGGCTCGAACCAACCGATTGGAGACCTACACCGTCTCCCATATAAAGCTTCATACGGTGCCATCTGAATGCTGGACTGATAGCTATTATTGTAAGCAAACTCCGCCAAAGGCAAATAATCAGCCCATGAACCACCAAAATCAATGACACAAGCACGCAACATGTCCTCCAATATCTGAATAGTACGCTCAGACTGCCCATCCGTCTGTGGATGAAATGTTGTGCTCAACTCTACCTGTGAACCCAACTCTCGCTGAAATGTCCTCCAGAATTGAGATGTGAACTGGGTACCTCTGTCCGATATAATGGAAATAGGAACTCCATGCAATCTCACTATCTCACGGATGAATATCTCTGCCAACCGCTCTGAGGTATAGGTAGTACACACTGGGATGAAGTGAGCCTGACTTGGTCAACCTATCCACCACCACCCAAACTGAATCAAACTTCCTCGCTGTCCGAAGGAGTCCACTAACAAAGTCCATAGTTATTCTTTCCCACTTCCACTCCGGAATATCAATTCGCTGAAATACACCACCAGGTCTCTGATGCTCATACTTGACCTGCTGACAGTTTAGACACCGAGCCACATGGCTCACAATATCTCTCTTCATCTTTCTCCACCAGTAATGCTGCTTCAAATCCTGATACATCTTCGCGGCTCCTGGATGAATAGAATACCGCGAACTATGGGCCTCTTCCAATATCAACTCACGAAGGCCATCAACATTGGGCACACATATCCGGCCCCGCATCCACAATACACCCTCACTATCAATAGTGACATCTCTAGCATCATCATGCCTGAACTCTGTCCTTAAGGACAAGTAAGTGTGGATCATCATACTGGCGCTCTCGAATACGATCATATAAAGAAGAACGAGCTACTACATAAGCCATCACCCGATTGGGCTCAGAAATATCCAGCCTTACCATCCGATTAGCTAACGCCTGAACATCAACTGCTAGGGGTCTCTCCCCAACTGGAATATACGCCAAACTGCCCATACTAATAGCCTTCCGGATCAATGCATTAGCCACTACATTGGCTTTCCCGGGATGATACAAGATAGTAATATCATAATCTTTAAGCAACTCAAGCCATCTTCGCTGCCTCAAATTTAGATCTTTCTGCTTAAACAAATGCTGAAGGCTGCGGTGGTCTGTATATACATCATAAGATACACCATATAGGTAATGCCTCCAAATCTTCAAGGCATGAACAATAGCAACTAACTCCAAATCATGAACAGGGTAGTTCTTCTCGTGGGGTTTTAGCTGACGAGAAGCATATGCAATAACTCTACCCTCCTGCATCAACACACAACCGAGTCCAACTCTGGAAGCATCACAAAACACCATATATGACCCTGAGGCTGATGGTAGCACAAGTACTGGGGCCGTGGTCAAAGCCTCCTTGAGCTTCTGAAAGCTCTCTTCACATTCATCAGACCACACAAATGGAGCATTCTTCTGTGTCAACTTAGTCAACGGTGAAGCAATAGATGAGAAATCCTGAACAAACCGACGATAATAGCCTGCCAAGCCGAGAAAACTCCGAATTTTCGTAGCTGAGGAAGGTCTCGACCAATTCTGCACTGCCTCAACTTTCTGTGGATCAACCCGAATACCATCACTGGACACTATATGTCCCAGAAAACCCACAATAGCAAGCCAGAACTCACACTTAGAGAATTTTGCATAAAGCTTCTCTTCTCTCAACCTCTGCAATGCCACTCTCAAATGCTGTGCATGCTCCTCCTGGCTGCGTGAATATACCAGGATGTCATCAATAAACACAATCACAAAAGAATCAAGGTACGGCCGAAATACACTATTCATCAAGTGCATGAATGCTGCTGGGGCATTAGTCAACCCGAAAGACATCACCAGGAACTCGTAGTGCCCATATCGCGTCCTGAACGCTGTCTTCATAATATCCGAGTCCCTGATCTTCAACCGATGATAGCCCGATCGAAGATCAATCTTAGAAAATACACTAGCTCCCTGGAGCTGATCAAATAGGTCCTCAATACGAGGTAATGGGTACTTATTCTTCATTGTTACCTTGTTCAGCTGCCTGTAATCAATGCACATTCTCATTGTGCCATCTTTCTTCTTCACGAACAACACCGGTGCACCCCAAGGTGACACACTCGGACGAATGAAACCCTTATCCAAGAGTTCCTGAAGTTGTTCTTTCAATTCTTTTAACTCTGCTGGTGCCATGCGATAGGGAGGAATAGAAATGGGCCGAGTGCCCGGCACCAAGTCAATACCAAAATCGATATCTCGGTCAGGCGGCATGCCTGGTAGGTCTACTGGAAATACATCCGGAAACTCCCTCACAATGGGGACCGAATCAAGACTGGGTGTCTCAGCTTCAACATTTCTAATGAAGGTCAAATAAGACAAACAACCCTTGCCAATCATTCGTTGAGCCTTTATATAAGAAATCACCCTGTCGGACACATAATCAGTCAAGCCACGCCACTCGATCCTCGGATTACCCGGAATAGCTAGTGTGACTGTCTTGGCATGACAGTCCAGAATCGCATGGTAAGGAGATAGCCAATCCATGCCTAGAATAACATCGAAATCTACCATGCCCAGTAGTAATAGATCAACTCGGGTCTCCAGACCCCAATAGTAATAATACAGGATCGATATACCTGATCCACAACAACAGTATCCCCCACCGGGGTAGACACATGTACGGGCAAAGCAAGAATACCACGGGTCATACCCAAATGATGTGCAAAATAAGTAGAGACATAAGAATAGGTGGATCCGGGATCAAATAAGACAGAAGCATCCCTGTGGCAGACTGAGATAATACCTGAAATGACCGCATCTGAAGCACTAGCATCCCTCATATCCGGAAGAGCATAGAAACGAGCCTGGCCTCCACCAGTCCGATCCTCGCCCCTAGGGTGACCTCTGGATACCTGGCCACCAGCCCTAGCCGACTATGCTAGCGCTGAAGAAACAGGGGTAGGAGACGAGGGGTTGATCCCTCCGCTGAGACCGCTTACGAAGCCACTGAGGACACTCTCTCCCGATATGGCCCAAATCACCGCACTCAAAACAACGGCCTGAAGATGGAAGAAGGGGCTGCTGAGGACCCCTCACTACCGATGAATCCTGTGCTGAGGAAACAGGAGCAGAGCTCTGAGCTGGAAGAGCACTCAGTGCAGGCTGACTCTGCTGGCGGCTCTGCTGACCCTGATAACCCTGCTGGCCTTGACGACCACGATCGGATGAAACCCCACTGGACTCTGTACGTCCAGACTGATGAGACCTGAAAGAGCGACCTCTGCTATGCTGAAATTGGCCCCTAGACGGAGCACCACTGTAACTGCTAGTACCACGAGGTCTCTTAGCCTCTCTCTCCTCTCGCTCTCTGCGGCGATCTGTCTCAATGTGACGGGCAGCATCAACCACCTCCTCAAAGGTAACTGTCGAAACTCTCTCCCCTGGTCATCAATATGCGGATGGGATAAATAAGGCCATCAATAAATCTCCGAATCCTCTCCATGTCTGTAGGAACCATCCACATGGCATGACGGGCCAACTGTGTGAATCTCATCTCGTACTGATTAACCGTCATATCTCCCTGCTTCAACCACTCGAACTGACATCGCAGCTCCTCTCTCTGAGACTGAGGCACGTACTTCTCCAAAAATACCATGGAGAACTGCTGCCAAGTGAGGGGCACTGCCCCAACGGGCCTACGCCTTTCGAAATCCTCACACCACTGAAATGCTGCACCTGTGAACTGAAAAATGGTGAATGAAACACCGCTGGACTCTAGAATACCCGCGGTGCGAAGCATACGCTGACATCTGTCAAGAAAACCCTGGGCATCCTCGCCCTCAGCTCCACCGAATGTCGGAGGCTGTAACCTCTCAAATCTCTCCAAACGACGCTGCTCATCGTCGGGCATAACTGGAACCACATATGCAGGAGCCGGTGCAACGGGCGCAACTGGCTGAACTGGCTCGGGTGTGTGAGCCACGGGGGTCTGATTCCCTCCCCCTGCCTGTGAAGATGATACTGCAGCAGTAGCAGCAACTACCTGTGCCAAGCCTGTGCACACTGATAATATCTGAGCCAAGGTCTCCCGAAGACCCGGTATCACAATAGGCACTGCCGGTGCCTGAACCTGAGCTGCCGGAGCGTTCGCCGCTGGAATCTGGTCCTGAGTCTGATCGGCCTGGTGGGTCAGCAAGTGCTGGTGCTGGTGCTGCTGCCCTACCTCTACCACGACCACGGCCTCTGGGTGCCAATGGTGGTCGTCCGCCACGTCCGTTAGCTCGTGTTCTCGCCATCCGCGAGAGAATAGAATATGGAAAGATTTAATTTCATGATAACACAAATCGCACGATATGAATTCAAGAAAATGAGGTTTTTCCTAAAGTTTCCGTAGCCCTCCGAGGATAGATACGGACGTCTACGTACCGATCCGCGAAAGCCTACTAAACCGGCTCATGACTCGCGAGTCCTAATAACCTAGAGCTTTGATACCAACTTGTCACGACCCAAATCCAGTCGTGATGGCGCCCAACAATCAAGCTAGGCCAGCCAAACAAACAATTTAATTATGACACAATACCAGTCCCCAAATGGACAACCCAAGAAGAATATATGAGTTTAAGAACTCCAATAATAATAATACTCAACAAAAGTACTGACACTCCCAAAGATCCGGAGTCACAAGTCTAGAGCCTCTAACAAAACCCAACAGGAAATAGAGAGTACGATATAGAAGTACTCAAGTCTGAATACAAAATATAAAATAACAACTGGAATGAGAGGAGGAGCTAGGCTCTGCGAACGTAGGCAGCTACCTCAGCAACTCGATGTGACAATGTAAACGCCGGAGATGTCCGTCTACTGCTCCTGTGTACCTGAGTCTGCACACAAAAGGTGCAGGGAGTAGGGGTGAGTACTAAGTACTCAGTGAGTAACAAATATATATAAGTAGCTGAAAGTAAGAAATCCACAAAATACCACAATATGAAGCTACACTACAGTCCGAATCTCCTACGAACTAGCAACAATAATACAATACAACTACCACAGAGTAATTCAACAAATACAGATGCAATGCAATGCACATAACTGCTACGGCGTGTAGCCCGATCCCATTTAACGTCGACGGCGCTCACTGGGGGTGTGTACAGACTCCGGAGGGGCTCCTACAGCCCAAGCGCAATACTACTGCGGCGTGCAGCCCGATCCTCACATCAACCACTGCGGCGTGCAGCCCGATCCCATGCTCAGTCCAAAATATACAATTAAGTCACAAAAAAAATCATTTTTCCTTAATTCCAGTTCTCAATTCATAATTTATGAAAAATACTTTAACTTTATTAAGTTTGTAAAAGCCGGTGACTTAGCATTTCAAAAGTGTGCTTACAATTCCCAGGACTGAGATCAGCGATTTAAGCAATCTTTAGCTATCACATAAATATTGTCCTCTAAGGACGCTACAGATCGGCACGAGGCCCCAAACAAGGCTTACAGCCCACAAATATAGCAAATACAGTGTATTTCCAACACTAACATCATATTATTCATTCCCGGGATGGACCAAGTCTCAATCCCCAATCACAATCAATCCCGCACCTGCCACGGTGTGCGAGCCACACCCTATTAGCATCACAATGTGCTAAGCCGGGGTTCCGAACCCTCAGGCTACAATATACACAAACTACTCACCTCTAGCCGGTCGTAGAATCGTCCGCGATGCCTTTTCCTTTGAATTTCGCTCCCTCGTGCGTAGAATCTAGTCAAACCACAATAATTATATCAAATACGGGTCAAAGAATCATAACCCACTTCAATTTATATGAAATTCGCAAAATTACACTAAGTTGGTAAAACCCGACTTTCGGTACGATTCTCGAAAAATTACGAAAGTCACATATTCGGAACCCTCATCTCAATACGAGTCTAAGCATATCAATTTTACCAAATTCGGACTCCATTTGCTCATTCAAAACCTTGATTTTCTAAAGTTCAAGCCTAGGGGTTAAATCTTCCATGAATCACCCCAAATTCTTCCATTTTCATGATATAATTGCATAATAATACCAATACTAATCATAGTTTAAGTCCATAGTTGCTTACCCGATGATTTCCCTTGAGTTTCTCTTCAAAATCGCCTAAATCGCCTCTAAAGCCGAGACCCAAATGTGTGAAATATTCTGAAATTTTTCTAACTTCTGATACACTTAACTTACAGCGATTTTCGCTTCTGCGGAAGAATTTCCGCTCCTACGCGTCCGCTTCTGCGGAGACTCGATCGCTCCTGCGGATATTTCCGCTTCTGCGACTAGGCGTCCGCCTCTGCGGACTCGCCTAAGCGGCTTCCCTTCCGCTTCTGCGATGGCCGCTTCTGCGGCTCCCTTTACGCTCCCGCGATTCCGCTTCAGCGGAAAATGTTCCGCTTCTGCGGTGCCCAGCGCTTCTGCGCTCCTGGTCTGCTTCAGCGCACCCGCTCCTACGCCCATAATTCCGCAGGAGCGGAAACAACAGATACAGGACTCTCCAAACCTGAAATTTCCATGTTTTTCTCCCGATTAACCACCCGAAAACACCCCGAGGCCCCCGGACCTCATTCAAACACACCAACACATCCCAATTCCTTATTCGAACTTGTTCCAATCATAAAAACACCATCCTAAACATCAAAATCACCAATTATCCACGGATTCAAGCCTAAGTTTCTTCAAAACTTTCAAAACTAACATTCGATCCAAAACCCGATCAAACGATGTCCGAATAACTTGAAAATTTGCAGACATATCCAAAATCACATAACGAAGCTACAAAAATTGTGGGAATTCCATTCCGACCCCCGGATCAAAATATCACCTACCATCCGGTTTTCGCCAAAATTCAACATTCGCCAATTCAAGCTTAAAACTACACCGACCTCCGAATTCAATTCCGATTGTTCTCCTAAGTCATAAATGATCCCCCAGAACTAGTCAAATCATCAGAATCCGGTTCCGAGCACTCTAACTCAATAGTCAACTCTTGGTTGACTTTTCATATTCAAGCTTTCTTCAAACATGCTATTTGTTTCATTTTCAATTCAAATCACTCCTAACTCACCCGATATACTCTAATACTGTTTTAAAAGCATAATATATGTAAATGCAAGATAACGGGGTGGTAATTCCCGTAACGACGGGCCGGGTCGTTACACCTAAGCAACAAAGGGCCGAGGTGCTGACATTGTGTGCAACTCGTAAGGCGGAAAATGGATCAGATCCCCATGTACCTGGCATTGATGACATTTCTTTACATACCTGATACAATCACGCTCCATAGTGAGCCAGTAGTAGCCCGCTCTCAAAATCTTCTTTGCTAAAACATATCCGCTCATGTGGGGTCCGCATACTCCAGCATGTACTTCAATCATGATTTCATTTGCTTGTTGTGCATCTACACACCGCAACAAACCTAGATCTGGTGTTCTTTTGTATACCACTCCTCCACTGAGGAAAAATCCATTGGCTAGACGCCTGATGGCTCTCTTCTGGTCTCCAGTGGCTTGCTCCGGGTATTTGCCAGCTTTCAAGTATTCTCTAATATCATGATACCACGGCTCTCCATCCGACTCTTCTTCCACAACGAAGCAATAAGCATTCCGATCTCGGACTTGGATCTGGAGTGGATCTATATATGTCTTGTCCGGATGATGCAACATAGAGGACAGTGTGGCCAAAGCGTCTGCGATCTCATTGTGCATTCTTGGGATGTGCTTGAACTCTATAGACCGGAATCTTTGAGACAACTCGTGCAAACAATACCGATATGGTATCAATTTCAAATCTCGTGTCTCCCATTCCCCTTGAATTTGGTGTACCAAGAGATCCGAGTCACCCATGACCAAAATCTCTTGAATACCCATGTCAATTGCCATCCTTAATCCCAAGATGCACGCCTCATATTCGGCCATATTGTTGGTACAGAAAAATCGAAGCTGAGCTGTGACGGGATAGTGTTGACCCGTACTTGAAATGAGTACCGCTCCGATACCAACGCCCCTGCTGTTGACGGCTCCGTCAAAGTACATTTTCCATCCTGGTCTCTCGTCTTGCTCCATCTCCTCGACAAGCATTGCCTCTTCATCCGGAAAGTATGTTTTCAATGGTTCATATTCATCATCCACCGGATTCTCGGCTAAGTGGTCCGCAATAGCTTGTGCCTTCATTGCCGTACGAGTTACATAGACAATGTCGAATTCTGTGAGCAGAATCTGCCATTTGGCCAGTCTTCCCGTAGGCATAGGCTTCTGAAATATATACTTGAGAGGATCTAATCGTGATATCAAGTACGTGGTGTATGCTGACAAATAATGCTTTAGCTTCTGAGCCACCCAAATCAATGCACAACAAGTTCTTTCCAGTTGGGTATACTTCACCTCGTAGGATGTAAACTTTTTGCTGAGGTAGTATATGGCTTGTTCTTTCTTGCCTGTCTCATCATGTTGACCCAGTACACAACCGAAAGAGTTATCTAGCACCGCCAGATACAAAATCAAAGGTCGCCTTGGTTCTGGAGGTACTAACACCGGAGGATTGGCCAAATATTCCTTGATCTTGTCGAAGGCTTCCTGACACTCGTCGGTCCATTTCACTGCTGCATCTTTCTTCAACAACTTGAAGATCGGCTCGCATGTTGATGTCAATTGAGCAATGAACCGACTAATGTAATTCAACCTTCCTAGCAAACTCATGACCTCCTTTTTGTTCTTCGGCGGAGGTAGACTTTGAATAGCCTTGATCTTTGACGGATCCAGTTCGATACCTCGCCGACTTACAATAAACCCCAGTAGTTTCCCTGAAGGTACTCCAAAAGCACACTTCGCCGGATTGAGCTTTAGATTGTACCTCCGGAGTCTTTGGAAAAACTTCCTCAAATCTTTCACATGATCAGGTTGTTTTCTGGACTTTATGATGACATCGTCCACATATACTTCAATTTCTCGATGCATCATATCATGAAACATTGTGGTCATTGCCCTCATGTAAGTTGCCCCGGCATTCTTCAATCCAAACGGCATTACTCTGTAACAGTACGTTCCCCAAGGTGTAATGAAGGCAGTTTTCTCAGCATCTTCTTCGTCCATCAGGATCTGGTGATAACCTGCATAACAGTCCACAAACGAACCGATCTCATGCTTGGCGCAATTGTCGATCAATATGTGGATGTTTGGCAATGGGAAGTCATCCTTCGGACTGGCCTTGTTGAGGTCTCTATAGTCTACACACACTCCGGTTTTGCCATCTTTCTTCGGGACCGGCACAACATTTGCCAACCAGGTGGGGTACTTGGTAACTCTTATGACCTTTGCCTCAAACTGCTTATTCACCTCTTCTTTTATCTTCACGCTAATGTCCGTTTTGAATTTCCTCAGCTTTTGTTTTACTGGCCGGCATTCAGAGTAGATGGGCAACTTATGTACCACCAAATCTGTGCTAAGCCCGGGCATGTCATCATAGGACCAGGCAAAGATGTCCTTAAATTCATGTAACAACCTTATCAATTCATCCCTGAGGGGTGCCTCCAAATGCACACTAATCTTTGTTTCTCGGACATCATCTTCGCTCCCCAAATTTACAGATTCCGTATCACTCAGATTCGGCTTGGGTTTTTCCTCGTATTGTTTCATGTCCTTACTTATTTCCTCCAGGGCTTCCTCATCCTCACATTCTATTTCGCTATCTTCCTCGATTTCTTGTATAGTAACGTGATTGTCAGAACTGGGTCTAGAATCCTTCACGCATGACATGGCATTGGAATCAATACATGCAAAACTGTACAAAAAGAAAAATAAAGAAAAATAAGGCAAAAGTGAAGAAAAAGGGAAACTGCATTTCATTGATAAAAGAAACGAACAATGTTCGGGATACATGGTGATTTTCTTTTCATGAGGGGAATGGAAAAACTATAACAACTTTCGGGAAAGCAAATGATGAAAATTTTGAGCTAACTACCAAGACTCCTTCCTGATAGGGAAAGGAGTAGCTTCCCAATTTTTCAATGTGATTCCAGGCCCCACAAATTGCACGTCCATTTTGCTCGTGCCTTCCCCTGCTTCAATCGTATTCACCTCCCAAAACATTTTCTCAAAACCAAGCATTTCTTCATCAAGTTGGGTCTCAATGCACTTTGTTGCAGCAGATGGTTGATATTTTGTACCAGGCCCGATGAAGGTGTCGGATAATTTGGGTATGGGTTTGGGCAAGGTCCAGTTCTTTTTGGCTTTAGAGGCTCTTTGGATGTCGGCAAAGGTGGGTTTGAACCCTAAGCCGAATGTACCTTTATTCTCCGGAAGCTGAACTGGTTGAGTGACTCCCTGCAGTGTTTTGCCTAATCCCCTCCCCGGTGCAAATCCGTTTTTCAGCATTTCTCTGGCCACCATTACAGCAGTTGGTGCCATCATAGGGGTTGGTAACTTTTCTCCTTCAACAACTCTATTCACCTCAACAGCATCCGTCACTTGGTAGACCCAAGGACCCCTATCCCCATCAGTACCGTCAAAAGGTGCTACCACATTACAAGCATTTTCCTCCCCGTGTACAACAATCTCTTGCTTTTCCCACTCAAACTTGACCATCTGGTGCAGAGAAGATGGTACCGCTTTGGCCGCATGAATCCAGGGTCGACCTAACAGCAAGTTATATGATACGACAATATCGAGCACCCGGAACTCCATCGTAAAATCAACGGGACCGATGGTCACTTCCAAAATAATATCCCCCAACGTGTTCTTACCTCCGCCGTCAAACCCTCTCACATTGATACTGTTTCTCCGGATTCTGTCCGGGCTAATGTTCAGCTTCCCTAAAGTTGACAGCGGGCAAATGTTCGTGCTCGATCCATTGTCAATCAATACCTTGGTCACGACTGACTCTTCACTCTTTACTGTAAGGTACAATGCTTTATTGTGTTCAGTTCCCTCCACCGGCAGCTCCTTATCAGAGAAGGTGATTCTATTAGACTCGAAAATTTTGCTGGTAATCTTCTCCAAGTGACACACTGAAATCTTCTCCGGAACATGAGCCTCATTTAGAATCTTCATAAGAGCCTTCCGGTGTTCTTCCGAATGTATCAACAAAGATAGCAAAGAAATTTGGGCCGGGGTCTTTCTTAACTGCTCAACCACTGAGTACTCTTGTGACTTCATTTTCTTAAGGAACTCTTCTGCTTCCTCCTCCGACACTGGCTTCTTCAATTGACTTTCTTTTACCGTCTTCATCTTTCTCAGTTCCTCTGGAGCAAAACACCTTCCATATCGGGTGAGTCCATGCGTTTCATTTATTTCACCAGAAATCTCTTTTCCCTTGTAAACTACTGCTACCTTGTTATAGTTCCAAGGTACAATCTTCGTACTCACCACTGGCATTTGCACTACTGGTTTTATGATTACTGGCTCTGCACTTGCTCCTTTCACAGTCACGATCGTCTTTGCACCTGGAACTACCACCTTTAAACCTCCCACCACTACTGGCTTTGGTTTCTCAACAATTGCTTTCTCCTTCACAACTTCCTTTTCTAACTTGTCACTCGACTTTATCATCATGACGGCCTGAGATGGTTTTTGATTGCCATCACCCTGCACCAATTCTATCATATGTGTTTCGTGGTGATTTGGCAGTGGATTCTGGGTAATGTTTGGGGCTTCGGGAGCCTGTACTTCGATTCTCCTCTCATCGATAAGATCTTGAATGGCATTCTTTAATTGCCAACACTTCTCAGTATCGTGGCCCAATGTTCCCGAACAGTATTCACATCTGACAGAAGAATCAAGATTTTTCGGGGGTGGGTTTGGAACTTTTGGTGCAACCGGTCTTAACATCCCCAACTCTTTCAACCTGTGGTAAAGACTGGTATATGATTCTCCGAGCGGGGTGAATGTTTTTCTTGCTTTGTTTCTCCAATCAGCGTCCGGCCTGGGTCTATTCTGGTTTCGGTAAGGTTTAGGGGTTGGGTATGTGTTCTGGGTGTGGTACACATTGTGTGGAGCTTGAGCTCTCCACACATGGGGTGGTGGCGGTGGGTAAGCTTGTGCTTGTGGGTGGTGGTAATGTGGGACTGTTGGTGGGTATGGTGGTGGTGGTGGGTTATATGGGCTTGGTGTGTTGTATGGGTTTGGCGGGTAAGATGGTGGTGGTGGATTATATGGGGTTGACGGGCTTGGTGGGTGTTGGCGGTAGGGTCTTGGTGGGTTATAATGTGGGTTGCGACTCCATGACCTACTTTCAACGGTTGCTACTTCTTCTTTCTTCTTCTTTCCCATCACTCCCACGTTTCCACTCTGTATAGCTTGATTGGTGGCCTTGATAGCCGAAAAACTCATAATTTTGTTTGTCTTCAAACCTTCCTCTACGAAACTCCCCATTTTCACAACTTCATTAAAACTCTTTCCAATTGTTGACACTAGATGGCCGTAGTATGTTGGCTCCAAAGCCTGTAGAAAACAATCCACCATTTCCCCTTCTTTCATGGGTGGATCCACTCTAGCGGCCTGTTCCCTCCATCTAAAACCGTATTCCCTAAAACTCTCACCTGGCTTTTTCTCCATCTTGGTAAGGGATAACCTGTCGGGTATGATCTCCAAATTGTACTGAAAGTGACTAGCGAAAGCTTGTGCTAAGTCATCCCAGACGAACCACCTTGTATGGTCCTGTCGGGTGTACCATTCCAGAGCTGATCCACTCAAACTTTGGCCGAAGTACGCCATCAACAATTCATCTCTACCTCCCGCGCCTCTCATCTTGCTACAGTATCCTCTGAGATGAGCTACCGGATCCCCGTGTCCGTTATACATGTCAAACTTTGGCAGCTTGAATCCCACGGGAAGCTGCACCTCAGGGAACAAACACAGGTCTTTGTAGGCTACACTTACTTGCCCTCCCAGTCCTTGCATATTGCGGAAAGCATTCTCAAGACTTTTCACTTTCCGAGCCATCTCTTCCTGCCCTGCACTTGCTTCCATCATCGGAGCATGAGACTCGTGTTGTCTGAAAGTCGGCTCCGGAGGGTAGTAGTGAGGATCCTGGATATGAAACATCGGTTCACTAGAGGATTTATGGATAACAGCGGGCGGAGGTGCCACATATACAGGAGCGACTTGTGGTATCTGAGGTGGTGCCTGCTTGGCTGGAGGTGGTGGTATTTGGGAGGTGGAAGCATAGTATTGAGGGTAGTCGGGGTAGGTGGAGGATGAGTTCATTGTTGGTGGCTCGGGGTTAGGATTGGCTGGAGGGAC
Organism: Nicotiana noctiflora; assembly: GCA_032618575.1. Classification (NCBI taxonomy): domain Eukaryota; kingdom Viridiplantae; phylum Streptophyta; class Magnoliopsida; order Solanales; family Solanaceae; genus Nicotiana; species Nicotiana noctiflora. Next base: position 191,264 of record JASVEL010001039.1, read on the forward strand.
ATATGCAGGGTTAGCAGGGTAGGCTGGTAGTGGTTGACCTCTTGACCAAGCCTGGTACATTTCGGCCATCTGCTGTCTCAGCTTGTACATTTCTTCCTTCATCCCTGCCACATCCACGATCTCTTCTTCGTGAGCGGGGTCCACAATAGTTGCCTCGATTTCCTGGGACACAGCCTTTGTCATCTTTTTGTATCTGGTGTTGTATGGGTGGGTAGCCAGAATGCCAATTGCCTAGAAAATCTGGACTCACAAACATCAACACTCGTTAGTTGTTAACGCATAAATAAGATGCAACGACTTTAAAAACAAATACATTTCCTCGAGTCGCTATGCATCATCCCGGCCGCTGCTCACTTCAATCATCTTTTCTTTTTCCGCTCTTTTGTTTTCTTTCTTTCTTTTCTTCTTTTCTTTTCTTTTCTCTATTTTTTCTTGCTTTTTTTTTCTTTTCCTCTTTTTTTTTCTTGCTTTTTCCTTTCCCTCTTTTCCTTGTCGTTTTCATAATTACTTTCCTATTTATTTGCCTAGCGGATTCAAAGGAAATGACATAAAGCAAAAGAATTGGTAACAACACTTGTTTTCTCATTGATAATTCAAAACATTGATTACAAAGTGATGTTTTAAAAAGAAAAATAAAAGATGATGCATGACCTAAGAGTACATTAATGCACCTAGTGCCCGCGAGGCATCGTTCGGCCTTGCCGCGGGCCTATATGCTAATCCCCTTTGAAGCCTATCCAGGTCGGCCATGACTTGTTGTACAAAAAACTTCACTACAGGTACAAAAGTCCTCCGAGACATATCTTCACAAAGCTGAGTCTTTCGGGTGATGTATTGGGCGATGCAAACAATCTTTTCTCTGATGACCCCTTTTTCTTGCAATAGCCGACTTATTTGTTGAGCGCGAGCATCCAAGGTATGTTGGTTGTCCTTTTGCACCTGTTGCAGCTCCAATTCCAATCTAGCCATAGTCGTGTAGCAGTGTTCTCTTTCTTCTTCAAGATCTTTGATAATCTTGTTACTCTTGACGGTGGCTGAGATTATTTTCTTTCTAAGCTGAGCTACTTCAACATCGTGCTTGTCTTGTAGCTGCCGAACCAACTTAGCTCTTTCATCGGCGTCTCTACCCATTTGCTTCCGAGCCTTGACTAACTCTCTTTCGGCTATGTCCAAATCAAAGCTATAGTCATTTACTTTCCGCCGGAGAATCTCAATTAACTTTTCATCTCGGGCTGAACGAACTGGGGTCTCGGATGCAATTTTCATTTGAGCTATTTGAGCCTTCAACATATCATTTTCTTTCTTCAGTTGTTTCTTTTCCACTTCATCGGATGCTGCTTGCAAGCCACTCTCGAAATGAAGATTTCTCAGTTTATCCTCCAACAGACTGATTTTGGCCTTGTATTCTTTTTCCTTGGCCGCCCATTTCAGATTTTCCTCGGATTGCTCTATCAGGTCTTGCAAGTGAGGTCTCTTTGAAAGACGTTCGTGTTCAACCCCTCGTCGGTACCATGTGGAGTACCCGGCTGATACTTCTCCCCGGGCTCTCTTCTGCACACAAGTATCCATTTTCAGGTTTTGGCACTCATTCCAGATTTGCCGGATCTTTGCTTCCGGGAATTGCCCATCCGGACCAATTTCTATAGCTTGCGAACTGAGGTCCCCATCTCTCGGAATAATCTGACACCGACCCAACTGTCGCAGGGCTCTGTATGGGGCATAGGGTTGTATACTCTTCAAACCCATGATCAAAAACGGTGATCCCTCCGTTGGCATGTATATTACCTCGTCAAGAGGTAACCAGTCATACGTCCAATCAATTTGACCGTCAGTTAGTGATCGAAGATACACAATCCAACCTTGGACTCCTTCAGGCAATTTTACTTTCTTTGCCCTCGCATTGAACTCTTCCAAACATGTCCGTTCGGCCAAACCATAGCTTGAGTACGAAGGATGGTGGCATAGATGCTCAATTAGCCAGATTTGCAAGATCAAGTTACACCCTTCGAAGAAGCTAGCCTCGGCTTTGCACGCAGTCAGAGCACGGTAGATGTCCGCCACGATCACTGGGGCCAGAGTACAGTTTTCTTGTACTATCAGTGTGGTAGCTACTCCGGCAACTTTTATATTGATATGTCCATCTTTCCTCGGGAATACAACAACTCCAAGAAATGCCACCAAAAATGCGAACCTCCGGTGTTCTTCCCATTTCACCCGGTTGGACTTACAGCATAATTTGTTGGTAAGATCATTGAAACCCCCAACGTGTCCAAACCTATTGTAGATGAAGCTTAAAGAACAAAACCCGTCGGCCAAATCTTCATTATGAACATTCCGGGCAATTTTCAAAGAGTCGAGGAAGCGATGTACTGTCACCGTCCTCGGAGATACCGGGTATTTTCCTTTCAGTGGAACCTCGGTCTTCCCAATGTAAAAGGCAATCTCCTCCAAAGTTGGGGTAAGTTCAAAATTTGGGAAATGAAATACGTTGTGTGCCGAATCCCAAAACGTGACCAACGCCCTAACCACATCGCCTCGAGGAACCATGTCTAGTAAACCCGTAAGGCCTTTCAAGTACTTTTTGACCCAGTCTTGACCATCGGATCCCATGTCCTGCCACCATAATCTCAGCTCCAAAGGGATTTTATTTAGGGAAAATTGTTCATTCATCATCGTGCTCGTCCCGCACATTTATTAAGGTGATTTTATTTAGAAAAGGAAAAATCTTTTTCAATGCAAGTTTTCAATTTTTGAATGAAAGAAAAGAAAAATGATTTTTCGAAGTGGCCATTTTTGCAAAAACAGCCTTCCGTTGTCCTTTCGGAACATTCGGCAATTTCCAAAAATAGCAATCACCTCGATTATTTGAAAAGAAAATCTTTTTGGTCTTTTTTCTAAAAATGTGGTTGGACCCGTTTAAGGGTTGCCTACGTATCCCACCTAATGGCGAGAATCAAACCTGCGTAGTTCGGTCAGATTATTTGACCAATTATTTCAAAAAAAAATGTTCCACCTATTTTCAAATTTTCAAATTTTCCATGTACCCATTTTCTATAAATCATTATTTTCCTCTCTCTAATTTTTCCAATCTCGGGATTTTCGCCGGTCCGCATAACGATCAAGGACAATAAAATGCAACACATAGCATGCTCGGTCTTTTCAATACCGGGTCACCTGTCCTAGACGGACCCAACCCCTGTGTTGAGTCCCCTAAGTCAAATATGATGCAAATAATCGTCCTAGACCTATGTTCAAAATCTTATGGTTTCATGGATTGCTAGATTGTGTACCCGAGCGGACAACTCGAATCGAGGAGGGGGCTACGTACCGGTGACCCGCGGAGTCAATCGGCTTTGTAACTTATCCGGCCTCTGTTTTCTTAATTTAAGGTGACTTAACAGAAAGGGGAGTCTCAACCAGTAAGCACATCCCCGAGGGAGAAGAGAAGGGTTTTCGGCACAATTTTATATACAGTTCACATAATATCAAAGCGATAAAGCACATAGCATGTTGTTCAAATCACATAATGAAGTCAAATAAAAACGCGAACGGCGGTTCTAAGGAGCTCGAGTTCTTAAACCCTGAAATCGGAATTCAGGGTTCGCTCCCCAGCAGAGTCGCCAGAGCTGTCACACCTCCCTTTTTACTACCCCAACACACTTAAGAGCGTATAAATACACTTGTAGGGTATACCCCGACGCTCAAATACCCGAAGCGGATAAAATAACGTAAAGGAAGGAGTTTTTCCAATTAAAGGACAATCGGTTCGGGATTTTATTAGAGATTAATCAGAGTCGCCACTTGGGAATGACAATGGTGTCCCAAGTCACCGGTTAATCCCGAATCCGAGGAATTTTGACTCTTAAAATGTCTGCGAAGCAAAGGTCCGGATAAGGAACTCTGTTAACCCGGGAGAAGGTGTTAGGCACTCCCGGATTCCGTGGTTTTAGCACGGTCGCTCCACTGTCGTTCTTGACTTTTGTTTGACTCAATTATAGGTTTTAACAACATAATGTGCTTTTTACATAAATATTACTTTTTAAGAATTTGCGACATTGCGGAAACACGCCTCGAGTCATACCGCAACCAGTACGCCGATGACTTTTGGTGTATTTCAGCTTTACCGAGATTTGGATTTGAGTCGCACCAAGTGCACACTCGTTCATAGGAAGGTATATTAAAATCGTGCCTTAAGATAGTCTATATCGGCTTTTAACTTTGGGAGAAGCTATGGAATTCACTATTAGCCTCTCCGATTCTACTATGTTATCTTATTACTAAATGGGGGCCCCGGTGTTATTCGGGCGAGGCTCATCCCAATTTAATTTTAAAGTCCGGTCCTATTTTGTTCAACTACATTTTTGCTACATTGTTTTTTTCCTTACACCGTTTTGCTAACGTTATAACAATCCAGGCCTGTTGAGTTCATTGGCCTAGGTCTTGGACCGGTCTTCAGCTTAATGCTAGGTGCGCCCAGACAGTCTTCTGATTTATATATGGGCATCCAAGTCGAGTAACACCATAGCTCAGGCCCACGCTACGTTTTGGGCCCAAACCGAATGAATTAATAATAACAAAACAGAAACACAAATTCGCAGTATGATAAATACACATAATTAAAAAGTAAAATTTGAACGTTCTTTATTAATCAGAAAAGGAGATTCAATACACAAAGTACTATCTTTAAGTTCAATATCTGTACATGGAATTTAACAAACTACTTCTAACTCTTATACTAACAATTGAGGTTCATACTGATTTTTTGGGTAAACGGTTTGAGTATGAATGAAGTCTGAAGATCAATATTATTTCTAGATTAACCACTAATTAATGAGAACTAAACTAACTGACTACTTTCACCTTTATTTCTGTTGATCTAATTACTAGCTATGTTACCAGATTATTACACTAAGTGACTAAGGAAAATTGAACAGGATCTATTACTGGATTTCTACTAATTGCCTCCATTTGTTGTTACATTACCTGGTGGCAAATGATTCACTACTTCTATTGACCATTCTTGTCTCCAACAACTTCATAGATGTTACTCTGGTTATTTAAAAGATCCAGAGGCTATTGGATTATATATGAAAGCATAACGAACCATTTAATCTGATTAACCCTGATACTTAAGCTATCTGAATTTAAGATGAGCTATCCACAAGTTGCCAAGCCATCCACTGATTTTAAACTTATTAGATATCCCGAATCTAGTTTTAATTACTCAGTTGCAATAACCCAGTCAGCTACACCTAAATGATTCAAAAACACGTTTATACTACTGATTTTACCCTGAAATACTAATTACTGGTCTTGCTGGTATTGTTGATTAACTTATGTTTTAGGAGTTTTTACCTAATTAACTAGGTGATAAGCTATCGACACTATACTACTACTACACTATTACTACTATATTAATTATTACAGCATTTTTTGTTTTGTTTTCGTACTACTACATCCTATAATACTACTATAGAAAAAATTGAATCAAGGAGTAATATTAAAATTACAACATCAGTGTATATGAAATTCAAGTCTTCATTGCATTCAATCGAATCTCTACAGCTCTTACTCGGATAAGAGAATACCTGGATCAAATAGAAAGAAAACCAATGAGTCTAAAGGGGAATAAAGCAGGCAAGCACAGCAGAGACTCAAGCAGCAAATGCAACAGTGAGATAAGAGCTAGATCAACACAGCAACACAACAGCAGCAAACAGAATTCCAGATGATTAGAGCAAAAATCCCAGAACCAGAAGAAACTAAACCAAGCACTCGATCCAAAATATCAGAAGAACACTACTGTTCTATTGCTATCTCACTCTCAAAACTCTGTATTTAATCAGCCTAGGTATATCTCATAATTGCTTAAATTCCCCCTTTCAGCCCCTTTTTAAGAGGTATATATAGTTATTTTTAGGGTTGAAGACTTGGGGAGGAAGTATGGGATTAATCCCACTTCTCCCCCTCCTAAAATTATCAAACTTACACTTTAACCCCAATTTCAGTTATCAAAAACCCTTCCAGCATGTGCTGGAAGGTTCTAAAGATTCCCTTTTATGGGTTTTTACCAATGTATCCCTAAGGGTTTGAGATTTTTACAGATTTCCCATTTTAGGAGACCATTATACCCCTAAATCTCTGCAAAATTGCAGAAATCAAGAGCATGAATGACTCCATTACCCTTTTAAGTTCTAACTATTTACTAGAATACTATTTCAAGTTCTAATTGTGCCCCTAAGGGCACTGCTTATTTACACAACTTACCTAGGTTAAATCTCAGCATCTTTGCACCTATTTAACTAATAGCCAACCCTGGCATTAGTATTTAAGGGCTGGCCAGATTTATTTTAAGGGACTATTTAAATTTTAGCCTATTTAAACTAATTCCAGTCAATTAAGACTAATTTATTCCAATTTAAAGCTAATTGCAGGACTAGCCTGTTTTATTATTGAGATTAACTATTTAAGAACTAGCCAGTCTCAAGTTGAGACTTAGCTTGGGCTATCAAAGCCAAATACTGAACAGCTGGGCCCAAAACCTTTACTGGTTTGGCCACTTTGCTGTTCAGGGCTCTAAAGAGAGCCTAGGCTAGTCTGCATTTGCAGACATAGCCATTTTGCACAACCAGCCACTTTTAAAGTGGACTGTGTGTTAGGGCTTTATAGAATAGGTCAACCCTTTGCAAGGTTGACCATTCTTAAGCCAATTATTTAACTTATACCCTAATTATGCATTTTCAGTGTTTTATCCTATTTAAAAACTAACCACTTTCATGGAACTTAGTACTAACAGCTATAACCAATCCTCCTAAGCATAATAGACATCAACAGTGTTCATACTTAACATCAAACTATTGCAAACCTAGCCATTTCAACATGCAATTGCACACATAAACACATGAAACCAAATATGTTTATCAACTAATCAAAATTCAGAAAAGAAGTTGGATAATGTTGAATTTTAATTAATCAGACTTACAAACTCAATTTCAAGTGGTACAGTGTTAATTAAACATTAAGCAGGCATGAGTTACAATCAATTTCATGTTGAGTGATTCACTGGAAAGCCAAAAACCTACTTAGCATTCATGGTTATAGGTACATAGACACTAAGTTCTCACAAAAACAGTCAACAGATTCAACTAGACATAACATAAGCAAGGTAATCAGATTTTACTTTCAAGTATCAACCCTAGCTTGATGTACACATGTGAAAAGTGAAAAATGAGAAACAAGAGAGATATGGAGAAGCAAAGAAGATCATGCAAAAGTGACAAGAGAAAGATCAAGGACATGCATGTGAAGGTGTTATTTGAAGTAGTGATCCTTAAGTAAATAGAAGAGTCTAATGGCTAATTTTTTGACTTATGCCAAAAGAGAACAGTGAAACTCATAAAGAACTAAGATCAAGCCAACTATAATCAAATCATGGTTGAGATAAAAAGGAAAAAATAAAACAGAACCAAATCAGATATGAGGCTAATCTGTTAATCCTATCACTGTAACCAAGCATGAGACATGCCAAGAGACTCATTCGAACCTATTGAAAACTAATCATGATGGACTGATGCAGACTAAAGGTCAAGACTTAAACATAAAAATGGAAGGAATTAAAAGGAGACAAAAGACAAAAAGAGATATCTAAGCCGAGTCTCCAAGTTAGAACAAGAACCTCAACAAGGAATTACTAAAAGAGAAAAATAGACATGCTGTTGAAGACCCAGAGCAAATCATAAAAACCACAATAAGAAGAAGAAGAACAGTAAAAGTGAACCTTAATACTATGCAGGTCTTTTGAATCAGAGAAACCATTAATACAAATAGAGATATGGAAGATAGGCGGGTTAAGAAACTAAAAGATGTAGTCATGAGATTTCAAGAAGGAAACAGATAATCCGATAAGAAACTAAAGCAGATAAACAAACAGATTAGAACCTTAAAACTAACATGCGAAGCACAAACTAAGAATCTACAGGATAGAAAGAAGACATGCTGAGACATTCAAGACAAGAGAAACACAGATGAAAGCAAAGAAGCAAAGACAAAGCCCTAGAACTAACATGAAGAACAGAAACAAAACAGACATTCATAGGCATGCAAATACACAAGAATTAAACCAAAAGTGCACAAAATAAAGAAGATAGGGGTCGGGGACTTAGCTTTGCGGGGTCTGTCCCCCAAGCTTCCCAATCCCCTTTCACACTCTCTCTCGGACTTCTTTTCTTTATTTCTTTTCAGATTCTCAAGCCTTCTTCTTGTTTCTTTTTCTTCTTTATTCTTTTCAGAACTCTTTTTTTTTTTACTTATTACTGATTCTTCTTCTAAGGCTTAAAGACGAAGCCTTTTTGAGATTTGAGTTGCAGGGGGATGTTCAGGAGTGTAAAAGACATAGTCTTTGGGTGGTTCGATTTTGGGGGTCGCCGGAGTTAGGGTTCCGACGACCTTCTCTGGAATATTCGAGGTGACTGGGGCAGATTCGAAGGTGAAGAGTGGTATGGGCGGGTAGATCAGGTGAAGGGGATTCTTTTGGCGTTGGTTTGGAGACGGGATTCATACTTTGGGTGGTCACCGGTGTAACTCCGGTGACCGGGACTTGAAGAACAGGGTTTGTTTTTTGTGGTCTTTGGTGAAGAAGAAGACAAGGAAGGAGGCGAAGAAGAGAAGAGAGGGGTTTGGGAGCCGGCGACCACCGTGGAAGGTGGTGGCCGCCATGGTTATTTAGGGTTGCTGGATGAAGGAGACGAGAGATGTAGAGAGAATTAAGGGCGGCTAGGGTTAGGCGTTTGAAGAAATGAGGCGGCTTCTTCAGACATAAGCCTTATATAGGCAATATGTCCTAGATAATCTGGGCCGTTGAATTGGTGAGGATCAACGGCTCGGAGAAGCGTTACATAAACGACACCGTTTGGGCTTTTGTGAGACCAAAGTCTCTTCCGTCCGATCACCTTGAATGAACGGTTGAGATTGAACCAATTAATTAATTAACTGGTTAATTTGATCAAAACTTCAGGCCGTTGGATCAAATCTTAGACGGGCGGCTGAGATCAAGTCCCAGCATTATTTATTAATCAATAATACGCCCAATTACCTGAGCCGTTTGATCACTTCTCACGAACGGCCTGGATTGATTGTTACACGGATCCGACAGGCCGCCTCTTGGGCCAATGTACTGGGCCAAACAAATGGGTTTCAAATGGCCCAGTCAGATTAAACCTATATATATTTTTTGTATTTTTCTGGTTTTAATGATTTTTATGTATTTCCTTTTATACTTTTTTTTTCTTTTTCTTTTATGGAAAATTATAAAACCTAATTTCCTATTTACTCAAATTTTCTAGTATTTTTTGCAATTTTTCTGCTATTTTTTCCTAATTAACACTATTTTTTTGCTAATTTTCTTAAAATCTAACTAGTTAAACAAAGTAACTAACTAGCCTAATTTTTTTTTTGACTTTTCTAATTTTTACTTATTCAAACACACAAAATATGGCTAATTTCAAACAAAGCAAGTAATTGCACTCAAAAATGTATTTATTTTAATTTTGGAATTATTTACCCGGTGCAAAAATCATGTGCTCACATTCATAACGCATATGCTCCATTGCTGTCGTAATACCATGGTGAGATTAAACTCACTCTTTCATAAGCTTGTGGAAACAACTCTTCTGCATTTTCTTGCATTCATTCACATAACAGTTAAGCCTGCTCTCTAGGCGTCCAAATTTTTACTAAGTTCCAAATTTTTCAAAAATTTTGGCAGAGTTTCCTTTGTAATTGGGCCTATCCACCTGCTTGAGAATCACCAAAACCATCCTAACAACACACTTACAAATCGACAAAACATCCCAACGTATATCAACAACATTAAATCTCAATACTACCTGTATTACATTATCAAAATTGATACATGGACATGCTTTGCCTATTTGAATCATAACACATATAAAATACAACCAATTTAGTCTTTCTGAGTTTGAACTCATACCGCCACACGTATTGCACTTAACTTTCCAACTAGGAGATACGATAACATTCTTCACGCGCCCATAACTTGGGACTACACAACAGATCGCAATAGGAAATGAATCGCTCAACAGTTCATCTATTCTCCCACAGACTTCTTCGTCACTACCAAGATCATATAGATACACCTCACAACACTAACATACTCATTATGTGGATATCCGACCACCAACCCGGCTAATAAGGAAATTACTGAACACGTAAGTTTAAAGCACTTGCTCGTATAATCAGCACTTCAGTGCTCAAGCAATAGGCGAAGATTCAGCCTCAAGTCCTCCAGACCGGCCCAACATGAGCTCACGGAGATTACATCTCGCCCCTCGATCGGGAAATCACCGGCCATCAAGGAAAATATATTACTGAGTGCTCGCGTGCGCATACAGACGTGTGGAAGAAATTTCAAGAGTTATATCTCAAGCTGAACCAAATACGCACGATAAGAATTCCAAGAAAGTGAAGTGTTTCCTAAAAGTTCTGTAGCCTCCCGAGGATAGACACAGACGTCTACGTACCGATCCGCGAGACCCTACTAAACCAGCTCTTGTGCAGCCTAGTAACCTAGGCTCTGATACCAACTTGTCAAGACCCAAACCCGGTCGTGATGGTGCCCAACCCTAACGCTAGGCAAGACTGACCAACTATCATTCTCATAATAACAATAAATCTTAAAACAAATAATTTAAGGAGAATATAATAGTTATAGAGTAATAATCCAATATTTATAGAAGGAAAATACGGAGAAGTGCGAAAATCGATAAAACACTCCCAAAAGATTTGGGGTCACGATTCTAGAGCCTCTAAATAAAGCCGGATAACAATATTTGAATGAAATACTCAAGTCTAAAAAAAATGTATATATAAATAAAAAATCTGAAATAAGAAGAGAAGCCAGGTCCTGCGAACGTCAAGCAACTACCCCAACAACTCTGATAAATCTGAAAGTACGACTGCTCAACTAAACCTCTGGTATACCTGAATCTGCACACAAAGGGGCAGGGAGTAGGGATGAGTACTAATTACTCTGTGAGTAAAAAGCATATAAAATATTTGAAGGTAAGAAATCTATGAAATGCCACAAAGCAAAGCTAAAACTAACAGTCGGATAACTTACCACCAACCAACAACAACAACTAATAATAGCTAGCACAAGTAAATAATAATGCATGAATGCAATGCAATGCAATGCACATGACCGCTACGACGCGTAGCCCGATCCATTTAACGTCGACAACGCTCACTGGGGGTGTGTACAGACTCCGGATGGGCTCCTTCAACCCAAGCTCAATATAATCATAACATTCGATGCGGCATGTAGTCCGATCCATACTCAGTCCACAATATGCATATGAGTCACATGACAGTTTCAATTTATTGCCTTCCAATTTCCAATTCATTAATAAGAAAATACTTTAGTTATTTAATTTTCAGGAAAAAGTGACTTAACAATTTATAATAGTAATTAAACCCAGGACTGAGATCAATAATTTCACAAATCATGCTATAACAATGATATTCATCCTCTAAGGATACTATAGGTCGTCACAAGGCCCCAAACATGGCATAAAGCCCAAATATATTCAACACAAGGTGCATTTCAACCGCCAATATAGCATTATTCTTTTTCGGGGTGGACCAAGTCACAGTCCCCAGTCATAAACAATCCGGCACCTGCCATGGGATGCGAGTCACGCCCTAAATAGCGTCACAATGTGATAAGCCGGGGCTTCAAACCCTCAGGCCATTATATATACCAACTACTCACCTCTAACCGGCCGTAGAATGGTTCACAATACCTTTTCTTTTCGTATCGACCTCCTCGCCCGTCGAATCTAATCAAAACCACAGCAAATACATAAATATGGGTTAAAGAAACATAACCCAATTAAAAATACTCAAAAAGTACTAAATTTCACGAAGTTGGTAAAACCCGAGCCCTGGACCCACTTCTCAAAAAATTTTGAAAATTATACCAACGTATTTTTTGTCTTGCCACGAGTACATATAAAGTTTATCAAAATCGGAGTCTGTTTGTCCCCTCAAATTCCATCTTTACACCTTCTTAGGTTTCAAGCCCTAACCTCCATTTTTACCACTTAAATCCTTGGTTTTTCAGTGTTTAATCTATGTTTTTACATCATAACAACATAATTCGATTCTAAGAACTCTTACCGGATAAAATCCCACAGATTCTCTCTTAAAGAATCGCCTCAGAAGCTTCTTCCCGTTCCAAAATTAGAAGAATAATTGACCTGCTCATTATAGGTATATTGTTCACGCGTTTTACTACTCCCAATGAATTCCTTGTGAAATTATAATCAATTAGGCTTTTAAATCACTCAATTTGACCTTATAATGAAGGAGATATGTAGGTTTTAAGATTTGTAAATAGTGCAGGTTTTTAATACGCCGTCATGAGCAATTTCGTCATTAACCTAAAAATCTGGGCAACCTTAGTAAAGTGGCCATAAAATCCTCATACAATGTCCAAATTCGATGATTCTTTTTGCTACGGGTCTGTAATTACGGTACGGATCTAATAATTTATTCAAAACAGTAATCAGAGCTCATTTGTTTAATATGGTACCCCTTTATGTCCAAAGATACGACGTTGAAACATGAAATAAGAGCGTGATCACAACTCGAAATACACCCGAGGCCCCCAGGACCTCAACCAAAGGCACCAACATATCCCAAAACATCATCCAAACTTGTTCCAATCATCAAAACACACCTAACAACACTGAAATAACCAATTCACATCGGATTCAAGCTTAAGTTCTTCAAAAACTTCCTAAACACGCATTCGATAAAAAACCCAGCCAAACGACGTCTGAATGACCTAAAATTTTGCACACACACCATAAATTACATATCAAAGATATAGCAACTCTCAGAATTCTATTCTGACCCTCGGATCAAAATCTCACCTATCAACCGGCATTCGCGGAAATCTAACCTTAGCCAATTCAAGCCTAATTCTACACCGGACCTCCAAATTCAACTCCAATTGCACTCCTAAGTCAAAAATCATCCCCCGAAACTAGTCGAATTATCGGAAATCCATTCCGAGCCTTCTAACTCATAAGTCAATATTCGATTGACTTTTTCAAATTAACCTTCTCATAAAGAGACTTATTGTCTCATTTATACCCGAACTCTATCCGAATTATTTCAAATTCTTCAAACACATATAATGAAACCTATAGAAGCATAAAATGGGAAAAACGTTGCGGTAACTCCCGTGACGACGGGTCGGGTCGTTACAAATATGCACAAGAAAAATCTGGTGAACCTTATCTTTCCATAATACTCTAGAATATCTAGATGTCTCTAATAGATAAATTTATCTTTCCACAACATTCTAGAACATCTAGGTATATCTATCAAATATCAAGGATACTTTAATAGGACATTCTAGAGAATTCCATATTTTTCCAAAAAATCACTTTACTTTATTTATCTCACAAGTATTTGTTTGAATGAAATAAAAAATAAAATATAAACAGATGATAATAATATAATATAGAAGAGAGAAGAAATATTATTTTTTTAGTATAAAAATAATATACTGGTTGAAGTAAATTTGATGTTACACCATTTTAATGTAAAATTTAGAGATGGTCTTACAGCGCCGGTCTTACATGTACAAAAATCTAGTACATCACATGTATATTAATTCAATTATGTACTTCTCCCAGAACATAGAACTTGGTATGATGTTTGGCACAATTGAGAGAAGAAGAGGCCTAGCCTGTCAATATAGCCCAAGATGACTGCCTACCATTTCAACCCCAAAACATAGGTTTTGTGCTAAATTTTTAATAGCACTGTATCCCTTTGAGGAGGAGGGTAGCATGTAGGCAAGTCATCCTTGGCTAATAAACAAAGACTCTTTACTTCAGGTAAGCCCTCTCTTCTATACATTTTAGTTCCTTTAGAATTGCCTTAAAATGAGTTGTGGACAATTTGTTTCTTCTTGGATTCTATATTTATAGCTCAAAAGGAAATTCCATATTCATTTTGGCACCAAGTGTTTGACCTTACATTGCCAATTTGCTTAGTCCATAAAATGCTTCCGTCCCTTTCATTTCCTACAAAGTTTCTGTGAAGTGCATGACAGAATATATTCTTTTGAGTTGAAAGAAGCTACAACTCAAAATATATTTTGTACATATATTTTGAGGATTGTACCTACTGGACAAACGGCAGGTTTTAGACTTCAGAATTAGAATATATTTTGTACGTGATGATATAGATTGACTAACAACGAGTATAATGTTTATTTTTTTGTCTTGGTTACTCAAATCGTAAAGACTAAAGAGAGTAGTCCTCTCTATTTACATGTGAAAGCGTCATTGTCTATCCTATTCACAGTTTAGAGCAATTGGTTCATCTCTTATTTTTATAAGTGAGGTTAGGTTTTATGCTTTTGGATTTTTTAATATATAAGGTAAGGGATCAAGCCAAACCAATTTAACTAAATAAAAAAATAAAAAAATAAACTTCAAATTATCCGCTTCATTTCAGTTGTCGTGACCGGGAAATGGGGAGTAAGGTGGATGGAATTGGAATGTCAATCAATAAAAGTTTATCAATAGTGTTTTAGATTCGAAATTTGACTAAATCTTAAGCTAAATAGTGGATGAAAATTGGTCGGAATCAAATATCAATTTGATAGCAAATTGACCATCAAAACATTTCAAAGATGCATTGTTGCATGAGAGTACGAGATGAATCACCAAATTGATAATTTGTGTCAAATCGGAAAAGAAAAACTTGATCGTGTCTTGCTTACCTGATGTGGTATTAATAACTAAAAATAGTCAAACCATAACTAAACCAATATATTTCTACAATTATTAAAAATATTTTATACATATAAATATTTATTATAATGTAATTTTTGAATATTTATTTTCTTGAGACGAATGTCTTTTGGAAATAGTATCTCTACTCCTTCGAGTTAGGGGTAAAGTCTGCGTACACACTACTCTCCCCAGATCCTACTAATAAAATTTTAC
The DNA here is from genome assembly GCA_032618575.1 of Nicotiana noctiflora. Taxonomy (NCBI): domain Eukaryota; kingdom Viridiplantae; phylum Streptophyta; class Magnoliopsida; order Solanales; family Solanaceae; genus Nicotiana; species Nicotiana noctiflora. The sequence goes on from JASVEL010001039.1 coordinate 206,311, forward strand.
TGGATTGTTGTTGTTGCACTTGTAATTTATAAATCTAATGGAGTAAAGGTGAATCAAATGGGGAAAAGTAAATTCTACGTCGGCTTTGTTAGCAAGGTGTCTTAAACATGCAACAACTCGCCATACTATTGGGCCAATTTTCCCCAAGCAAATATTAAAAAAATGGTAGAAGTCTAAGATGACCGGGTCGATGGCCGGTTTAAATCCCAAAGTGAAAGGATTGGTGTAAACAAAGGAATAATCTATCATATAAGAGGTGATCCTTTGATTCGGGTTAGGAATGATAATGGGAAAATCTTCAGCCCAATGGCATTCTCTCCTAACTATTGGAGCCAAAGCGCTTGTGATTAAGGTAGGATAAGGATCAACACGGTCTAGTGCAACAATTTGGGTTTTTAAAGATTCTTTATTATGGTGGAAAGAAAATTCGATAGGAATAATTTCTTCTACTAAGGGTTCACGCAAAGGCTCCGTTGAATCCTTACTTCTAGAAGAACCTCTTTGTGAATGAGAACCTCTGGTTCCAGAACCAGAAGGAGGCATTGAAGCACCACCATGAGTGGAGCTTATATTGCATAATCTACCGCCTATTCTATGTCTTATAGGAGCATTGGGAAAATTGTTTAGAATGGAAATTTTCTTAGGGTTAGGGTTCGAAGAAGCCATGGATGCAAGAGTTGAATTGAAGCAAGTAAGTTTTTAAGGTGAAAGTATTCGGTTCAATTTATGAACAATAAGACAAGAAAATATGTAATATTTATAGTATTGTGTAATAATAAAAAAGGAAGAGTACGATGATGAAAGACGCTATAATGATGATAACTGATACTTCGTCAAGAGTGAAGCCGAAAAGAAAGCCTAGAAAAGAGCTGCATGACAGTGCAACCAATGAGGAAGCAACACGTGTTCAGGGCATTAAAAGAAAGTGACAGTTTAAGCGTCAACTTTATCAGAGCTTTAATGGTGACAAAAATTCTCATTTTTATGAATTCCACTTCCCAAATATTCATATTAATGAATAAATGAAAAGTGTGGGAACTGTCTGTATTGGAAAAAATTAAATATATGAATGAATAATGACATGGCATGACATTACTCATAGGCTATGACTCGGTCAAAGTGTCTAAGCTTATGTGGATAAAAAGAAGTGTGAGACAATAGGGTGAAAAAGAGATATGGGAACAAAGGGAATGTACGAGTTACAAGGCTCGGAAGACCCGTACCTATTAAAAGTGCAATTATGAAGGAGATACGAAAAGACAATGAACCAGGACACATAAGAGAATGAAGATACACGTCATTACAGTAGAAATAAGTACTAGAGCCGTTAAGAAATATTTACATTCAATATAATGATTGAATAACGTAACATTTAATATCTTAAATATTCATAATGACCTTATTATAGTTTGGATGTAACATACATTTTCAAAGATTCTCCATAAGACATATAAATGGAGAAACATGTAATCAAGGAAAATACAAGATACTACTGGAATATATTTCTGATTTACAAGCTTTCATATTTGAGCATTTGAAAATTCTTTTCTTAATTTATTTTTTTATTAGTAACCCGATTCTTTTATATTCTAGATTTGACTAAAAATCCATTTTTTGGTTAAACACCCATCCTGTATGAGCTATAATTCGACCTTATAATATTCGGAATATATTAATCGCTCCCCTCGACCCCAAATACGCATAACGGGCGTCGAAGCTGTCCCCAATTGGGCGCAGACGCCACAAGCAGCGAGGTCGTCCTCGACCACGGGTTATTGTTCATAGTCGCCTAAAGTTCTTTTGTCAAAGACGACGCCTTGCAGGTACGCCCGCAATAGTTTCATGACACGGACTCGATCTCCAAAGAAAGTCGACTATCATAATTAAGACCTATAAATACCGAAGCAATGATGAGAAAAAGAGTTCCACTCTCTCCCCATGGGGGCTCTAAGAAATACAGAGTATAACACAGAGTGAGAATCACTATCAACAATATATGGTAACAGTAGATCCATGAAAATATGATTGTAACTGAACCTCTTCATGGAGAGGCAGATTAACCCATCATCATGAATAAAGATCGCTAAATATCCCCTGTTATCTCTACATATGTCTTCATTACCTTTTCCTTTATTGAATTTCGGATATGCTACGACCTGCTATGATTGGCCCTTTATTTTTAATAGTTGTTTTGAGTTCATAAATGTTCATAAACAATTTGGGTCAAACAATTTGGCGCCGTCTGTGGGGAATTCATAGCAAGGTCGCGTAGCTTTTTCTGGAGTCACAAATAAAGGGAAAACGACAAACGAAGGGTTAAAAACCCAATCAGAGCAAGCCTGATTCGTCTTACAACTCGAGCTATGAGCCCTCGACTCTAAAGAATCAACAAAAGTTCAACTACGGTTAAACTGTGACTCAGGCCATGAGCCTTCGCCAATGTGAATTCAACAACAGTTGAAGTAAAACTCGGTCTATGAGCCCTCGACTCTAAAGAATCAACAAAAGTTCAACTACGGTTGAACTGGGACTCAGGCCATGAGCCTTCGCCAATGTGAATTCAACAACAGTTGAAGTAAAACTCGGGCTATGAGCCATCGACTCTAAAGAATCAACAAAGGGAAAACGACGAACGAAGGGTTAAAACCCCAATCAGAGCAAGCCTGATTTGTCTTAGAACTCGGGCTATGAGCCCTCGACTCTAAAAACCAACAAAAGTTCAACTACGGTTGAACTGGGACTCAGGCCACGAGCCTTCGCCAATATGAATTCAACGGCAGTTGAAGTAGAACTCGGGCTATGATCCCTCGATTCAACAGAGTCAATGAAAGGTTCAACCACGGTTGAACTGGGAGTCAGGCCACGAGCCTTCGCCAACTAAAAAATTCAATGACAATTGAAGCAAAACTCGGGCCGTGAGCCCTCGATCCATGACAACTAATGACCACATGAATGGATAATGCGCAGCATAACGAGCAGTAAGTGAATGGAAGAAAAAAAGTGGGGGGGGGGGGATTCCCCCCATTTCAAATTAAAACAGGCGAATATGGGCCACGCCCGTCCGCCTCGAAACAAGAATTGTCTGAAATTAACCACAACAATCAATCAAATAAAAAATAGCCACACACGACAACAAGAAAAAGAAAATACAACCAACTAATCACCAATTAACTAGGGATTGCCAACAACGCCATCCGTTCCAGTTCTATTATCACCGGCCTGCACCGCTCCATTACCAGCTCCGTCCGCATCGGCCCCGGCTCCGCTCCCGCCAGCCTCTGCTGCGCCTTCGTCATTCTCGACTCCGGCTCCGCTCCCTCTAGGAATATCATCATTACAAGGCATCGCGGCGTCAATACCGCACTCCTCACGAGCCTCCCGCGCTTTCTGACGCACCTGCTCGAAGGCCCCTTCGGTAATCAGGCCGGCCTCAAACAAATGCTTATATATGTCCCGCTCCGCTTCGACATAAACCCAAGCCGCACGGGAACTACCTAAACATGCGGACTATTCCTGGACACGCCGGTCTTCCTGTTCAATGAGCGCTATCTGCCCCGCGGCCTCCTGAGCACTCCTCTCCAACATCCTGATTCGCTCCTCGAGGCCGTTCTCTCTGGAGGCGGCAGCGGATCTTATCGCCGACAGCTGGGAGTCGTTGGCTTGGATGATACCCTCAAGCTCGGCTGCCCTGGCAGAAGCCTCGACCAGCCTACGCCTCAAGTCGGCCGATTCCCCCTCCACGGCGGCAACCTTTCCCCTCCACTCTGAGGTAACTGTCGTCACCTTGGCCAAACACTAACGCTCGCTCTCCAAGGACGCCCTTCTTGCGGCCTCCAGCTCATCGTTCGCCTGGCGCAGCTGCCCCTCCAAGGTCTCAATATGGCCGAGCGCCTGGTCCCTCTGCAACTCTGCCCGCGCTAACTCCCCGACCAACTCTTGACTACATGGATCATCCCTCAAGCGCTCCTCAAGCTCCCTGCATTGGAGCCGTAAGTGGCGACACCTCTCGAGAACGCGGAGAAGGACCCCGACTCGAACATTCGTCCGACGCAGGCACTCTACCTGCAGCAAAAACACCTGTGAAACAAAGAAATATATAGAAGGGTCAGAGACGGAAATTCAGAAAGACGCAAAGGTTACGAGGAAGTAATCAGTCCGAAACGCATACCTTCACACCCAGCGACGCTACCTCATTCATTATACTAACATCCGTCACCTCCCTCAGCGACTGATTCTCCACAGAAGAACACAACTGGCCCAACAACGGTAGCATGGAAGTCTCTCTCAGCAACAAATTCTCATCCGCGGAAATTTCGATCACCCCCGGCCTCCCGTCTGGATGGACAGTCGCATTCGTGATCCCATCACGGAACATACGAACGTCCTCGAAATCTAGATCGGATCCAGACAGAGACACCTCTCCTGTCGCCGCCGCCCCCGTCGACGGGGTGCTGGAATCTCCAAGATCCACGACCACCCGCGAGGGCTCACCTGCCCAAATCTATGGGTGGAAGACTGGGCAGTAGGGGCAGTGCTCCCTTCCCGCTCGTCTCGGGCTCTCAGATCATTTGGCACGCCCGTTGGAGTGCGCTCCACCTCAACAATCTCCCTCGCCCCGGAGGGTGGCGGAGGGGTCGCGGTTACCGCCTCGTTAGCAGCCGGCCGCGCCTCTGGAGGAGCCTGAGGTGGAAGGATCCGCCGCCTAACCAAGGGCCTCTCCTCCTCATCTCGAGAAGGCGATGCCTCTCAGGAGCGTACAACTCCCGACATACTCCCGCCTTCGAGCCGAGGGCGAGCGGGAGAGGGTGCAGCTACGGAATCGACGGAGACGGCCCTGGGAGCCCGAGCGGCCGCCGCTGGAGTGAAAAACCTGGCAATCGCCCTAGGACGCCAAAATACGGGCTGAGGAGCCTTGCCGCGGCTTACCCGTCCTACAAAGATAGGAAATAGGTCAGCATTGAGTTACGACGACTACCAAAAGACGGATACGCCCCATTAATGTAGAATGACTTACCTACGACCAAACTGTGGTCGTATCTCCTCGAGAAGGACGCCCACGAGCGAATCCCCTCGGTATATGGAAGGATAACTTCTAACCACCCACGCAGACCAGTGAATAGAGGCGGGGGCGACCTGTCAGCTGCGGAAACGACAAAACAGCCATCAGTCAAAAGACAAGAACAAAGCACAAATTTAATCCTCCTCGAAACAAAGAAAATAAGAAAATACTTACGGCCGTGATTCCAGGCCTCCGGAAAGCCCGAAGGGGACGTCAACAGATGACTGGTCCGGTGGTAGAAAATTGTTCATATTGACGAGGCTCGACCTCGTCGTCCAAAGCCGTCACCAGTCCCTGCCACCCGCGCCAGACCATCCGAATTATGCTCTCCCGAGTCCGTAGAGGAGCAAAGAGAGCAAGGACGTGCAGAAGAGTGACCAACCTGCCGGCTAGCTCCGAAAACTTAAGCAGCATGGCAAAGAGCCTATACACGGACGGGGTAAGCTGCCCCGGGCAAACGCCGTAATACCGGCAGAAAATCGACTAACAGATTGGAAAGGGGCATCCTGAACCCCAGCCCGAACGGGAAGGAGTAGAACACACAATACCCGGCGCGATCGGTGTGCACCCTGTCTCCGGGCTGGGCCAATACGATGTCAGCATGGGAGGGGATGAGCCCATGCGCGCGCAGCTGGGCCATGCTCACCTCTCCCATCAGTGGGGCCTCATTGACGGCTCAACACCAGCATCTGCGGTGAAATCCACCGCCAAGCTCCCCATCCCTGGAAGTATATCATCCACTGAGGGCATCTTCTCAATATCGCTCCGGTCAGCGGCCGGGAGCATGGGGGACAACCCCTCAATCTCCGGAGATTCTGCTGGCAGTACCACCGGAAGACCGTCGCGAGGAGAAAGGCCAGCCATTAATTTGGGTCACCGGAAAAATTAGATGAAGAACGGAGAATATAACTAAGAACGGGCAACGATTATGCCACAAAATAGCAAGATTATTTGAGAATTTGCTAGAAAGAAAAACAATCAGTAGATCAAAGAACAAAGAATGTCTGACACACCAAGCCCTCTTGTAAGAAAAATCGAATCAAAACCTCGGGAAACTCACAGGCGCCATTTAATGCGAATCCCAACCGTCAGAAACGGTTCGATTCTCATCAAAACCGTCGCTTCCACGATCGAAATCGGAGAGTGTGCGCCGGAATACAAGCCGTCACTTCAAACACTCCTGGTACGACAACGCATCAACCGGAATCTGCATCCTGAAGCCTGCGTAAAGCAAGAGCGCATTTGGGCCCACGCCCGATGAAGAGGCGTCCTGAGAGGTCACCGTATCCTCAGTCGAGAGGAGACGCCGTATGAACTATCATATCCGCTTATCCCGGTCCATCTCGACGTGACCGCGATAAGTGGAGGGACTATCTGTATGAGCTATAATTCGACCTTATAATATTCGGAATATATTAATCGCCCCCCTCGTCCCCAAATACGCATAACGGGCGTCGAAGCCGTCCCCAATTGGTAAGCAGCGAGGCCGTCCTCGACTACAAGCTATTGTCCGTAGCCGCTTACAATTCCTTTGTCAGAGACGACGCCTTGCGGGTACGCCCGCTACAGTTTCATGACACGGACTCGATCTCCAAAGAAAGTCAACTATCATAATTAAGACCTATAAATACCGAAGCAATGATGAGAAAAAAGGTTCCACTCTCTCTCCATGGGGGCTCTAAGAAATACAGAGTACAACACAGAGTGAGAATCACTATCAACAATATAGGGTAACAGTAGATCCATGAAAACATGATTGTAAGGATCTGAACCTCTTCATGGAGAGACAGATTAACCTATCATCAAGAATAAAGATCACTAAATATCCCCTGTCATCTCTACATTTGTCTCCATTACCTTTTTCCTTTATCGAATTTCAGATATACTACGACCTGCTATGATTGACCCTTTATTTTTAATAGTTATTTTGAGTTCATAAATGTTCATAAATAATTTGGGTCAAACACATCCCAATAGATTTTTCTTGCTTAGTATTATTCAAAAAAATTTCCTAATTTTAAGCTAAATAAAAAGAATTTGGGAATTGAGGGTTTCTTTAGGTGTGGAGTAGAGTTTAAAAGTTTGCTAACGCATGGGGATCTTCTCCGATACTATAATAATGGAAGTTAAATGTAAGATAACGGCTAAAAGAATGGGGGGTAAATTTGGCCATTTTCCCCTCATGAATGAAGATGTTGATGAATCCTTAATCCATATTTGCGATCTCTTTCAAGCCATATGAGGGGAAATACACCATTACTGTCTCTAAAACTGAGAAACAAGATCACATCCTTTTGTTTCTATGTTGTTCAAGATTTCACTTTTCCTGTGGTTTCTTTGTTATTTTCTTTTTCTGGGTGTGTGAGATATCTTGTTTTTCATGTGAAATAATTATTTATCTTGTCGATAAGTTCATTTGTTTGTTGCCTTTTAAACACCAATTGAGGTTATTCTATGAAATGATTTCCAAAAAAGATACGTTCAAGTGAAAATAACAGAGTTTTGGTAAGTTTTCTTGACAAGTATGTAGACTGCTTTTTGTCCTAAGAGTCATATGTAGCACTATACTTGTATGGGATTTGGTATCAATTAGTACAACTAGTTCTAAAGGTATATCCATTTTACGAGACTTACCAAGTAGGAATTAATACGCATATATTGGATCATATTCAGCAGTAAGGTGAATGTTAGATTTTTCATGTCTTAGGAAAATGTTTCTCAAGAAATACAGAAGATGCTTGAGATATTTTCTTCAGTGTTTAGTTTTGATTAAACATTGTTACATTAAGGTGGTGTTATGTGAGCCCTTCCCCGTTATACATCTTTACTTCTATTTTACAAAATTTTCACCATCCTCTCCATCGAGCATGCATAGAAGGTGTTGGTCTAAATGATTTACCAATAGCCTTTCTCTGACTAGGGATGTCTAGGATTAGGATTTTCGAGAAATCGAGGTCTGCTTGGTATTATCCACTCATGATCCTCAAATCCGTTTCTGTGCCTCAAAGATTTCATCATTTTTTCAAGTAACAAAACAAGATGGTGAAACATGCATTTATTAATATCAGAACTAATTTACTTAAAACAAAATACCCCAATCGGCTATTTCCTCATGTTATTAGCTTGATGCTCACAGGTACACACAAATCTATTAGATTTTTCATGTCATAGGTAACAATGTTTCCTAGGCAATAGGGGATGCTCGTTATGATTTTTCAATATAAAGTATTGATAGTAACATTGTTGTGTCATCGTGTTAAGGTCTCGTGTATGAGACATTCTTGTTTTACATCTTTATTTCCATTTTACCAGACTTATTACAAGTTACTGATACAGAGATATCTATCTTGTCTAGAAGTAAAAGCGAATGTTAGGTTTTTCATGTCAGGGGAAATGATATCCTAGGAAATTGGGGGTACTTGATGTATTTTCTTCGGTATAAATGTTTGATAACAACTTGGCTGTGCCATTCCATTACGCTATTTTCATTTGAGCATTTTGTGTTTTATGTCTTTATTTTCATTTTACAAAGCTTTACTCGTGCATATAAGTAAAACTGGATATTAGACTTTTTATGACGTAGGAAATAGTGTTTCCTGAGAAATAGGAGATGCTTGATGTACTTCTTCAATGTTATGTTTTTAATACTGTTTGATTGTTAAGATGTCATTACGTAAGCCTTTAATTATTTTGTAAATTTCTTTTTATAGCACAAAACTCACTTTACTCCTGCTAATAAGAAGATATTGAGCATGTGCTGAACTACTAGCGGATGGTGAATCTTTCCTGTCATAGGAGCGATCAGTGATGTTTCCTACATTGTTGATGTATTTTCTACAAATATTTGGTTTCGATAACAATGTTATTGTATTATTGCATTGAGGTTGCTTTTCTTGCTTTACATTCCTATTTCCATTTCACAAAATTATCTGCTTCTGATAGTAATATGGAGTTATTGATCATGCCTTGAAGTACAACTTGATATTGTGTTTTCAAGTCACAGGAATGTTGTTTCCTACGAAATAGGACTGATGCATTTTTGTTGAATAGTTTTGATTGCAACATTGCATTAAGGTATTGATTTGTGAGCCTTACAAACTTAATTCGGAAATATTGGTATTGTCTAGAAGTAAAACTGGAATGACCCTTTTTTCCTTTCGTGGATGTTGGTGGTGTTCCAGCCAGCTGCACGCACCTCAACTATTCCATCGAGTACCTACTACCTCCCACCTGCACGGTTTCCAGGTAACTCTGCCCACATCTTTTATGTCATATATAGGAAATGATGTTCGCTAGGAAATTTGAGATGCTCGATGTATTTTCTTCAATATAAAGAATTAATAGCAGCATTGCTATATTATTGCAGTAAGGTGTCGTTATGTGAGCCTTTCTTGTTTTGCGTCTTTATTGCCCTCTCTTGGAAACTTTGAGAATATGGCATTCATCAACTAGAAAATTGATCTGCTCGATTTCATGTGGTCATCATTTGTCAAAATTTTGCATTCTGAAGAACATCCCAACTTCCAAGTTGCTGGTGCAATCCCTTGAAGGAAGTTCCTTGCAGCCTTTAGTTACACATAGAACATTTGTTTTTATGGTGGGATTTCTAATGTCCCAAAATCCAAGCTGAGTTATAGAATCCATAAATTGATGAAATGATGACATTAACTTAAACATCATAATCATGCTTGCTACTCCACTTGTGATTCTTCTTGTTTCATTTATATCCCAATGCTGAACTTAGTCTTTGGAATACGAGCTTTGCATTACATGAACGTCTTCATCATTTTTATCTCCTCACAGATAAGACTTTGCATGACACATATTTTTTCAAATGGACAGAAACCTGCAAAAGCTTAAAACAATAAAATTGTGTGCTAACAGTAGCCTATATTTCTAGGGAAAATCATCTTTCACAATCCTTAGACCTTATTATAAGATCCCATCATGCACATATAAAAACCTCATGGAAGCTTAGGGCCTCCATCTAAAGATCCCTCATGCTTCTACTTCGCTGAAATGTGCAAAGTCTGGTGGTCCAAGGGTTGTTCTAACTTACTATGATTTATGGTTGAGGAAGAAAGTTCTCTTTTATGCAGACTATACATGCTTGTTGGTCCTTAAATTGCCTTAATATGTAAGGTGAGATCCTGTTGTGTAAATTGGGCTTAACATGATCCCCAACTATCATCCAAGCTTGGATGAGAAGTGGATTATGAGAACTTTATTAGGTGCTTCTGGGGAGTTGATTAAATTTTTGCAGTACTGGTACTTGGGTAAGTTAGCAAGCACAACAGGAATTAGCAAGGTCGAAAGACAAAGATGTAATGTATAAGGCAATGACTTAAGGAAGAGATAACCATCATTATATTTATCTGCAGAAGATATGTCCTACACCACCCTACAAGTGAAGGACAAATTCATCATATGTTTGCTGAGAGAGGTGCTTCAGTATTTATATGAGTTAGCCTCGCATTATGCCTGTCAGATGTCCGGTAGTGTTTATAAATGACTGATCTTTTATTATGTTGTGAAATGAAATTGCATCTTCTGGATTGTGGCATATTTTTACCAAAACATGTATATTCCCATGTTCTTACTGGCCAAACACATTTCTAGATGACATGTCTCATTTACCACTATGAATTATGAGAGAATAAACAAGTATAGAACAACATCATTTTGGTTGTGATAGACCTAGTTCATATTTGTCTGCTAAATATAACTTCTGATTGAAACAAATAAAAAAAACAGATGCGATAGATGAGATATCCTCTCTACCCTGTCTGTAGAGTATTATTAAGGCATTGCCTCATACAGTTACCTTATTTTATTCTATCATTTGTTCCCCCAATAGAAACAGTTCAGGAGTTGCAATTTCCTCACTTGTCAGACTTGATAACTTTTGCTGATAACATGAGGGGGCGAAATCATCCCTCGGCGTCTTCTTTCATGCAGAACCTTGTTAGGCATTTCAAGTTAGTACTCAAGTCATACTTCACCCCATAGTAATATGCACACACACATTCTCACTTTCAACAATGAGATTGAGCCCGGAATGCCAACATCTGTCAAGGAAGTTTTTGAAACACTGTGTTCTTCCCTTAAATTCTTGAGTGAAACGATCCCAACCAGGAGAAGTATCGAAGTGAGTTTTGTATTATAGGATGAGAGGAAGTTGAAGATGGTACATGTAAAAATAAGGTGCTTCTCCATTGCGTCGTCATTCAAGAGTACAGATAGCAAAAAAACTTATGTGTACAGGTCAAAGGGTGAGGGGTCCCAAAGGGAGTTCTGGGATCAACTTTCATGTTTGTTTTGGGAATGAAGAGTTCTTAGATGTCAGGAGGAAATTTTAATACGTTAAGTTATTTGGAAGAAAGGATGGAACTTGACTCTCTAGAGCAATGAAGTGTTCAGAGTTTATTGATAGCTTTTAGCTAGTTGATGACAGGTGCTTTCACGTGGACCAGGATGAAGGAGTCAACGTCCAAATTCAGACTTGCCATATTTCACATTTCAACCACATGGCGAGGTAGCCCCAGATATCATCCAAATCCCCTGTCATATTTCCATCAGATCATTAAAAAAATGAACAAACTTAAATATGAAAATGTAGTGCTGGTAAGAAATTATAATCAGATCACATTAAACATATGTCTTTCTTGATAAAGGGAAATTAAGATGGTTTGAGCATTCTGCTTTTGCTTAATTATAATGATGTCAATATCTGTGTAATATGCATACATCTGATTTTGGTCTCAGAAAACTGTAATATAAATTTTGTCAGATGTCAAAATTATGAAGCTTAGTTCTCGAATGCTTGATCAAACTATTATACAGAAACCATATGGATGAGGTGTAATGAAACACCTTTAGTTGTCAGATGTCAAAATTATGAAGCTTAGTTCTTGAATGCTTGATCAAACTATTATACAGAAACCATATGGATGAGGTGTAATGAAACACCTTTAGTGGGATTGTATTACATAGTCTCGGTTCTTATTTTAGTTACGGTTTAGTGGGCTTGAGTTTTCTGAAAAGTAACCTCATTCAGTGAATGAGTTTATCATGAACCAGATATTGAAGTTTTAGAATACACTATTAGCTCAAGGACGAGGAATTTTATGATCTTTGCTTCTGATTAATTTTTATTTTTATTTTCGATACATAGATCATGATGCTTAATCTATATATGTCATACTTGATTTCAGCTATATATTGATTCTTAGGCATGTACTTTTTCACTTTTTGGTTCCCCGTAAACTTTACCCCTCTATACATCTTCCCTGACTCGTATATTGGGAATGATCCAACAATTAATAAATTGAATCTACAAGAATGCTGAAATATGTGGACTGAGGCATATACTTGCAGGTTAATGGAACACGGTCTGTTGTCACCTGAGAGAGAAAAGAAGCTACTGGAGAAAAAAAGCAGAGGAAGCAAAACCAAATTGGCACAGGGACCCCTGTCAAGTCTCCGCCACCACAAATCTCGAGCAAACCTGAGAGTTTCAAAGTGATGCAGCAAGAATCAAAGAATGCGATGTAAAATAAAACACACGATTAAAACTGATAACAAAGATGAAGATGATTTCATACTTAGTCCAACGAGGAGAAAAGGGTAAGAACGAATGCTTATTTCCTTGTGCAGTCATTTATTGAATCGAAACTGTGCTGTCTTGAAAACTTCAAAAGGGACTTGATTGAGTGCATTCTTTTATTCTTGATTCATGGAAATGAATAAGTGAATTATAGTTGAAATAAACTACAGTTTAATGTTATATAGTAAAATGTCACGTGACTTGTTATAGTTGCACATAAACCACAGTTTAGTGTTATATGGCACGATGTTTCATGTAACTTGTTTAGTTTGTTTTATGTTAATTTTTAAGTTACAGGAAATAGACACATCTCAGAGTTCATTACAAATTTTTCCAACCGAATAAGTGAGTAAAGAAAGATTAAAAATTATTGTTTTTCGTAAATAAAGATTAAAAATCATTGTTGTTCTTCTTCCACTTCTTACAATGTGATATAGTGGCCATCAGGTCAAGGTCAAGTATAATAACGGTTTATATATTATCTTACCATTTCTTCTGCGAGACCTTCCCAGCGATCTTGATATTATTCCCCGAGTAATTATTAAAATTGTCTGATTAAGTCAGATGGTCTGTGTAGTTGATTTTTTATTTGTTTCAGACATTCAGTCATTTCATGGATGAGCAAGCTAAGGCTGCTGCACATAAATATTACATGTACATGTAAAGCTTACTGTTCATAGTAGTCCTTACATGTCGTTAATACTCAATGGCCTGGATAGCTGCTGCTGCATTCAGATAAAAAGAACATGAATGAGAACCATAAGATTCATCAACATGAAGTTAAGTTTGATCTTGACATTGTCTTATTCATGCGATGCATTGACCCATGTTACTTGTTCCTGACATATAACATTTTGTACCTTTGATCATTGGATTCCCCAAAGAAGATGGTGAAGGGGTAAGAAGCTCTGACCCTTTTTTTTTATTGCAAGCATTGAAATTTTATTGATGCATTTATTTCAGGAGACAAGAAGAATTAACTCCATTGCACGGTAAGCATTTAATGTGTAGGAGACTAAAACCAATCCCAATCCCAATCCCATTCTTGATTTGGTGAACTTAGAAATAAACTATCACTTCTTGACATTTCATAATTTTCACTACCTGCATCCTGGTGTTTTGCAAGTTATGTAAAGCCAAAAACATGAAGTTAACTGTTGATGATGATGTTGGGCTAAATCGGCCCATAGATATTCTTAACATGATGTGAAATTGTCCGCTTTGGCCAAACCCATTTTTTCCTACACCACACCTAGCTACTCTAGGTTGGGGGATAGGCCCTGGGGAGAAGTTATAGATACTTTTCCATACTTTGTATTTGGAGTACTTCATTTAATTCCTTACTATACCTGTTGTTGTAGCATTATAAACAGTATTGTTACTCTTGCTGCCATCGGGATCAATTTGACCCCTTCCCCTATTCCCGCCTACGTATATAGGATATTTTAAGAAGTGAACACCATTCTTAATAGCAGGGTCCACGGAAGCTTTTAAGCTATCAATGTAATGTGGGACTCTGTTCGCACACCCAACAAGTTGATATAACAGATATCTGCTGCATAGAAAGGTTGAGAGTGTCAATTGTTGACAAAAGCGATAGCTAGTGATTCATGGTTAATGTGACAACATATTCTCATTGTCTCAAAGTCCAAGGTAATTTCATAAGTCAATTGTAATGTCCTTGATTATATTTATTGGTGACCACTACTTAGACTGAACAAAGTTAAAAGTATTAATTGGATTATTATCTGGTAAAACATCAATGTCTATATGGTACGGTTGATGGAGATGTTGCAGACATATAAGAGGATAAAGTCAAAATTAGGGATTAATTTACTGCTCTTTTATGTGAGTTGTCCCTGTCTTCTTCTCACTCTTCTTGTAACCCTTTTTATGGCTCTTTTGTTCTCTAATGGCCTTCTTATCATAAGTATTTTCGGTCCTTCACTGGATAATTAATGAATGCAGGTACTTTGAGCCTTGGACCATCTTCTGCTTTAGATATCTTTCTCTTACTCTTCTTTTTTCTTTTTTATAACAGTTGTGTCAGGATGATCGATCTTGCGCGTACTTGGACTATTCATTAGCTATTTGGTACATTCCACCTAGTGTTTTTTCTCCTTTGTTTGATTTGGACCTTGCTCTTTCTTGGTTTACACCCAATTTATTGTCCATTCTTTGGGGTACTCATTCTCTATTTTTGGATATTAAAATAAGATGAAAAATATCAGAGTTTGATGTTGACTCTAGAATATGTTAAGTAATATACTTTGATTAATGTATTATAAAATAATTAAAAAGAGGATAACAGTAAAACTTAGTTTTATAGAACTCCTAAAAAAAATTGAATTTCTATAAAGATTCTTATAGTGACAGACTGACAGCAGTTTAGGATTACACAGAAAGGAAAATGACTGATGGAGTATCTTTTATTACATCTTATAATGCTTTTAGGACTTTTCCGGTCCAATAATTGATTTCAAAAGTGTCTTATCATTAGTTTAGGGATTCTCACCAAAATTTAAAGGAAAAAGAGAATTATGGACTAAAGCTTGAGGTAGTAGCAAACTAGCTACTTACATTTGGGTCATCTCGTATAATCAAGAAAATTTTTCACAAAAGAAATTCATGATAGAAACTCTTTCCTATATTACGTGATATAGATATGTTTAACGTTATTTTATGATATATATATAGTGTATTAAGCGAATTGTATTCAATAATACAACATGAAATGACGCCGCACAAACAGGGATTCCTGTAAATCATGATATGTATTTAGGTGTATTAAGATGTATTAAGCGGTGTCATTTCACAAAAATGGGAGTTATACCATAAATTGGTGACAGAAAAATATTTTTTACTATCTAATGAGGCTTAAATGTAGGAAAATATTAAATTTAAATTTTTTGCTACAAAATAAAAAAGGTTATTATATTATGTAAAATCTTAAAAAGGTATTTATATGTTATAAATAGGGTACTAACCTATTCTATAGGTGGTAAAATTTCCTATAATCAAAGCAGAAGCATATAAGTGTCTCCTGTTGTAATATGGTATCAATAGTGAATATTAACTTATCACTAATGCTACATCAAGCTCGGTTATGAGCTATATCTCTTCAACCGTTGAGGTTAAGGGTAGTGGTGGAATCAGGATTTTCACTAAGGAGTATCAAAATATAAGAATTTAAATGCATCGTAAAATTAAAGGGAGTTATTATATACTAGTAAATATATAAGTATTTTCATCTAGCATGTAATTTTCTGACAAAGTGATATATCAACATCCCTTAGTTGAATGTGGCTCTGCCACCGTAGTATCCCTTTCTTCTTTCCTCACCTCCCCCTATGTAGTAAATAAAAACTTCAAAAAAAAAAAAAAACCATGACCCACAAAGCTTATGAATGACTCTTACATGATTATTTTTTTAGTTGTTTTCTTTTATTAATTCATCGCTAGATAAACCATGCAACAAGAATTATACGTGTGTTATATATGTGTGGGATCAAATTTAGTCAACCATGTCTGAACGGTAACACGATCCACTATCATGCACCTACGTGCCGGTATAGGGGAGAGGGGGCGACCTAGAGTGGAAGGGAGAGAGGCCCCCACATCATCGCCGGCTTCACCATAGGACCCATTTCATCCCTTGTTGTTCCCTTGATATAAAAGAGGATCCTCTATTATATAAGGGGGATGCAGACCTTGCAAGAAGGTTAATTGTTCTTTTGGACAAGAAATACAATTCTCTCTCTCTCTATTCTATATCTCTCTACTGTTTATGTCCTATACTATTGCAATTTCATTTTTATTGATCTATTCTAGAGTTTATTATTTTCAACTACGATTTACCCCATCACCTCTATTGATTGATTTGCTTACAAAGAGTTTAATATCTTTGGAGTCAAATAATTTTGCGCTGTCTGTGGGGATTTTCATAGTCGAAATCATAATTCTCATCTAGGATATCAAAAGCAACAATCATTATTCTTTATAACCCTTAAGAACCAGCAATGGCGGAAAAAAAAGCAAGGTTGAAAATGATAGCAAATGTCTCAAACAACCTCTTAGGCTCCCTCGATGAAGCCAATAGGGAAGATACCGAGAATATAATAACAAGCGGTACATCGGAGGGAGAGATCTCACCCTCTCCACATGGGGATCTAACAGTCTTGCGTGAGAGAGGAGCTTTCACGTCCAGGGTAAGAGAAACGCCACCAACAATCAAAAAGCTGCTAGAGGAATGATTGACGAGCGCCCTAAACAACATGCTCGAGAAACCCCCTCAGGGAAATGCCGAAGATTCGCTAACAACGAAGATTACAGCCATCACAGGCGAGCCAGATCCTGCACGAACAAGCAACACCCGCACTGTCATCAACGCAAGCGGTGATGCACTCGCAACCATCCTAAAGAAAATGGAAGAAATGGAAAACAAGAACAAAGTACTTCGTGATCAGATGAAAGAGCACCAGGAAAGGGTCGACAAAATACCTGGCGCCCCCAAGCTGCTACCGAAGAGCGATGTGGGAAGGTTCGTCGAACAATCATACTGTGAGGAGACTGCTCCTTACCCCATCCCTAAAACCTTGAAAATGCCACCATACATGAAAATAAACGACAGAACCACGGATCCAGAAGATCACCTAATCCATTACGTCACCGCGGTGAATTGCAATGACCTATCAAAAGAACAAGTGCCATCCGTACTATTGAGAAAGTTCGGTGAAACTCTGGCATGAGGGGCATTAACATGGTATTCACAGTTACCAGCACGATCGATATCAACGTTTGATGAGATGTCAGACAAATTTGCCACCGCTCACGCAGGAGCAAAGAAAGTTGAAGTTAGGGTCAACGACATTTTTACCATATGGCAAACAGCAGGCGACGGACTTTGAGACTTCTTGGCACGATTCAACAGGGTAAGAATGGGACTGCCAAATTTGTCAGAAGGAATGGCGGTTGCAGCTATCCAAAATGGGATGTACAAGAACAGATCGAAAACAACCAAGAAATTACTCAACAGACTCATGAAGTACCCTCCCACAACATGGGAAGAGATTCATAACGCCTATTACGCTGAAGTAAGGGCAGATGAAGATGATCTTAACGGTCCAACTCAGTGGCTAACATCAGTCCAGGCCGAGGCAAGAAGAGATCGACGTAACGACGGAAGAAGGGACCAGCCCTCACATTTCAATCGAGAAACGCACCGGCCTTACATTAGAACCTCTAACCCACCCCCTCCGAGACATGTGGATGCCATCCTACGACGCACGGCACCCCTTCGAAACAAAACAGGTATGCCTCCACTATTATCTGCTCAAAACTTTTGTGTTTCCCCTTCAGAAATAGTGTATGAACTGGAAAAGCTAGGCACAAAGGTGCAGTGGCCACCGAAAATGAAATTAGACCCAAGTGCAAGAAGGTCAAACGTCCTATGCGAATTCCACAAGGAAAGAGGACACAAAACCGAAGATTGCATAGGCCCGCGGCAAGAGGTGGTCAGAATGCTAAACTAGGGGTACTTAAAGGAACTTCTCAGTGATAAATGAAGCGCTAACTTCGCTAGAGGACGAGATCCCTCTCAAGGTCCTCCAAAACCATCGTCACCGGCACGAACCATACAGATGATTATCGGCAGCGACGACATGTTAGTGATCAACCAATTAATTTCACCACCTTGCACAAACTCAAACGCAAGGTCGCCCATGAACGATATGATGACTTCGAAGGCAGTATCATCTTCGAAAAGTCAGATGCCGACGGTTTGTCTTTACTTCTCTATAATTCTTTAGTTATAACTTTATGCATCGCTGATACAGATGTTAAAAGAGTCATGATAGACGACGGAAGTGGCGCATGTACTATCCATCCGAGAGTCCTCATGCAAATGAGGCTCGCGGACTGAATAGTACTACGTTGCATAACACTAACATGTTTTAACAATGCAGTAGAGCGAATATTCGGGGAAATAATACTACCTGTCTTGGGGGAGTGGTCACGTTGGAAACTACATTCCACGTCACAGATCTAGAAATGGCCTATAACATAATCATATGACGCCCTTGGATACTGTCACACCTCCTTTTTTCCCATGCACAATATATAACGTAATATGCCATTGTTTAATACTACACCCCGAGAAGGGATATAATAATAATCAGTGAAGGAGTTTTTCCACTTAAAGGACAGTCGGAACGGGATCGATTTATTTATTTAGTTCAGAGTCGCCACTTGGAAAAATAATGGTGTCCCAAGTCACCGGTTTAATCCCGAACCGAGGAAATTTATGACTCCGTAATACAGTCTACGAAACTAGAAACCTGGATAAGGAATTCTGTTAACCCGGGAGAAGGTGTTAGGCATTCCCGGATTCCGTGGTTTTAGCACGGTCGCTCAACTGCTATTTTTGTTTTTATCTGATTTCTCTATATATTTTTATTATGTGCTTTTAATGTTCCGCTTTTTAATTTTTAGAAGAATTGCTACGTCACGAAAACACATTTCGAGTCACACCGCAACCAGTACGCCTGTGACTTTTAATGTATTTCAGTTTCGCCGAGAGTAAGATTTGGGTCACATAAATGCGCACCCTTATTTAGGAAAGTAATTTATTAAAGTCGTGCCTAAAAGAATCCATCGTGTTATTAACTTTGGGAAAGACCGTGAAATTTGCTAAACGGTCCTTCCCAATCTACATATTTTATACCAATCAACTTCCAAGTTTCTGCCTTCATATGCCTTGCCCAAAAGCAACTGTATCCACTAGACACGAGTCCGTGAGACTTGAAAAAGAGCATTCGTAAATAATTGGCCAGGTTTGGCATCGCCATAAGCCAACTTATATGTATGTTAAGCTCGTCCTTACTAAATGCAATTGTAATTTACTCCTAACACTAATAGCTTGATATCAGCAAGGATTAGCTAAGTTTTCGCTTTTGTCTGCCAACAGCTATAGGGAAAACAGTTGGAAAAGCCAGCAAAAGATTTTTTAATGCCAAAGTTGTGTCCTTGTAGGCAATGGTAGCACAAATTCAGCTAAAAAAAAAAAATAGATTAATCAGTTACCAGTTAGAAACCAAATGAAGTCACTTAACATCCCACTAACCATAAAGCACGCAGAATTGCTTTCACACACAATACCTCATCTATACTTCTCCAGCAAATATAATGTATTAGAAGAAATCAATCCACTAGGCACACAAATTGAAATTCAGTAAAGACTAGTGAAAGATAAAATGTCCAACACAGACCTTAATAAAAGCATTCTACATAAGAGCTTTACACCAACAAGTAGTATAAAAATCACTTATCAACAGAAATTGCAAGGTAATGCAGTTAAATGACACCATACCTCGCATCTGGAGGGTTCAACACTTCCTCGTTTTGGCGAGGCCAGTCAAGGTGCCTTCCAGTACTTTGGACTCAAAGAAGATCAGGTACCTCTAATCATCATACAAACAAATGATGGGGAGAAATATTTCAAACCAAATGTTGAGCCTGTTAAAGTCGTGGTTGCTGACACTCTCCAGGATATGGTTTTCAACTCTGCAAAGAATGTACTCCTCGAGTTTTATGCTCCTTGGTGCGGACACTGCAAGCAATTGGCCCCGATCCTTGATGAAGTGGCTGTCTCATTTGAACGCAATGCTGATGTTATGATGCAATTCTCGATGCTTAGAAGCAGCGTTTCGACCAAGAGAATGACAGTACATATAAAAATGATCAGCATCACCAGATGCATTCCAAACTCTAAACTCCGATCTAATTTTATTAGTATAACCAGCAACAAAATCTTCAATCGCAGCTTAGTTAAACTTGACTCACCGAATAGATCCTCAGACAATAGTCGACCACGAGTAGCAGTGATTCTCAATTCTAGCAGCGCAGTAAGAAACAGGGAAGCTGACCCTTTTGGAAATCCTCGACGTCGAGCAATCACAGTTGAACCAAGCGCGAATCTGCCCGGATTGAACCTCGGATAGTAACTTCAAATCGAGCCCAGAAATCTAACTCAAACAGCCGCATTTTCTGATCCACAAGGTCTCGTGTTCACATGACGGATGTTTAATCTTAAATCGGAAACTTCAATGACACAGACTCGACTCTTCAATGATGACTAAAACCGGATCGGATTGAACTCGACAAAACAAATCAGCAAATAACAGCAGCAAACTAGCGTGAACAATAGCTATTTATGAAAAATTGGAAGAAATAGAAAAACATCAATAGAGCAGACTAAGAACGAGCTCTCTTCGATTAAACTTTTCCTTTGAGAAATTTACATAAACAAAACGAAATCATGGCCATCTTTCACTATGTGAAAGTCAGCGAGCAAACGTGAATCCATAAATGAAAAATTTGTACGAACACAGCGACAAATCGCTATAGGGACTCGAACCAACAGCATTCAGCCTCGACTAACCCCTCGGATAGGAATTCAAAACGAAAATCCGAAGGAAACTGGAATTTGACATAAAATTGAAAGGATCTTAATTCAAAATCAGAACTAAACGAACAACTTGTTTGTTCACCTCCTCTGTTCTCTCTCGATTTTTCCTCAATCTTCTCTTCGAAATTCTCTCTGAATTTTCTCTCCTAAAGTCTGATCCCCAGTCCCCCAATTCTCTCGCCCAAAGTGTGCCTCCCCCTGAAGAAGAAAGGTCTGTTGGTTTTTATCTAGGGAGAATAGAGAAGAAGATGAGGTATAGGAATAGAGTCACGCAATTTGCGTGTCTCTATCTGATAAAGCTTCCGTTATTTCGTAGGGTAATGGGTTGGGTCAGTATATGTCTAGGCTGGGCGTGGGTTTATTTGGGTAAATTTGGGCCAGAGTTTGTCTTGGATCCGTTTGGGCCTGGATGGCTGGGGTGTTTTGAGCCCAAACTATTTTTACTATGATTTCTTTATTGTATTTGCTTGCCTTTGTATTTTGTATTTTGTATTTTTGGTATTTTATAAAATTGAGAGATTAAACTAACAATTAAAAAAAACTATTTAATAACTATTTTGTAGTAATTTCCAATTAAAATAATAAAATGCTATATTTTTTTTATTTTTCTTTAATTGTTCTAAAATGAATTAATACCTCCTAAATGAGAAATTGATTCTCTAAATGTAAATACATATTTTTTTATTTTTTATATGATTTAACATGAGCAATTAACACACAAATTGTAAAAATAAGGAAAAATTATTTATTTTGAATTTTATGGGAATAACTCATATGTAGAGTAAAAATCACGTGCTCACAGCTGCCCCTCTTTGCTCGGGAACACAAAGAGTTTCAGTGCAAAGATAAGTGAGCGACTATGAACGATTTTTACCCGTTCGAGTATTCCGTTGTGAAGCATTTTGAAAAGCTTTGACCACACCTTGCTTCAGAGGTTGCCTACATATCCTGGGCTAAACAGGAATCAGGTCAGTGTAGTTCGTGAGTGATGGAGTATCGAGGTTGATAGTCGAGGATCCGTTCGAGGCTCCGGTCCGCTGTCCCGTTATTACATCAAAATTGAAAAAGACTAACTAAACCTATCAACTACGAGTTACAAGATTCCTATCTATGAGTCTTCTGAAGCTTGATCTTGAGTGTTGGTTGGTGCTTCATGCGGACCCTGATCTGAATCTTGATGCTTGTTTGCCGCAGGTGTTGGTTTAATCTTCTTCAGCTTTTGGATCAAGTCCGGACATATAGTGCCCATGATTTCAGGTGGGCTCCTAGTTGCTGATGCTTGAAAATTATTCTTCCAACGGCATACTTGTTATTGCCCTCAACTTGCATCTTCTCTTGAACGACAATTCTTGTTATTGTCTTGACTTGTATATTCTCTTTCACCAGCATTCTTGTTATTGCCTTGACTTGTTCAACTTTCTTTGATATGAAATATTCGTCCATTGTCCAGGTGGACCCCTGCTTGTGACAAAATAAACAACCAAAGAAAGATTTTTTTCTGCCCCAGTATGGTGACTGGCACATCATGTTATTGAATGTCAGAATTTCATTTTTTCTTGTTTTTCTTTTTAAATGCAGACATGTATGAAATGAAATGCAGAAAAATATTCCCTTGTTAGATAGGTGGGCGCCTGACAGAAATTAAACGTGCAATGCGATGCAGAAAAGTATTCCCGTATTTGAAGGTGGACGCCTAACAGAAATTAAACGTGCAATGCGATGCAGAAAAGTATTCCCGTGTTTGAAGGTGTGTGTCTAACAGAAATTAAACGTGCAATACGATGCAGAAAAGTATTCCCGTGTTTGAAGGTGGGCGCCTAACGAAATTAAACGTGCAATGCGATGCAGAAAAGTATTCCCGTGTTTGAAGGTGGGCGCCTAACAGAAATTAAACGTGCAATGCGATGCTGAAAAGTATTCCCGTGTTTGAAGGTGGGCGCCTAACAGAATTTAAACGTGCAATGCGATGTAGAAAAGTATTCCCGGATTTGAAGGTGGGCGCCTAACAGAAATTAAACGTGCAATGCGATGCAGAAAAGTATTCCCGTGTTTGAATGTGGGCACCTAACAGAAATTAAACGTGCAATGCGATGCAGAGAAAAGTATTCCCGTATTTGAAGGTGGGCGCCTAACGAAATTAAACGTGCAATGCGATGCAGAAAAGTATTCCCGTATTTGAAGGTGGGCGCCTAACAGAAATTAAACGTGCAATGTGATGCAGAAAAGTATTCCCGTGTTTGAAGGTGGGCGCCTAACAAAAATTAAACGTGCAAATGCGAAATAAAAAACTTTTGTGTTACCTTGTGACTGAAGGTTATCTTAGGTGAAAAATTCATCAGACTAAGATATTTAATCTTAGGAGAAAGTTTCAACGGACTAAGATTTTGATTCTCACTGGACTATGTCCATTTCAATGTAATCTCAGGAGGATTATCCATCGGACTGAGTTTATGAATCCAGGAGATAACTCTTCGGACTGGGTTTATTCAATTGTATGGTCTCAGGAGGATTATCCATCGGACTGAGTTTATGACTCCAGGAGATAATTCATCAGACTGGGTCCATTTTCAATTCAGACTTTCTTAAGCATTTCAAATTCAACAAACTTTTCTTTCTTTTCAACTTATAACTTTCTTTATTTTCCAAACTTCCGTTTTTCCCTTTTGTTTTCAAATTGCATTATCCCTTTATCTTAGGTGAAAAATTCATCAGACTAAGACTTTTATCTTGGGAGAAAGATTCAACAGACTAAGATTGTTTCCTTTCATCTTAGGTGAAAAATTCATCGGACCAAGACTTTTATCTTGGGAGAAAGATTCAACAGACTAAGATTGTATCTTACTGGACTATGTCCATTTCAATGTAATCTCAGGAGGATTATCCATCGGACTGAGTTTATGACTCCAGGAGATAACTCTTCGGACTGGGTCTATTCATTTGCATGGTCTCGGGAGGATTATCCATCGGACTGAGTTTATGACTCCAGGAGATAATTCATCAGACTGGGTCCATTTGCAATTCAGACTTTCTTAAGTCTTTCAATTTCAAAAATCTTTCCTTTCTTTTTCGACTTCTTACCTTTCTTTCTTTTCCAACTTCCGATTTTACCTTTTGTTTTCAAATTGCATTATCCCTTTATCTTAGGTGAAAAATTCATCAGACTAAGACTTTTTTGTTTTCACATTGCATTATCTCTTTATCTTAGGTGAAAAATTCATCAGACCAAGACTTCTATCTTGGGAGAAAGATTCAACAGACTAAGATTTTATCTTCTTATCTTAGGTGAAAAATTCATCGGACTAAGACCCTTGTCTTAGGAGAAAGTTTCAACAGACTAAGATTTTATACTCTTATCTTAGGTGAAAAATTCATCGGACTAAGACCCTTGTCTTAGGAGAAAGTTTCAACAGACTAAGATTTTGATTCTCACTGGACTATGTCCATTTTAATGTAATCTCAGGAGGATTATCCATCGGACTGAGTTTATGACTCCAGGAGATAACTCTTCGGACTGGGTCTATTTATTTGTATGGTCTCAGGAGGAATATCCATCGGACTGAGTTTATGACTCCAGGAGATAATTCATCAGACTGGGTCCATTTGCAATTCGGACTTTCTTAAGTCTTTTAATTTCAAAAATCTTTCCTTTCTTTTCGACTTCTTACCTTTCTTTCTTTTCCAACTTCTGATTTTACCTTTCAAATTATGCCTTTCCTTTTCATTTCAAATTATGTCTTCATTTCCTTTTCCAACTTCCACTTTCATTGGCTTCTGCCTTCCTTTTGTTTTCACATTGCATTATCTCTTTATCTTAGGTGAAAAATTCATCAGACCAAGACTTCTATCTTGGGAGAAAGATTCAACAGACTAAGATTTTATCCTCTTATCTTAGGTGAAAAATTCATCGGACTAAGACCCTTGTCTTAGGAGAAAGTTTCAACAGACTAAGATTTTATACTCTTATCTTAGGTGAAAAATTCATCGGACTAAGACCCTTGTCTTAGGAGAAAGTTTCAACAGACTAATATTTTATCCTTTCCGACACTTGTTTCATTTACCTTCCGACTTGAATTGTTCAACTCCGAAACAATTGTATTTACCTTCATGCTCTTCAGATGACTATCCGATGACATAAAATTTTTTCCCTGCCCCAGTTTGACAATATCTTTTGCTCTTGTTTCAAAGCAAAGAAAACTCTGTCAGTTTAAAAATGTGGTGGTTGGTTGTGGCCTTGAACTTTCCACTTGAATGCTTGGCATGTTCACCGACTATTCTTTTCATTCTTTCTTTGTTCAAAACCCGCCTTCCTTACGGCATGTATGTTGTTCCTTTCTTGACGGATTCCGCAAACTTCGATCTCGATTCCTTTGATGACTTCATTTGACAACCTTGGGTGTTTCTTGACTGACTCTTTCTTTTGTTAGAATGTATATACCCTTTCTCTGTTCAAACCCCATGTTTCCATTTATTATATTATTCCCGAATTGGCTCTTTGCCGACCTTTGTGTCTTGCATGAACCCCAAACATTTTTATTGTTGCCCGCTCCATTGCACATGTTGCTCTTTTGGCTTAAAGCACCGGCCTTGTCTTTTTCCGACTTACGACAATTGTCGTGTTGGCCAAATCCCATCTTGTGCAATTGGAAAGCTTGGTGGCAAATTTAGAAATCATTTCTTTATTTGTTATGACCCGACCGACTCGATATGAGGGAGGGTAAGACAAGGTGTGAATAATAGAGAGAAAGGAAGATACAATTCCTAACAAGAAACCTACAGAAGAATGACCTATCGGATGTGAATACCGACTCTAGCGACCCTGACATGCACTTCAGCATTCCTTTATAGCAAATCTGATGTTCAACTCTTGTTGCAAGTTCTGCCGTGAAACTGGTCTTTTCTTTGATCTGATCCTTAGTCGACTTGTAGTGCCCATAGGATTTTCACCATCAAGCCTCTCTCATTTGCTCTTTCTTTCTCTCGACTCACCGTCGCCTTACGGTGCCCGTGCGGGTTTTCACCGATAAGACTCTCTCATTTTGATTTCTCTCATCTTGGAGTCTCGTGGTGGTTCTCATCATCTTGAATTCTTCATTCTCCTTTGTTCGTATTGGAGTGTTGCCCCTGATGCGATTCACCTTTGTTCGTTTGACTCGGCATTTCTTGAAGATTGATCGGAAGGTCTTCCTTTGGACCGTAATGTAGGCTTTTGGATGGGATATAGAAAAAAAGATATAAAGGCTCAAGAATATTTCATCGTGGGTTAAAATTACAACTTTCGGAATCTTATTTATTCAACAACCATAACTTATGCCCCAGTTTCCTTCTTGGGGGATTTTTTTGGATTTTTCCTTCATTGTGACTGAACCTCAGTGAGGCTGCCTACGTACCCTTTCGGGATCAAGTCAAACGTAGTTCGGACTACGTCCGTATTCATTGTTGCATCTTGACTTCTCCCGATTTTTTCTTTGCATTCTTTTTCTTTCTTTTCTTTTTTTTTCTTTTCTTTTATCTTTTTTTTCTTTCTTTCTTTTGTTTCTCCATTTGATTTCCCCGCTCAATCCTCAATTTTTGTTGTTGATTCCGAAAGAGGGTATGAAAGAAAATATAATAAGGCTCAAAGGGATATCAATGGATAAAGTGTTTGGATAGCCGAATAAAATGCCTTCGTCATTCCAATCTTCAAAACCTATCAAGTACAAACTATCTTTCGACCAATTCACATATTTGCCTTCTGTTTTTGACGATTCTCAATGCCATTGGGCAACAATCTCGATACCACGAATGGTTCCTTTAGCCTTGGGGTACTTTTGCCTTTGGCTTTAAACCGATGAAGCATGATGCATTTCCATGGCGTTTCTTTTCGTTCTGCTTTCCCCAATACTCACTGTCACACCTCCCTTTTTACTACCCCACATACTTAAATGCGTACAAATACACTTGTAGGGTATACCCTGACACTCAATTACCCAAGACGGATAAAATAACGCAAGGGAAGGAGTTTTTCCAATTAAAGGACAATCGGTTCGGGATTTTATTAGAGATTAATCGAGTCGCCACTTGGGAATGACAATGGTGTCCCAAGTCACCGGTTAATCCCGAATCCGAGGAATTTTGACTCTTGAAATGTCCGCGAAGCAGAGGTCCGGATAAGGAACTCTGTTAACCCGGGAGAAGGTGTTAGGCACTCCGGATTCCGTGGTTTTAGCACGGTCGCTCCACTGTCGTTCTTGACTTTTGTTTGACTCAATTATAGATTTTAACAACATAATGTGCTTTTACGTTAAATATTTTTTTAGGAATTTGCGACATCGCGGAAACACGCCTTGAGTCATACCGCAACCAGTACGCCTATGACTTTTGGTGTATTTCGGCTTTGCCGAGATTTGGATTTGAGTCGCACCAAGTGCACACTCGTTCATAGGAAGGTATATTAAAATCGTGCCTTAAGATAGTCTATATCGGCTTTTAACTTTGGGAGAGGCTATGGAATTCGCTATTAGCCTCTCCGGTTCTATTATGTCAATCTTATTACTAAATGGGGGCCCCGTTGTTATTCGAGCGAGGCTCGTCCCAATTTAACTTTATTAAAGTCCGATCCTATTTCAACTACATTTGCTATATTGTTTTTTTGCCTTAGCCGGTTTTAAACATTCCAGGCCCGTCGAATTTTGTTATTGGGCCTGGGTCTTCGACTTAGTACCAGATGTGTCCAAGCAATCTTTCGATTTGTATTTGGGGCAGCCCAGTCGAATAATACCATAGTTCAGGCCCACGATATGTTTGGACCCAAACCAAATGAATTAGCAAAACAGAAACAGTATGATGAATACACATAATTAAGAGGTAAAACTTTGAACAGTTTATTAATCAGAGAAAGAAGATATTCAGTACATGAAGCACTAGCTTTAAATTTAATAACTATGCAATATGGAATTTAACCAGCTACTTTTAACTTTTAAACTAACCAACGAAGTTCATACTAATTCTGGGTAAACAAATTGATTGAGGATTAAGTCTAAATGTCAACATTATTTCTAAATTAACCGCTCATTAAGAATTACACTACTGACTACTTTCACTTTCATTTCGGTTGAATTGACACTGAAGCTTTTAAACTAGGAAATCAATTAGCTGTATGAAATAAGATCTATAGTTTATAAACTTACTAATGGGTACCGATATTAATACACTAAGTGGCTGTGAAATGTACACTGGGATTTTATCGCTGGATTTCTACCGTTTGCTTCTATTTTTATATCACATTACCCATTCGCAGGTGATCTATTGTGTTCTCTAATTCATGAGTTTCCTTTTAAGCCCGCTTATTACTACATATTGATCTACGACATTCTCTATGAAACAATAGTTATTTGATATTTGATATCATGATTTGTTTACTTATGTTTTAAGTTTTTTTTTTTTTCCTATTTAAACTAGGTGTAATGTATTACTATGACTATACTACCGCTGTATCACTACTTATTACAAGGCTTTTGTTTCTGTTTTTGTACCATTGTATTCTATACTACCTCTACACTGTTAAGCTATCAAGATAGTAATAGCAATGAGTTACACAATATATAAACTAAAAGGATCTTCATGTCATTGATTCAACTTGAGGTTACAGCTTCAAGTATAGAGTAGTGTACCTGAATTAACAAACGAAAATCCAATGAGTCTAGGGATAAGCAGGTAAGTAACAGCAATCAACTCAGAGCAATGCAACAGGAAGGTTTGAATGCTAAATGACTGAGACCAAACAGCAATCAGCAAAGCAGAAAACCCAGCAAAATTCGAGCAGAAGAACTCAGCAAAACCAATAAAAACCAACAAGTTCTAACTCGAAAATTCCAGAAAATCCTATTACTCTATTGCTATTTTTATCTCTCAAGCTTTTGTATGAATTTCAGCTTTGGTATGTTTTCAGATTTCTCTCCAATGGAGCCCCCTTTTAGCCCCATTCTTAGAGGTATATATAGATATTTTTTAGGGCTGAAAACTTGGGGAGGAAGTATGGGATTCATCCCACTTCCCCCCTCCTAAATTTATGAATTATGCACTTTAGCCCCTATTTCTGTTATGAAAAACCCTTCCAACATGTGCTGGAAGGTTCTAAAAGATTCCTTTTAGGGCCTTTTACTAGTATGACCTTAGGGGTTTAAGATTTTTACAGATTTCCCATTTTTAGGAGACCATTATACCCCTAAATCTCTGCAAAACTGCAGAAATCAGGAGCATAAATGTCTCCATTACCCTTTTAAGTTCTAAACTATTACTATTTTACCTATTCAATTCCCAATTGTGCCCTTAAGGGCACTGCTGATTTACCAGCTTACCTAAGGCAGATTTCAGCTTGTTTTGAACCTATTTAACTAATAGCCAGCCCTGGCATTAGTATTTAAGGGCTGACCAGTTTTATTTTTTAAGAACTATTTCAATTTTAGCCACTTTTAAACTAATTCCAATCAATTAAGACCAATTTATTCATAATTAAAGCTAATTGCAGGCATAGCCTGTTTTATTGTTATGTTTAAACTATTTAAGAACTAGCCAGTCTCAAGTTGAGACTTGGCTTGGGCTATCAAAGCCATATACTGAACAGCTGGGCCCAAAACCTTTACATGTTTGGCCACTTTGCTGTTCAGGGCTCAATATAGAGCCTGGGCCAGTCTGCATTTGCAAACATAGCCCTTTTGCACAACCAGCCACTGTTAACAGTGAGCTGTGTGTTAGGGCCTTATAGAATAGGTCAACCCTTTGCAAGGTTGACCATTCTTAGACCAATTATTAAACTTATAGGCCTATTTTGTTCATTTTCAGTTTTAACCTATTTAAAAACTAGCCATTTTATGAAACCTAGCACTAACAGCTATAACCAATTCCCTAGTGTTCAATCAGTGTTAATCAAACACTTACACTCAACCAGAACTAATAAAGCTAAGTCAACTTCAACATGGATTGCATATTAAGACATATAAAACCAAACAAGGTGCAATAATCAACCAAAACTCAGAGAGGCAATTGATATGGTTGAATTTCAGTTAATTAACTCACTTTATCCAATTTTATGAGACAAAGTATGAACTCATGTTAAACAAGACCTAATTACTACCAATTCATGTCACATGAAAGTTTGATCAACTTCAAAAACCACCAGGATTCATGATATAGGTACACAAAGCATAAGCTATCACAAAATAGTCAATAAAAGATAAAACATGGTTTAGTCAGACATAACACTAATGGACTATCATGACATGGCTCTAACAGAATAGGCAAAAATGACAATAATCATTACTATTAGACCTAAACTTTTCAAAAGCTAAACCTAATCTAACACATGCAGGTGAACATGTAGTGGAGGTGAAGATGAACAGGAAAGACATGAAGCATGAATGAAGAAAAAGAATCCCTGATATTATCATATAAAATGACAGAAATGAAAACTAGGATCATTGAACCAAGTTTCTAAAAGTTAACCCCAATCTTAAACATGCCAATTAGCAGATGAAAGAACAGAAGGGATATCATAAACCAACATAAGAGAACCCTAATATGAACAGGATATGAAGGAGAGTGGGAATCAAGACGACTAAACTAAGACTAAAACTAAATCATGCAGTTAACCATAGACAAGAAAAATAACAGAGGTGTTTAAAATCAACAAATAGAAAACCTTATATACAAACAAAAAAGACGAAGAAGAACAAGGAAATCATTGAAACAGAGGAGCAAACCACAAGATAACCCTAAAACGGCTGAACATTCACTAAAACTAAACAAGTGAAGAAACAGAAAGAAGAATAGTCAAGATATCGCAAACTAACAAAAGACAACCTGATATAAAGATAAAGGAGGATGAAAGTCAAACAACTAAACTAGAGCTAAAGTTAAACATGCAAAGAACAGAAGAGAAAGACAGTCAGGCTATGGAAAGCTAACAGACCAAGGATCATAATGCACAGAAGCATGAAAAAGGAAAGTGAGATAATGGCAGATCCTTTTAAACCAAAGAAACAAAAACTGGATCGAAACAACAAAACAGAAGAAAAAACATGAAAATAAACAGACAAAAGAAAGCAATAAAACACAAAAAGGGTAAGGGGACTTAGCTTGCGGGGCCGGTCCCCCGAGCTTCCTATTCTTTTCTTTTCCTCACTCTCTCACGAGTCCTTTTCTTCTTTATTCTCTCTTCTTGTTTTCTTTTTCTTTATTCTTTTCCAGATATCTCTCTTTTTCAATTATCTTCTTTTCCTTCTCTGATTTTCTTTCAGGCCTAAAGACGAGGCCTTTTTTGATTTCAGCTTGAAGAGGGGTGCTTGGGTGAGGGTAAAGAACGGATCTTGAAAGGTTTCCAGTTTGGAGGTCGCCGGAGTTAGGGTTCCGGCGACTTTGTTTTGGATATTCGACAAGATCTGGGTAGATTCGAGGGGAGCCAGTGGTATGGGTGGACAGATCAAAGAGAAAGGGTTCGAATGGAATTGGTTTCAGGCGGAGATTCATTGTATGAGTGGTCACCGGCGAGGATTCCGGTGACTGGAGTTTAGAGAAAAGGGTTTGTTTTAGGGTTTCTGGCGTGTGTTATGGAATGAAGAAGAAGGAGAAGAAGATGGGAGAGGTAAGAGGAGCCGGCGACCACCGTAGGAGTGGTGGCCGCCATGGCCGGCTAGGGCTTCTGGGTTGATGATGATGAAGATGAAGAGAGGAAATAAGGCGGCTGTCTCTAGGGTTAACAAGAAATGGGCGAGAATTTTTCGGACAAAGGCATTATATAGCCATTGAATCCGAGGTAATCTCAACCGTTCAAATGATCAAGATCGACGGTTCACACGTGTGTTACTAAAACGGCGTCGTTCAGACGCTTATGAGACTAAGGTCTCCAACCGTTAGATTAATTAGAACGGACGGCCCAGATCGCTTCTCTTAATTAATTAACCCTAATAATCCTGCTATTAATCTCGACCGTCAGATCTGTCTTGATGGACGGATGAGATTGGATCTCTCCACAGAGACGGGCCACTTCACTGGGCCAATTCACTGGGCCAAACCACTGGACTTCAATTGGCCCAGTTTTGTATACCTTCATATATATATTTGTATTTTCTGGTTTTAATCTATTTTTATGTATTTTCTTTTATATTTTTTTTTCTTTTTCTTTTATGAAAAATTACAAAACCTAATTTCCTATTTACTCTAATTTTCCAGTATTTTTTGCAATTTTTCTGCTATTTTTCTTTATTTTCTCCTATTTAAACTATTTTGCTAATTTTCTAATTAACTAAACTAACAAATTAATTACTACTATTTTTGATTTTTTCCAATTTTTTACTTATTCAAACACACAAAAATATAATTAATTTCAAACAAAGCAAGTAATTGCACTCAAAAACATTTTATTTTAATTTTGGAATTTATTTGCCTAGTGCAAAAATCATGTGCTCACAGCTGCCCCTCTTTGCTCGGGAACACGAAGAGTTTCGGTGCAAAGACAAGTGAGCAGTAATGAGAGATTTTTGCACATTGGCATATTCTGTAAAAGCATTTTGGAAAACCTTTTGACCGCACCCTGCTTTAGAGGTTGTCTACATATCCTGGGCTAAACAGGAATCAGGTCAGTGTAGTTCAGGAAGGTCTGGCAGTTTTAAAAACTACCGGACTCACTGTTGCATTGACACTGTTGAGACCTGCTGACTTACTCCTTATTACACCGGGGGGGAAAATGTAAAATGAAGAAGCTATTCTAAGCTATGATCCTACAATTACAATTGTTCCTAATCTAGCTTTTGCTCTTCTTCCCTTTCCGGTGATGCAGAATCTTCCTTTTTTGTTGATTTTCCTTGATGTTGACTCTCTTTTTTTGTTGATTTTTCTTTTCTTGTTGACTCTCTTTTTTGTTGATTTTCTTGTTTTTCTTGATCTCGAACTGAACCTGCTTAAAACAAAACAACAAACTACCTCTTTTCTTTTTTTTTTCTTTCTGCCCCAGTGTGGGCTTTTTAACTGTATAAACCATGATGTGCAAAAATATTCCCGTATTTGAAGGTGGGCGCCTAACAGAACTTAAACGTGCAATGCGAATGCAGAAAAATATTCCCGTATTAGAAGGTGGGCGCCTAACAGAATTAAAACGTGCAATGCGATGCAAAAAATATTCCCGTATTAGAAGATGGGCGCCTAACAGAATTTAAACGTGCAATGCGAATGCAGAAAATATTCCCGTATTAGAAGGTGGGCGCCTAACGGAAATTAAACGTGCAATGCGAATGCAGAAAATATTCCCGTATTTGAAGGTGGGCGCCTAACAGAAATTTAAACGTGCAATGCGATGCAGAAAATATTCCCGTATTTGAAGGTGGGCGCCTAACGGAAATTAAACGTGCAATGCGAATGCGCAGAAAATATTCCCGTATTAGAAGGTGGGCGCCTAACGGAATTTAAACGTGCAATGCGATGCAGAGAAAAGTATTCCCGTATTAGAAGGTGGGCGCCTAACGGAATTTAAACGTGCAATGCGATGCGAGAAAATATTCCCGTATTTGAAGGTGGGCGCCTAACGTGCAATGCGAATGTGCAATGCGATGCGAGAAAATATTCCCGTATTTGAAGGTGGGCGCCTAACGTAAATTAAACGTGCAATGCGATGCGAGAAAATATTCCCGTATTTGAAGGTGGGCGCCTAACAAAATTTAAACATGCAATGCGAATGCGCAGAAAATATTCCCGTATTTGAAGGTGGGCGCCTAACGGAAATTAAACGTGCAATGCGATGCAGAAAATATTCCCGTATTTGAAGGTGGGCGCCTAACAGAATTTAAACATGCAATGTGATGCGGAAAATATTCCCGTATTTGAAGGTGGGCGCCTAACAGAAATTTAAACGTGCAATGCGAATGCAGCAAATATTCCCTCAGCCCGAGGACTAGGGAGCAGATTTTAAAAGATGTTACCTTCCTCTTTTTGGTATTTTCTTTTTACCAACTTATCTCTTGCCTGTGAATTTCTCCACTTATTCGGCGGACTTTCTCTTTTTGGTATTTTAAATTTTCCACATTGGTCACATTCACTTTAAAGTGATTAGTGACAATTTGTTCCTGCATGAAACAAAATTTATTAGATATAAACTGCTGGCAACTGGCATCTGCCGTCCCCATTTCTTATTGCTTCCTTTGTTTTTTTTACTTTCTCGTGTTGCATGACTTCCGACTTCTTGTCCCTTGCAGACTCTTTTTTGTATTTTTCTCATTTTTCCATTTTTGTTTTGTTTTTTCTTTTTCTTTGGCCATGTTTGCCAA
The DNA here is from genome assembly GCA_032618575.1 of Nicotiana noctiflora. Lineage (NCBI taxonomy): Eukaryota > Viridiplantae > Streptophyta > Magnoliopsida > Solanales > Solanaceae > Nicotiana > Nicotiana noctiflora. The sequence goes on from JASVEL010001039.1 coordinate 240,732, forward strand.
GCTTCTTTATTCTCCTCCCCAATCTTCCATCCTTTCTGATCCCGTGTTGTTTCAGCTTCCGTTATCAGGAGCTGGTAGTTAGCTCTCAAAAGGGTAAACAATGAAATGCAGAAAAAATGAAAGAAAGGTAAGGGTATTTTGGAGAGATGACGGAACTTATCTGGGTATTTGTTGGCTGATTCCGCCGACCATGCCATGTATTTAAACTCCGACCCAGTTCGTTCCAATCATTATTCTGACTCTGAATTGCCTTTGACCCAAAACCGATACTCTTTTTTGTTGCCTTTTCTCTTTTCCGATGATCGCCTTACGGTGCCTCGAAAGGTTTTCACCAATAAGACTCTCTCATTTATTCTCTCAACCTCACAATCATCTCACAGTGCCGATTAAGGTTTTCACTGATGAGACTCTCTCATTTTATTTCTCTCAATCTCACAATCGCCTCACGGTGCCGGTTAAGGTTTTCACCGATGAGACTCTCTCATTTTTTCATTTTTCCATTTTTCCTTTTTCTATTTTGTTTTCCGTACCACGGGTATTATCCGATGCTTCGCTCCTCCTTCGCTGTATTTGTTATCATTTCAAAATTGATCAGAAGGTCTTTCTTTGGACTGTAACGTGGCTTTTGGATGGGATAAGAAAGAAAGATATAAAGGCTCAAAATTTCAACGAGGGTTAAAAATATTTACAACTCTCGGAATTATTAAACATAACTTCTGCCCCAGTTTCAATATGTGGGGAATTTTTGGATTTTTTCTTTATTGTGACTGAACCTCAGAGAGGCTGCCTACGTACCCTTTCGGGATCAAGTCGGACGTAGTTCATCCAACTTCATTAGTTAGATGGATTTCTTTTTGACTTTTTCCCGATTTCTTTGTCTTTTTCTCTTTTTCTTCATTTTTTTTTCATTCATTTTTTTTTCATTTCATTTTTTCATTTTCATTTCATTTTTTTTTTCATTTTTCCATCATTTCATTCTTCATTCTGGCAATTTCGATTTTATTGCACTAGAGCGATTCCGAGAGAGGGATATGAAAGAATTCATTCATTAAGGCTCAAAGGGGTTAACAATGGATAAAGTGTTTGGATAGAGAATAAAATGCCTTCGTCATTTCAATTCCAAAATCACAACAAAATACAAAACACATAATTGAAAAGGAATCATACATAGTATCTTTTGACCGCATCTGAATTGATAGCAGTGTCTACGCACTTTCCTTCAACATCTGTCAAATATAATGCTCCATTGGACAACACCCGTGATACCACAAATGGCCCCTGCCAATTCGGCGCAAACTTGCCTTTTGCCTCTACCCAATGTGGTAAGATACGCCTCAATACTAGCTGTCCGACTTCAAACCTTCGAGGTCGTACCTTCTTATTATATGCTCTGGCCATTCTTCGCTGATACAATTGCCCATGGCAGACTGTGGCCAATCTCTTCTCATCAATCAAATTCAACTGTTCTAACCGGGCCTTTACCCATTCATCGTCATCTATCTCGGATTCGGCTATAATTCGCAATGACGGTATTTCTATTTCTGCGGGTATAACGGCCTCTGTTCCATACACCAGGGTATAAGGTGTGGTTTCGATAGAAGTACGTACCGTCGTGCGGTAACCCATGAGAGCAAAGGGTAACTTTTCATGCCACTGCCTGGATCCCTCCACCATTTTCCGGAGAATCTTCTTGATATTCTTATTTGCCGCCTCTACTGCACCATTCGCCTTTGGCCTGTAGGGTGTGGAATTGCGGTGCGTGATCTTAAACCTTTCACAAACTTCCGCCATGAGATGACTGTTTAAGTTGGCTCCATTGTCCGTGATAATCACCTTGGGGATTCCAAATCGGCATATAATATTTTCATGCACAAAATCCACCACCGCTTTCTTCGTCACTGCCTTGAATGTCTTGGCTTCAACCCACTTGGTGAAATAATCAATTGCAACCAGGATGAACCTGTGCCCATTAGAAGCGGCTGGATCTATTGGGCCGATGACATCCATCCCCCAAGCAACAAAGGGCCAAGGTGCTGACATTGTGTGCAACTCGTAAGGCGGAGAATGGATCAGATCCCCATGTACCTGGCATTGATGGCATTTCTTTACATATCTGATACAATCGCGCTCCATCGTGAGCCAGTAGTACCCAGCTCTCAAGATTTTCTTTGCTAACACATATCCGCTCATGTGGGGTCCGCATACTCCAGCATGTACTTCAATCATAATTTCATCTGCTTGTTGTGCACCTACACACCGCAATAAACCCAAATCTGGTGTTCTTTTGTATACCACTCCTCCACTGAAGAAAAATCCATTGGCTAGACGCCCGATGGCTCTCTTCTGGTCTCCGGTGGCTTGCTCCGGGTATTTGCCAGCTTTCAAGTATTCTCTAATATCATGATACCACGGCTCTCCATCCGACTCTTCTTCCACAGTGAAGCAATAAGCATTCTGATCTCGGACTTGGATCTGGAGCGGATCTATATATGTCTTGTCCGGATGATGCAACATAGAGGACAATGTGGCCAAAGCATCTGCAATCTCATTGTGCATTCTCGGGATATGCTTGAATTCTATAGACCGGAATCTTCGAGACAACTCGTGCAAACAATACCGATATGGTATCAATTTCAAATCTCGTGTCTCCCATTCCCCTTGAATTTGGTGTACCAAGAGATCCGAGTCACCCATGACCAAAATCTCTTGAATACCCATGTCAATCGCCATCCTTAATCCCAAAATGCATGCCTCATATTCGGCCATATTGTTGGTACAGAAAAATCGAAGCTGAGCTGTAACGGGATAGTGTTGACCCGTACTTGAAATGAGTACCGCTCCGATACCAACGCCCCTGCTGTTGACGGCTCCGTCAAAGTACATTTTCCATCCCGGTCTCTCATCTTGCTCCATCTCTTCGACAAGTATTGCCTCTTCATCCGGAAAGTATGTTTTCAATGGCTCATATTCATCATCCACCGGATTCTCGGCTAAGTGATCCGCAATAGCTTGTGCCTTCATTGTCGTACGAGTTACATAGACAATGTCGAATTCTGTGAGCAGAATCTGCCATTTGGCCAATCTTCCCGTAGGCATAGGCTTCTGAAAGATATACTTGAGAGGATCCAATCGTGATATCAAGTACGTAGTGTATGTCGACAAATAATGCTTTAGCTTCTGAGCCACCCAAATCAATGCACAACAAGTTCTCTCCAGTTGGGTATACTTCACCTCGTAGGATGTAAACTTTTTGCTGAGGTAGTAGATGGCTTGTTCTTTCTTGCCTGTCTCATCATGTTGCCCCAGTACACAACCGAAAGAGTTATCTAGCACCGTCAAATACAAAATCAGAGGACGCCCTGGTTCCGGAGGAACTAACACCGGAGGATTGGCCAAATATTCCTTGATCTTGTCAAAGGCTTCCTGACACTCGTCGGTCCATTTAACTGCTGCGTCTTTCTTCAACAACTTGAAGATCGGCTCGCATGTTAATGTCAATTGAGCAATAAACCGACTAATGTAATTCAACCTTCCTAATAAGCTCATGACCTCTTTCTTGTTCTTCGGCGGAGGTAGACTTTGAATAGCCTTGATCTTTGATGGATCCAGTTCAATACCTCGCCGACTCACAATAAACCCCAGTAGTTTTCCTGAAGGTACTCCAAAAGCACATTTCGCCGGATTGAGCTTTAGATTATATCTCCGGAGTCTTTGGAAAAACTTCCTCAAATCTTTCACATGATCAGGTTGTTTTCCGGACTTTATGATGACATCGTCCACATATACTTCAATTTCTCGATGCATCATATCATGAAACATCGTGGTCATTGCCCTCATGTAAGTTGCCCCGGCATTCTTCAATCCAAACGGCATTACTCTGTAACAATACGTTCCCCAAGGTGTAATGAAGGCAGTTTTCTCAGCATCTTCTTCGTCCATCAGGATCTGGTGATAACCTGCATAACAGTCCACAAACGAACCGATTTCATGCTTGGCGCAATTATCGATCAATATGTGAATGTTTGGTAATGGGAAGTCATCCTTAGGACTAGCTTTGTTGAGGTCTCTATAGTCTACACACACTCTGGTTTTGCCATCTTTCTTCGGGACCGGCACAACATTTGCCAACCAGGTGGGGTATTTAGTAACTCTTATGACCTTTGCCTCGAACTGCTTATTCACCTCTTCTTTTATTTTCACGCTAATGTCCGTTTTGAATTTCCTCAGCTTTTGTTTTACCGGCCGGCATTTAGAGTAGATAGGCAACTTGTGTACCACTAGATCTGTGCTAAGCCCGGGCATGTCATCATAGGACCAGGCAAAAATGTCCTTAAATTCATGTAACAACCTTATCAATTCATCCAGGAGGGGTGCCTCCAAATGTACACTAATCTTTGTTTCTCGGACATCATCTTCGCTCCCCAAGTTTACAGATTCTGTATCACTCAGATTCGGCTTGGGTTTTTCCTCGTATTGTTTCATGTCCTTACTTATTTCCTCCAGGGCTTCCTCATCCTCACATTCTATTTCACTATCTTTCTCGATTTCCTATATAGTAACGTGATTGTCGGAACTGGGTCTAGAATCCTTCACGCATGACATGGCATTGGAATCAACACATGCAAAACTGTACAAAAGGAAAAATAAAGAAAAATAAGGCAAAAGTGAAGAAAAAGGAAAAAACTGCATTTCATTGATAAAAGAATGAACAATGGTCGGGACACATGGTGATTTTTTTTCATGAGGGGAATGGGGGAAACTATAGAATAACAACTTTCGGGGAAGCAATGATGAAATTTTGAGCTAACTACCAAGACTCCTTCCGGATAAGGAAAGGAGTAGCTTCCCAATTGTTCAATGTGACTCCAGGCCCTACAAATTGCACGTCCATTCTGCTAGTGCCTTCCCCTGCTTCAATTGTATTCACCTCCTAATACCTTTTTGCAAAACCAAGCATTTCTTCACCAAGTTGGGTCTCAATGCACTTTGTTGCAGCAGATGGTTGATATTTTGTACCAGGCCTGATAAAGATGTCGGATAATTTGGGTATGGGTTTGGGCAAGGTCCAGTTTTTCTTGGCTTTAGAGGCTCTTTGGATATCGGCAAAGGTGGGTTTGAACCCTAAGCCGAATGTACCTTTATTCTCCGGAAGCTGAACTGGTTGAATGACTCCTTACAGTGTTTTACCTAATCCCCTCCCCGGTGCAAATCCGTTTCTCAGCATTTCTCTGGCCACCATTACAGCAGTTGGTGCCATCATCGGGGTTGGTAACTTTTCTCCTTCAGCAATTTTGTTCACTACAACAGCATCCGTCACTTGGTAGACCCAAGGACCCCTATCCCCATCAGTACCGTCAAAAGGTGCTACCACATTACAAGCATTTTCCTCCCCGTGTACAACAATCTCTTGCTTTTCCCACTCAAACTTGACCATCTGGTGCAGAGAAGATGGTACCGCTTTGGCCGCATGAATCCAGGGTCGACCTAACAGCAAGTTATACGATACGGCGATGTCGAGCACCTGGAACTCCATCGTAAAATCAACGGGACCGATGGTCACTTCCAAAATAATATCTCCTAACGTGTTCTTACCTCCGCCATCAAACCCTCTCACATTGATACTGTTTCTCCGGATTCTGTCCGGGCTAATGTTCAGCTTCCCTAAAGTTGACAGCGGGCAAATGTTCGCGCTCGATCCATTGTCAATCAATACCCTGGTCACAACTGACTCTTCACTCTTTACTGTGAGGTACAATGCTTTATTGTGTTCAGTTCCTTCCACTGGCAGCTCCCTATTAGAGAAGGTAATCCTGTTAGACTCGAAAATTTTGCTGGTAATCTTCTCCAAGTGACACACTGAAATCTTCTCCGGAACGTGAGCCTCATTTAGAATCTTCATAAGAGCCTTCCGGTGCTCCTCTGAATGTATCAACAAAGATAACAGAGAAATTTGGGCCGGGGTCTTTCTTAATTGCTCAACCACCGAGTACTCTTGTGACTTCATTTTCTTAAGAAACTCTTCTGCTTCCTCTTCCGACACTGGCTTTTTCAATTGACTTTCTTTTACCGTTTTCATCTTTCTCAGTTCCTCTGGAGCAAAACACCTTCCAGATCGTGTGAGTCCATGCGTTTCATTAATCTCTCCAGAAATCTCCTTTCCCTTGTAAACTACTGTTACCTTGTTATAGTTCCAAGGCACAGTTTTCGTACTCACCACTGGCATTTGCACTACTGGTTTTATGATTACTGGCTCTGCACTTGCTCCTTTCACAGTCACGATCGTCTTTGCACCTGGAACTACCACTTTTAGGCTTCCCATCACTACTGGCTTTGGTTTCTCAACAATTGCTTTCTCCTTCACAACTTCCTTTTCTAACTTGTCACTCGACTTTATCATCATTACGGCCTGAGATGGTTTTTGACTGCCATCACCCTGCACCAATTCTATCATATGCGTTTCGTGGTGATTTGGCAATGGATTCTGGGTAATGTTTGGGGCTTCGGGAGCATGTACTTCAATTTTCCTCTCATCGATAAGATCTTGAATAGCATTCTTTAATTGCCAACACTTCTCAGTATCGTGGCCCAATGTTCCTGAACAGTATTCACATCTGACAGAAGAATCAAGATTTTTCGGGGGTGGGTTTGGATTTTTTGGTGCGATTGGTCTCAGCATCCCCAATTCTTTCAACCTGTGGTAAAGACTGGTATATGATTCTCCGAGAGGAGTGAATGTTTTTCTTGCTTTGTTTCTCCAATCAGCGTCCGGCCTGGGTCTATTTTGGTTGCGGTAAGGTTTAGGGGTTGGGTATGTGTTCTGGGTGTGGTACACATTGTGTGGAGCTTGAGCTCTCCACACGTGGGGTGGTGGTGGTGGGTAAGCTTGGGCTTGAGGGTGATGGTAATGTGGTACAGTTGGTGGGTATGGTGATGGTGGTGGGTTATATGGGCTTGGTGCGTTGTAGGGATTTGGCGGGTAAGATGGTGGTGGTGGATTATATGGAGTTGTTGGGCTTGGTGGGTGTTGGCGGTAGGGTCTTGGTGGGTTATAATGTGGGTTGCGACTCCATGGCCTACTTTCAACGGTTGCTACTTCTTCTTTCTTCTTCTTTCCCATCACTCCTCCGTTTCCACTCTGTATAGCTTGATTAGTGGCCTTGATAGCCGAAAAACTCATAATTTTGTTTGTCTTCAAACCTTCTTCTACAAAACTCCCTATTTTCACTACTTCATTAAAACTCTTTCCAATTGCTGACACTAGATGGCCGTAGTATGTTGGCTCCAGAGCTTGCAGAAAACAATCCACCATTTCCCCTTCTTTCATTGGCGGATCCACTCTAGCGGCCTGTTCCCTCCATCTAAAACCGTATTCTCTAAAGCTCTCTCCTGGCTTTTTCTCCAGCTTGGTAAGGGATAACCTGTCGGGTATGATCTCCAAATTGTATTGAAAGTGACTAGCGAAAGCTTGCGCTAAGTCATCCCAAACGAACCATCTTGTATGGTCCTGTCGGGTATACCATTCCAACGCTGATCCACTCAAGCTTTGGCTGAAGTATGCCATCAACAATTCATCTCTACCTCCCGCGCCTCTCATCTTGCTACAGTATCCTCTTAGATGAGCTACCGGATCCCCGTGTCCATTGTACATGTCGAACTTTGGCAACTTAAATCCCGCAGGAAGCTGCACCTCAGGGAACAAACACAGGTCTTTGTAGGCTACACTTACTTGCCCCCCCAGTCCTTGCATATTGCGGAAAGCATTCTCAAGACTTTTTACTTTCCGAGCCATCTCTTCCTGCCCGGCACTTGCTTCCATCACCGGAGCATGAGAATCGTGTTGTCTGAAAGTAGGCTCCGGAGGATAGTAGTGAGGATCCTGGATATGAAACATTGGTTCACTAGAGGATTTGTGGATAACAGCGGGCGGAGGTGCCACATATACAGGAGCGACTTGTGGTATCTGAGGTGGTGCTTGCTTGGATGGAGGTGGTGGCATTTGGGAGGTGGAAGCATAGTAGTGAGGGTAGTCGGGGTAGGTGGAGGACGAGTTCATTGTTGGTGGCTCGGGGTTAGGATTGGCTGGAGGGACATATGCAGGGTTAGCAGGATAGGCTGGTAGTGGTTGACCTCTCGACCAAGCCCGGTACATTTCAGCCATCTGCTGTCTTAACTTGTACATTTCTTCTTTCATCCCTGCCACATCCACGATCTCTTCTTCGTGAGCAGGGTCTACAATGGTTGCCTCGATCTCCTGGGACACAACCTTTGTCATCTTTTTGTACCTGGTGTTGTATGGGTGGGTAGCCAGTATGCCAGTTGCCTAGAAAATCTGAACTCACAAACATCAACACTCGTTAGTTGTTAGCGCATAAATAAGATGCAACGACTTTAAAAGCAAATACATTTCCTCGAATCGTTATGCATCATCCCGGCCGCTGCTCATCTTTTCTTTTTCCGCTCTTTCTTTCTTTTTTTTTCTTTTCTTTTCTCTTTTGCTTTTTCTTTTTCTTGCTTTTTCTCTCTTTTTCTTTTCTTTTTCTTGCTTTTCCTTTCTCTCTTTTTTTTTTTTTTTTTTTTTTTTTTTTTTTTTCATAATTACGTTCCTATTTATTTGCCTAGCGGATACAAAGAAATGACATAAAGTAAAACAACACTTTGTTTTCTCATTGATAATTCAAAACCTTGATTACAAAGTGATGTTTAAGAAAATAAAAGACGATGCATGACCTAAGAGTACATTAATGCACCTAGTGCCCGCGAGGCATCGTTCGGCCTTGCCGCGGGCCTATATGCTAAACCCTTTTGAAGCCTATCCAGGTCGGCCATGACTTGTTGTACAAAAAACTTCACTGCAGATACAAAAGTCCCCCGAGTCATATCTTCACAAAGCTGAGTCTTTCGGGTGATGTATTGGGCGATGCGAACAATCTTTTCTCTGATGACCCCTTTTTCTTGCAATAGTCGGCTTATTTGTTGAGTGCGAGCATCCAAGGTGTGTTGGTTGTCCTTTTGCACTTGTTGCAGCTTCAATTCTAATCTAGCCATAGTCGTGTAGCAGTGCTCTCTTTCTTCTTCAAGATCTTTGATAATCTTGTTACTTTTGACTGTGGCCGAGATCATTTTCTTTCTAAGCTGAGCTATTTCAACATCATGCTTGCCTTGTAGCTGCCGGACCAACTTGGCTCTTTCCTCGGCGTCTTTGTCCATTTGCTTCCGAGCCTTGGCTAACTCTTTTTCAGCTACGTCCAAATCGAAGCCATAGTCGTTTACTTTCCGCCGGAGAATCTCAATTAACTTTTCATCGCGGGCTGAACGAGCTGGGGTCTCGGATGCAATTTTCATTTGAGCTATTTGAGCCTTCAACACATCATTTTCTTTCTTCAGTTGTTTCTTTTCTACTTCATCGGATGCTGCTTGCAAGCCACTTTCGAAATGAAGATTTCTCAGTTTATCTTCCAACAGACTGATTTTGGCCTTATATTCTTTTTCCTTGGCCGCCCATTTCAGATTTTCCTCGGATTGCTCTATCAGGTCTTGTAAGTGAGGTCTCTTTGAAAGACGTTCGTGTTCAACCCCTCGACGGTACCATGTGGAGTACCCAGGTGATATCTCCCCTTTTGCTCTATTCGGCACACAAGTATCAATCTTCAAATTTTGGCACTCGTTCCAGATTTGCCGGATTTTTGCTTCCGGGAATTGCCCGTCCGGACCAATCTCCACAGCTTGCACACCGAGATCCCCATCTCTTGGAATAATCTGACACCGACCCAACTGTCGCAGGGCTCTGTATGGTGCATAAGGTTGTATACTCTTCAAACCCATGATCAAAAACGGCGATCCCTCCGTTGGCATGTATATCACCTCGTCAAGAGGTAACCAGTCATACGTCCAATCGATTTGACCGTCAGTTAGTGATCGAAGATACACAATCCAACCTTGGACTCCTTCAGGCAATTTTACTTCTTTCGTCCTCGCATTGAACTCTTCCAAACATGTCCGATCGGCGGAACCATAGCTCGAGTACGAAGGATGGTGGCATAGATGCTCAAATAGCCAGATTTGCAAGATCAAATTACACCCTTCGAAGAAGCTAGCCCCCGCTTTGCACGCAGTCAGAGCACGATAGATATCCGCAACAATCATCGGGGCCAGAGTACAGTTTTCTTGTACTATCAGTGTGGTAGCTACTCCGGCAACTTTTATGTTGATATGTCCATCTTTCCTCGGGAATACAACAATTCCAAGAAATGCCACCAAGAATGCGAACCTCCGGTGTTCTTCCCATTTCGCTCGGTTGGACTTGCAACATAGCTTGTTGGTAAGATCATTGAAACCCCCAACATGTCCAAACCTATTGTAGATGAAGCTTAAAGAAAAAAACCCGTTGGCCAGATCTTCATTATGAACGTTCCGGGCAATTTTCAAAGAGTCGAGGAAGCGATGTACTGTCACCGTCCTCGGAGATACCGGGTATTTTCCTTTCAGCGGAACCTCGGTCTTCCCAATGTAAAAGGCAATTTCCTCCAAAGTTGGGGTAAGTTCAAAATCTGGAAAATGAAATACGTTGTGTGCCGAATCCCAAAACGTGACCAACGCTCTAACCACATCACCTCGAGGAACTATTTCGAGTAACCCCGTAAGGTCTTTCAAGTACCTTTTGACCCAGTCTTGACCATTGGATCCCATGTCCTGCCACCATAATCTCAGCTCCAAAGGGATTTTATTTAGGGAAAATTGTTCATTCATCATCGTGCTCGTCCTGCACATTTATTAAGGTGATTTTATTTAGAAAAGGAAAAATCTTTTTTCAATGCAAGTTTTCAATTTTTGAATGAAAGAAAAGAAAAATGATTTTCGAAGTGGCCATTTTTGCAAAAACAACCTTCCGTCGTCCTTTCGGAACATTCGGCAATTTCCAAAAATAGCAATCACCTCGATTATTTGAAAAGAAAATCTTTTTGGTCTTTTCTAAAAGTGTGGTTGGACCCGTTTAAGGGTTGCCTACGTATCCCACCTAACGGCGAGAATCAAACCTGCGTAGTTCGGTCAGATTATTTGACCAATTATTTCAAAAATGTTCCACCTATTTTTTTTCAAATTTTCAAATTTTCCATGTACCTATTTTCTACAAATCATTATTTTCCTCTCTCTCTTTTTCAACAATTTTCCAATCTCGGGATTTTCGCCGGTCCGCATAACGATCAAGGACAATAAAATGCAACACATAGCATGCTCGGTCTTTTCAATACCGGGTCACCTGTCCTAGACGGACCCAACCCCTGTGTTGAGTCCCCTAAGTCAAATATGATGCAAATAATCGTCCTAGACCTATGTTCAAAATCTTACGGTTTTATGGATTGCTAGACCGTGTACCCGAGTGGACAACTCGAATCGAGGAGGGGGCTACGTACCGGTGACCCGCGGAGTCAATCGGCTTTGTAACTTATCCGGCCTCTGTTTCCTTAATTTATGGTGACTTTAACAGAAAGGGGAGTCTCAACCAGTAAGCACATCCCCGGGGGAGAAGAGAGAAAGGTTTTCGGCACAGTTTTATATATACAGTTCACATAATATCAAAAGCGATAAAGCACATAGCATGTTATTCAAATCACATAATGAAGTCAAACAAAAACGCGAACGGCAGTTCTAAGGAGCTCGAGTTCTTAAACCCTGAAATCGAAATTCAGGGTTGGATCCCCAGCAGAGTCGCCAGAGCTGTCACACCTCCCTTTTTACTACCCTACATACTTAAATGCGTACAAATACACTTGTAGGGTATACCCTGACGCTCAATTACCCAAGACGGATAAAATAACGCAAGGGAAGGAGTTTTTTCCAATTTAAGGACAATCGGTTCGGGATTTCATTAGAGATTAATCAGAGTCGCCACTTGGGAATGACAATGGTGTCCCAAGTCACCGGTTAATCCCGAATCCGAGGAATTTTGACTCTTGAAATGTCCGCGAAGCAGAGGTCCGGATAAGGAACTCTGTTAACCCGGGAGAAGGTGTTAGGCACTCCCGGATTCCGTGGTTTTAGCACGATCGCTCCACTGTCGTTCTTGACTTTTGTTTGACTCAATTATAGATTTTAACAACATAATGTGCTTTTACGTTAAATATTTTTTTAGGAATTTGCGACATCGCGGAAACACGCCTTGAGTCATACCGCAACCAGTACGCCTATGACTTTTGGTGTATTTCGGCTTTGCCGAGATTTGGATTTGAGTCGCACCAAGTGCACACTCGTTCATAGGAAGGTATATTAAAATCGTGCCTTAAGATAGTCTATATCGGCTTTTAACTTTGGGAGAGGCTATGGAATTCGCTATTAGCCTCTCCGGTTCTATTATGTCAATCTTATTACTAAATGGGGGCCTCGTTGTTATTCGAGCGAGGCTCGTCCCAATTTAACTTTATTAAAGTCCGATCCTATTTCAACTACATTTGCTATATTGTTTTTTTGCCTTAGTCGGTTTTAAACATTCCAGGCCCGTCGAATTTTGTTATTGGGCCTGGGTCTTCGACTTAGTACCAGATGTGTCCAAGCAATCTTCCGATTTGTATTTGGGGCAGCCCAGTCGAATAATACCATAGTTCAGGCCCACGATATGTTTGGACCCAAACCAAATGAATTAGCAAAACAGAAACAGTATGATGAATACACATAATTAAGAGGTAAAACTTTGAACATTTTATTAATCAGAGAAAGAAGATATTCAATACATGAAGCACTAGCTTTAAATTTAATAACTATGCAATATGGAATTTAACCAGCTACTTTTAACTTTTAAACTAACCAACGAAGTTCATACTAATTCTGGGTAAACAAATTGATTGAGGATTAAGTCTAAATGTCAACATTATTTCTAAATTAACCGCTCATTAAGAATTACACTACTGACTACTTTCACTTTCATTTCGGTTGAATTGACACTGAAGCTTTTAAACTAGGAAATCAATTAGCTGTATGAAATAAGATCTATAGTTTATAAACTTACTAATGGGTACCGATATTAATACACTAAGTGGCTGTGAAATGTACACTGGGATTTTATCACTGGATTTCTACCGTTTGCTTCTATTTTTATATCACATTACCCATTCGCAGGTGATCTATTGTGTTCTCTAATTCATGAATTTCCTTTTAAGCCTGCTTATTACTACATATTGATCTACGACATTCTCTATGAAACAGTAGTTATTTGATATTTGATATCATGATTTGTTTACTTATGTTTTAAGTTTTTTTTTTTTTTTTTTCCTATTTAAACTAGGTGTAATGTATTACTATGACTATACTACCGCTGTATCACTACTTATTACAAGGCTTTTGTTTCTGTTTTTGTACCATTGTATTCTATACTACCTCTACACTGTTAAGCTATCAAGATAGTAATACCAATGAGTTACACAATATATAAACTAAAAGGATCTTCATGTCATTGATTCAACTTGAGGTTACAGCTTCAAGTATAGAGTAGTGTACCTGAATTAACAAACGAAAATCCAATGAGTCTAGGGATAAGCAGGTAAGTAACAGCAATCAACTCAGAGCAATGCAACAGGAAGGTTTGAATGCTAAATGACTGAGACCAAACAGCAATCAGCAAAGCAGAAAACCCAGCAAAATTCGAGCAGAAGAACCCAGCAAAACCAATAAAAACCAACAAGTTCTAACTCGAAAATTCCAGAAAATCCTATTACTCTATTGCTATTTTTATCTCTCAAGCTTTTGTATGAATTTCAGCTTTGGTATGTTTTCAGATTTCTCTCCAATGGAGCCCCCTTTTAGCCCCATTCTTAGAGGTATATATAGATATTTTTTAGGGCTGAAAACTTGGGGAGGAAGTATGGGATTCATCCCACTTCCCCCCTCCTAAATTTATGAATTATGCACTTTAGCCCCTATTTCTGTTATGAAAAACCCTTCCAGCATGTGCTGGAAGGTTCTAAAAGATTCCTTTTAGGGCCTTTTACTAGTATGACCTTAGGGGTTTGAGATTTTTACAGATTTCCCATTTTTAGGAGACCATTATACCCCTAAATCTCTGCAAAATTGCAGAAATCAGGAGCATAAATGTCTCCATTACCCTTTTAAGTTCTAAACTATTACTATTTTACCTATTCAATTCCCAATTGTGCCCTTAAGGGCACTGCTGATTTACCAGCTTACCTAAGGCAGATTTCAGCTTGTTTTGAACCTATTTAACTAATAGCCAGCCCTGGCATTAGTATTTAAGGACTGGCCAGTTTTATTTTTTAAGAACTATTTCAATTTTAGCCACTTTTAAACTAATTCCAATCAATTAAGACCAATTTATTCCTAATTAAAGCTAATTGCAGGCATAGCCTGTTTTATTGTTATGTTTAAACTATTTAAGAACTAGCCAGTCTCAAGTTGAGACTTAGCTTTGGCTATTAAGGCCAATTACTGAACATTTGGGCCCAAAACCTTTACAGGTTTGGCCACTTTGCTGTTCAGGGCTCAATATAGAGCCTGGGCCAGTCTGCATTTGCAAACATAGCCCTTTTGCACAACCAGCCACTGTTAACAGTGAGTTGTGTGTTAGGGCCTTATAGAATAGGTCAACCCTTTGCAAGGTTGACCATTCTTAGACCAATTATTTAATTAACAGCCTATTTTGTTAATTTTCAGTTTTAACCTATTTAAAAACTAGCCATTTTATGAAACCTATCACTAACAGCTATAACCAATTCCCTAGTGTTCAATCAGTGTTAATCAAACACTTACACTCAACCAGAACTAATAAAGCTAAGTCAACTTCAACATGGATTGCATATTAAGACATATAAAACCAAACAAGGTGCAATAATCAACCAAAACTCAGAGAGGCAATTGATATGGTTGAATTTCAGTTAATTAACTCACTTTATCCAATTTTATGAGACAAAGTATGAACTCATGTTAAACAAGACCTAATTACTACCAATTCATGTCACATGAAAGTTTGATCAACTTCAAAAACCACCAGGATTCATGATATAGGTACACAAAGCATAAGCTATCACAAAATAGTCAATAAAAGATAAAACATGGTTTAGTCAGACATAACACTAATGGACTATCATGACATGGCTCTAACAGAATAGGCAAAAATGACAATAATCATTACTATTAGACCTAAACTTTTCAAAAGCTAAACCTAATCTAACACATGCAGGTGAACATGTAGTGGAGGTGAAGATGAACAGGAAAGACATGAAGCATGAATGAAGAAAAAGAATCCCTGATATTATCATATAAAATGACAGAAATGAAAACCAGGATCATTGAACCAAGTTTCTAAAAGTTAACCCCAATCTTAAACATGCCAATTAGCAGATGAAAGAACAGAAGGGATATCATAAACCAACATAAGAGAACCCTAATATGAACAGGATATGAAGGAGAGTGGGAATCAAGACGACTAAACTAAGACTAAAACTAAATCATGCAGTTAACCATAGACAAGAAAAACAACAGAGGTGTTTAAAATCAACAAATAGAAAACCTTATATACAAACAAAAAAGACGAAGAAGAACAGGGAAATCATTGAAACAGAGGAGCAAACCACAAGATAACCCTAAAACGGCTGAACATTCACTAAAACTAAACAAGTGAAGAAACAGAAAGAAGAATAGTCAAGATATCGCAAACTAACAAAAGACAACCTGATATAAAGATAAAAGAGGATGAAAGTCAAACAACTAAACTAGAGCTAAAGTTAAACATGCAAAGAACAGAAGAGAAAGACAGTCAGGCTATGGAAAGCTAACAGACCAAGGATCATAATGCACAGAAGCATGAAAAAGGAAAGTGAGATAATGGCAGATCCTTTTAAACCAAAGAAACAAAAACTGGATCGAAACAACAAAACAGAAGAAAAAACATGAAAATAAACAGACAAAAGAAAGCAATAAAACACAAAAAGGGTAAGGGGACTTAGCTTGCGGGGCCGGTCCCCCGAGCTTCCTATTCTTTTCTTTTCCTCACTCTCTCACGAGTCCTTTTCTTCTTTATTCTCTCTTCTTGTTTTCTTTTTCTTTATTCTTTTTCCAGATATCTCTCTTTTTCAATTATCTTCTTTTCCTTCTCTGATTTTCTTTCAGGCCTAAAGACGAGGCCTTTTTGGATTTCAGCTTGAAGAGGGGTGCTTGGGTGAGGGTAAAGAACGGATCTTGAAAGGTTTCCAGTTTGGAGGTCGCCGGAGTTAGGGTTCCGGCGACTTTGTTTTGGATATTCGACAAGATCTGGGTAGATTCGAGGGGAGCCAGTGGTATGGGTGGACAGATCAAAGAGAAAGGGTTCGAATGGCATTGGTTTCAGGCGGAGATTCATTGTATGAGTGGTCACCGGCGAGGATTCCGGTGACTGGAGTTTAGAGAAAAGGGTTTGTTTTAGGGTTTCTGGCGTGTGTTATGGAATGAAGAAGAAGGAGAAGAAGATGGGAGAGGTAAGAGGAGCCGGCGACCACCGTAGGAGTGGTGGCCGCCATGGCCGGCTAGGGCTTCTGGGTTGATGATGATGAAGATGAAGAGAGGAAATAAGGCGGCTGTCTCTAGGGTTAACAAGAAATGGGCGAGAATTTTTCGGACAAAGGCATTATATAGCCATTGAATCCGAGGTAATCTCAACCGTTCAAATGATCAAGATCGACGGTTCACACGTGTGTTACTAAAACGGCGTCGTTCAGACGCTTATGAGACTAAGGTCTCCAACCGTTAGATTAATTAGAACGGACGGCCCAGATCGCTTCTCTTAATTAATTAACCCTAATAATCCTGCTATTAATCTCGACCGTCAGATCTGTCTTGATGGACGGATGAGATTGGATCTCTCCACAGAGACGACGGGCCACTTCACTGGGCCAATTCACTGGGCCAAACCACTGGACTTCAATTGGCCCAGTTTTGTATACCTTCATATATATATTTGTATTTTCTGGTTTTAATCTATTTTTATGTATTTTCTTTTATATTTTTTTTTCTTTTTCTTTTATGAAAAATTACAAAACCTAATTTCCTATTTACTCTAATTTTCCAGTATTTTTTGCAATTTTTCTGCTATTTTTCTTTATTTTCTCCTATTTAAACTATTTTGCTAATTTTCTAATTAACTAAACTAACAAATTAATTACTACTATTTTTGATTTTTTCCAATTTTTTACTTATTCAAACACACAAAAATATAATTAATTTCAAACAAAGCAAGTAATTGCACTCAAAAACATTTTATTTTAATTTTGGAATTTAAAGGCTTAGTGCAAAAATCATGTGCTCACACTCACTTGATTCCGGCTTCACAGTATTTCAATATTTCTTCCGAGTATCATTACATCTTTAACATTGTTTTATCGCTAAATTGTCTTTTAAAATACGGCCAAAAATTATGTACAAGTCATGTTGCTAAAATCAGTATGAGAAGAATTGTAAAGTGATTAGAAATGGAATGACTAGAAATGACAGGAAACAAAGAGTTGTATTAAACAGATGGGTTGAAACAACAAGACGAACAACAAAACGAACAGACTAGACTATAATTACAAACCTAGACATCACTAAAAAAATTTATTATTAAACAAAGCAAAGTGGAAAGATAGAATGGTTTTGACTCTCAAGACAAAGTCCGGATTACAACCCTGAAATAACCCGGGCAAAAGAGATGACACCAAAATATACCACCAAAACTCCAAGAGACGGAGCGCCTTCCCAATTGACAAACATGACATCCTAACCACTGAATTCTGCATTAATGTTGCCAAGATCACTTTCTGTTTCAATATCTTCAACTTCAGTTGACCTCCCAAGAAGATTTTCATCACCCACGTCACCGGGCATCATTCCCACAAAATGTGCTCCGTTATGTGCAAGTAAAGGATTCTGTGCAATGTTCTGGATGCCACTGCCTTGGACCGCAATTATTCCTTCCTGAATCATTCTTTCTATCTCTCTTTTCAAATCCCGACAACTTTCAACATCGTGCCCCGGGGCATTGGAGTGGTATTCACACCTTTTGGATGAGTCAAAACTTCTCGCACGTCGGTCCACCCGATTTGGAGGGATGGGTGCAATCACGCCATGTCGTTTTAACTTCTCAAATAAGCTTGCATAGGACTCTCCTATTGGTGTAAAATTATCTTTCAAATTCTGTCCCTTTCCATACCCCTGGCTTGGGTGTGGGTTTAAGGTATTTGAAAATTTTGCGGAGGCTGGTAAAGATTTTGTGATGTTCGGGCTCGCTTTCTTGGGTGTTTTGAGGATTGAGCAACATACTTGACTGGATCAACAGAGTATGGAGGGTTCTGAGGCGGGAAGTAATGCTTTAAGAGGGTCATGA
The DNA here is from genome assembly GCA_032618575.1 of Nicotiana noctiflora. Lineage (NCBI taxonomy): Eukaryota > Viridiplantae > Streptophyta > Magnoliopsida > Solanales > Solanaceae > Nicotiana > Nicotiana noctiflora. The sequence continues at coordinate 259,072 of JASVEL010001039.1, forward strand.
AAAACCTGATGAGGTTGCATATACCTTCGAGATGTTCTCATACGACCTCTTCTCGTCCATGATATCATCATGATTTCTTCATCCCTCCCATTCTCATCACTAGATTCACTTTGAACATCCTGAGCTGCATCTTTGAAAGCTGCTTGACTTATAATTTTGCCTGTCTTAAGGCCGTCTTCCACCATTTCTCTCATTTTGATTATTTCTTCAAAGGATTGACCAACTGCAGATATCATGTTTTGAAAGTAATCCGGCTCTTGAGCCTGAAGGAAAACAGTGGCCAACTCGTGATCATTCATAGGTATCTTAGCTCTCGCTGCCTGCTCTCTTCATTTGATGGCATATTCCCTGAAACTTTCAGTTGGTTTCTTTTTCAATTTAGAAAGGGAAATGCGGTTTGGGGTGACGTCAATATTGTATTGAAATTGTTTGACAAAGCCCGTGCCATTTCATCCCAAACGTACCAACCAGATGCGTCTTGATCCCAAAACCATTCAAATGCTACTCCCGAGAGGCTTTCCCCAAAATAAGCCATAAGCAATTCTTCATTTCTTCCCACACCTCTCAATTGGTTGCAATACCTTTTTAGGTGGGCTATGGGGTCTCCGCGTCCATCGTACTTTTCAAATTTGGGAATCTTGAAACCAGACGGCAAGTGAGCATCGGGGAACATACATAGATCTCTGAAAGCAACACTCTTTTGACCTGCCATTTCTTGCGTGTTTTTCAGGTGTTGTTCTAATCTCTTCAATCTTTGGGCCATTTCTTCCTGTACCTTCTTTCGGGTAGGCTTCTCAATGTTTGCAGGAAGGTCAAACGAGTACGAGTGGTACTCGGGAGAGTGGTACTGTTCTTGCCGTATAGCAAATTGTGACTCATGAGAAAGTTGTACCTGGCCATTGGACCATGCTTGACGCATTTTGGTCATTTGTTGTTTCAGTATTCTATTTTCCTCAACCACAACAGACCCTTGTTGAACTTTCTGACCCTGAGTCTCTTGAGCATTCGCAACAGCTCCGATGTCGGTTATCATTTTCCTTGAATCTTGCTTTCTAATTCACCACAACCAACCACCTCAACTTTCTGGATTAACAAAACGAAACCATCATGTTAGCGTTAAGGTATTCCGCTTATTGACTTCCTTTGTTTTTCTACTATTTTCTCTTCTTCCTTTTTTTCTCTTTTTGTGGTTTTTTTCTTTTTCTTTTTTTTTCTTATTGTAGTTTTTCATTTTTTTTTCTTTTTTGTTATGGATACGGTCGAATCCTATGTGGATTGCCTACATATCATGACCCCGCATGAATCAGACCGAGCGTAGTTCTTGCAAATTAATGCAAGAAATAAAGAGATGTTTATTCGATTTTTTTTGTTGTTTTTTTTGAAGGAAAATTATAGAAGCCGACTCCAACTACAAACTTGTGTGGGAGATTTCTACAAGAATAAGAATATTTTTGGTGTCAATTATGACTATTTCTAGAAAATTGGCCACATAATGGCTTATTTGACAAAATGACTATTTTTTGCAAAATTTATTTAAAATAGATAAACTTGAAATTTTTTTTATCCTGTGGCTCATAGGGCATCGTTCGGCATCACCATAAACCAACACAAGACTATTTTTCATAAATTGGCCATATAATGGCTTACTTAGACAAATTGGCTCTTTTTGCAAAATTTTATTTAAGAAGATGCAATTTCAAAATTTGTCCTGGGGCCTATGGGGCATCGTTCAGCACCGACACAGGCCAACACAAGACTGAGGAAGTTAAAATGCAAAAAATGTGGCTATTTCAGCAAAATTCCGGCCATGTAATGGCTTATTTGATAAAGTGGTTATTTTGTAAAGTTGAGTGATGACTCAAAACTTGATTTTACGGAAACGGCCTTTCGACATTTCCGCGAGGGAATATTTCAAGGCTATGCCCGCAAATTATTTAAAATGACCCAAAGTGGCTATTCTTGCAAAAACAGCCTTCCGGCGTCCTTTTGAGGGACATTCGGCTTATTTTAAGTAAGAATAGCATCACCCGACTTATTTATAACATCAAAAAATTGACATTTTTTGGTTATTTTTGCAAAAGGGGTGTGAACCCGGACTTGATTTTGCGGCTATGGCCTTGCAAAATTTCCACAAGGAATATTTCAAGGTTGTGCCCGCAAATTATCAAAAATGACTCAAAGTGGCTATTTTTGCAAAAACAACCTTCCGGCATCCTTTCGGAACATTCGGTTATTTTAAAAAACGGCATCACTTTGATTTTATTGACAAAATTAAACACACATTTTTTTTTATTTTTTAAAGGGGTGGCCTTTCAACATTTCCATATGGAATATTTGAAGGCCATTATTCAAAAAGAAAAGAGTCAAAGAGGTCATTTTTGCAAAAACAGCTTTCCGGCGTCCTTTCGGAACATTCGGCTATTTTCAAAAACAGTATCACTTTGATTTTATTGAAAACTAAAATTCGATATTTTTTTTTTGACTTTTTTAAAAGGGGTGGTTGGACCCGATGAGGGTTGCCTACATATCCCACCTAACGGCAAGAATCAAACCTGCGTAGTTCGGTCAGATTATTTGACCAATTATCAAAAACTGTTCTACCTATTTTTTCAAATTTTCAAATTTTCGACAACAATTCGTCAATATTTCGATATTTTTCTATTCTAAAATTTTCTCTCTTTTGTTTTTCAGGAATTTAGCCAATAATAATCTAGAACAAATAAATGCAACATAGAACATGCTCGGTCTTTTGATTACCGGGTCACCTGTCCTAGATGGACCCAACCCCTGTGTTGAGTCCCCTAAGTCAGATATGATGCAAATAAACGTCCTAAATCTAGGCTCGATATCCTGATGTTTTCAATGGTACTAGACCGTGTACCCGAGCGGACAACTCGGATCGAGGAGGGGGCTACGTACCGGTGACCCGCGGGGTCAATCGGCTTTGTAACTTATTCGGCCTCTTTTCTTATTTTGGTATTGACACTAACAGAAAGGGGAGTCTCAACCAGTAAGCACATCCCCGGAGGTAAGAAGAGAAGGGTTTTCGGCATAATTTTAGATATACAGTTTACGCAATATCAAAGCAGTAAACATGTAGCACATTAATCAAAATATATAAAGAAATCAGATATAAGCAAAAACAGCAATTTGACTGAGCTCGAATTCTTAAACCCTGAACCGAAGTTCCGGGTTACTTATCCCCAGCATCGCCAGAGCTGTCACACCTCCTTTTTTCCCATGCACAATATATAGCGTAATATGCCATTGTTTAATACTACACCCCGAGAAGGGATATAATAATAATCAGTGAAGGAGTTTTTCCACTTAAAGGACAGTCGGAACGGGATCAATTTATTTAATTATTCGGAGTCGCCACTTGGGAAAATAATGGTGTCCCAAGTCACCGGTTTAATCCCGAACCGAGGAAATTTATGACTCCGTAATACAGTCTGCGAAACTAAAAACCTGGATAAGGAATTCTGTTAACCCGGGAGAAGGTGTTAGGCATTCCCGGATTCCGTGGTTTTAGCACGGTCGCTCAACTGCTATTTTTGTTTTTATCTGATTTCTCTATATATTTTTATTATGTGCTTTTAATGTTCCGCTTTTTAATTTTTAGAAGAATTGCTACGTCACGAAAACACATTTCGAGCCACACCGCAACCAGTACGCCTGTGACTTTTAATGTATTTCAGTTTCGCCGAGAGTAAGATTTGGGTCACATAAATGCGCACCCTTATTTAGGAAAGTAATTTATTAAAGTCGTGCCTAAAAGAATCCATCGTGTTATTAACTTTGGGAAAGACCGCGAAATTTGCTAAACGGTCCTTCCAAATCTACATATTTTATACCAATCAACTTCCAAGTTGCTGCCTTCATATGCCTTGCCCAAAAGCAACTGTATCCACTAGACACGAGTCCGTGAGACTTGAAAAAGAGCATTCGTAAATAATTGGCCAGGTTTGGCATCGCCATAAGCCAACTTATATGTATGTTAAGCTCGTCCTTACTAAATGCAATTGTAATTTACTCCTAACACTAATAGCTTGATATCAGCAAGGATTAGCTAAGTTTCCGCTTTTGTCTGCCAATAGCTACAGGGAAAACAGTTGGAAAAGCCAGCAAAAGATTTTTTAATGCCAAAGTTGTGTCCTTGTAGGCAATGGTAGCACAAATTCAGCTAAAAAAATAGATTAATCAGTTACCAGTTAGAAACCAAATGAAGTGACTTAACATCCCACTAACCATAAAGCACGCAGAATTGTTTTCACACACAATACCTCATCTATACTTCTCCAGCAAATATAATGTATTAGAAGAAATCAATCCACTAGGCACACAAATTGAAATTCAGTAAAGACTAGTGAAAGATAAAATGTCCAACATAGACCTTAATAAAAGCATTCTACATAAGAGCTTTACACCAACAAGTAGTATAAAAATCACTTATCAACAGAAATTGCAAGGTAATGCAGTTAAATGACACCATACCTCGCATCTGGAGGGTTCAACACTTCCTCGTTTTGGCGAGGCCAGTCAAGGTGCCTTCCAGTACTTTGGACTCAAAGAAGATCAGGTACCTCTAATCATCATACAGACAAATGATGGGGAGAAATATCTCAAACCAAATGTTGAGCCTGTTAAAGTCGTGGTTGCTGACACTCTCCAGGATATGGTTTTCAAGTCTGCAAAGAATGTACTCCTCGAGTTTTATGCCCCTTGGTGCGGACACTGCAAGCAATTGGCCCCGATCCTTGATGAAGTGGCTGTCTCATTTCAACGCAATGCTGATGTTATGATGCAATTCTCGATGCTTAGAAGCAGCGTTTCGACCAAGAGAATGACAGTACACATAAAAATGATCAGCACCACCAGATGCATTCCAAACTCTAAACTCCGATCTAATTTTATCAGTATAACCAGCAACAAAATCTTCAATCGCAGCTTAGTTAAACTTGACTCGCCGAATAGATCCTCAGACAATAGTCGACCACGAGTAGCAGTGATTCTCAATTCTAGCAGCGCAGTAAGAAACAGGGAAGCTGACCCTTTTGGAAATCCTCGATGTCGAGCAATCACAGTTGAACCAAGCACGAATCTGCCCGGATTGAACCTCGGATAGTAACTTCAAATCGAGCCCAGAAATCTAACTCAAACAGCCACATTTTCTGATCCACAAGGTCTCGTGTTCACATGACGGATGTTCAATCTTAAATCGGAAACTTCAATGACACAGACTCGACTCTTCAATGATGACTAAAACCGGATCGGATTGAACTCGACAAAACAAATCAGCAAATAACAGCAGCAAACTAGCGTGAACAATAGCTATTTATGAAAAATTGGAAGAAATAGAAAAACATCAATAGAGCAGACTAAGAACGAGCTCTCTTCGATTAAACTTTTCCTTTGAGAAATTTACACAAACAAAACGAAATCATGGCCATCTTTCACTATGTGAAAGTCAGCGAGCAAACGTGAATCCATAAATGAAAAATTTGTACGAACACAGCGACAACTCGCTATAGGGACTCGAACCAACAGCATTCAGCCTCGACTAACCCCACAGATAGGAATTCAAAACGAAAATCCGAAGGAAACTGGAATTTGACATAAAATTGAAAGGATCTTAATTCAAAATCAGAACTAAACGAACAACTTGTTCGTTCACCTCCTCTGTTCTCTCTCGATTTTTCCTCAATCTTCTCTTCGAAATTCTCTCTGAATTTTCTCTCCTAAAGTCTAATCCCCAGTCCCCCAATTCTCTCGCCCAAAGTGTGCCTCCCCCTGAAGAAGAAAGGTCTGTTGGTTTTTATCTAGGGAGAATAGAGAAGAAGATGGGGTATAGGAATAGAGTCACGCAATTTGCGTGTCTCTATCTGATGAAACTTCCGTTATTTCGCAGGGTAATGGGTTGGGTCAGGTATATGTCTGGGCTGGGCGTGGGTTTATTTGGGTAAATTTGGGCCAGAGTTTGTCTTGGATCCGTTTGGGCCTGGATGGCTGGGGTGTTTTGAGCCCAAAGTATTTTTACTATGATTTCTTTATTGTATTTGCTTGCCTTTGTATTTTGTATTTTGTATTTTTGGTATTTTATAAAATTGAGAGATTAAACTAACAATTAAAAAAAACTATTTAATAACTATTTTGTAGTAATTTCCAATTAAAATAATAAAATGCTATATTTTTTTTATTTTTCTTTAATTGTTCTAAAATGAATTAATACCTCCTAAATGAGAAATTGATTCTCTAAATGTAAATACATATTTTTTTATTTTTTATATGATTTAACATGAGCAATTAACACACAAATTGTAAAAATAAGGAAAAATTATTTATTTTGAATTTTATGGGAATAACTCATATGTAGAGTAAAAATCACGTGCTCACAGATACATGCCATGTGAGCCGTCCCATCGAGCTTTTACCAAGTGCTCAAATTCCCAACCTCGTGGGGGTTATTTAGTATTCGAGGTGAACCACATACAGTCCAAGAATACTATCAGATCGCCTAGGATTGAACGCACATCAAACAACTTAAAGGAGCGAGCGCGGAGGCATAACAATTAGCCATGAAATGGACTAAGCCCGACCCACCAACAGAGGTCATCAGAGACCCAGACGTCGTAGAGGCCTACAAAACAACTATAGAAAACCTCGACCCGGTCCAGCTGGACGACGTCGACAATACAAAAAAGACTTACATTGGGCACAACCTTCCAGAACTAGGTAAGTACCATGAGTTTCTAAATAACAACACCGATTTGTTTGCCTTTTCCCATTCAGATATGTTGGGCATCCCAAGGGATATTTCCATTCATAGTTTGAATGTCGAGCCGCTCTATCCGCCAGTACGACAGGCAAGGAGAAAATTCAATGTCGCCATCAACGAAGCGGTCATCGAAGAGGTAGACAAATTGCTTACCAATGGTTCCATCTGAGAATCGAAGTATCCCCAATGGGTCGCCAATGTAGTATGGTGAAAAAGAAGAATGGGAAGTAGCGAATGTGTGTGGGACTTCATCGACCTGAACAAGGCATGTCCAAAAGACTCCTTCCCATTACCCCATATCAACCAACTGATCGATGCAACTACATGGCACGAACTACTGAGTTTCTTGGACGCTTACTCCGGGTACAACCAAATTCTGATGGCCGAAGAGGATCAGGAAAAGACAACCTTCATCCCATCAAGGGACTTATTACTATACGGTAATGCCGTTCAGACTCAAGAACGCGGAGCCACTTACCTGCGATTGATCACCAAAATGTTCAAGAAACAACTCAACAAAATGATGGAGGTCTACATTGATGATATGCTGGTAAAGCCAGCAAAGAAAGAGGACCACATTGATCATTTGAAGGAAGCCTTTGAGATATTGAGGAAGTAGGGGATGAAGTTGAATCCAAAAAAATATGCTTTTGGTGTGGCCTTTGGAAAAATTCCTAGAGTTTCTCGTATCACAACGAGGAATCAAAGTCAACCCAGATAAAATTAAAGCCATCGACTCAATACCTGAAGCACTGGCCAGCAAGAAACATGTGCAGAAGTTGACAGGGCGAATAACCGCCTTATCGAGGTTCATTTCACGATATGTCACAAATTTTTCAACGTACTAAGGAAAGATCGTGGGCTGCAATGGAACGAAGAATGCATTGACGCTCCTTAAAAAACTAAAAGCATATTTGTCCTTACTAACGTTGCTCGTCAAAGCTGACTTAGGTGAATTTTGCTTGTGTACTTAGTCGTATCTGAGGTAGCCATCGGAGTTCTGGTTTGCGAAAACAAAGGTATGCAATTCCCTATCTATTATATCATCAAGGCCCTAATAGATACTGAGACAAGGTACCCTCATCTCGAAAAAACTCGCTCTAGCACTAGTCACAGCTTCACGCAAGCTTATACCATACTTTCAATGTCATCCCATAAAAGTAATAACGACCTTTCCCCTAAGGGGCATTCTACATAAACCTGAACTCTCAGGCAGACTCGCCAAATGGGCGATAGAGCTCAGCGAGCACGACATAAACTATCACTCACGAACCATGATTAAGTCATAGCTGCTTGCCGATTTTAGCATGGAAATATTGCCAAAGGTAGAGCAAGAAGTGCTTCGTGCCTCTGCACGTACCGACCTCAGGACTCTCTATGCTGATGGCACTTTGAATGCCTCAGGATCGGGACTGGGACACGTCCTTGAAGTCCTTACAGGTGAAGTAATTTTCCAGTCCATACGATGCCCCGAGATGACTAAAAATGAGTTCGCGTATGAGACTATAATTGCAGTTCTAAAGTTAGCCATCAAATATGGTGCATGACAGCTCATCTTCCATTACGACTCTCAACTCGTCGTAGATTAGGTCACCGAAACTTTCCAAATCAAAAAGCAAAGAATACAGAAGTATCTATCGGAGATGCATAAATTGATACCCAAGTTCGATGAGTGTCATTTCGATCAGATTCCCAGGGCGCGAAACATCAGCGCAGACGGCCTCGCCAAATTAGCTACGGCCACCAGGAATATCAACAAGGCAAATGTGGTCACCCTCTTACATTCTACAATAGACCACGTTGAGGTACTCTCTCTACATTTAACTTGCAACTAGCGTAACCGCCTTATATCCTATTTACAGGACGGGACACTCCTGCAAGACAAAAAAGAAGCCAGGAAACTCCGAGTGCATATCGCTCGGTATACCTGGTAAATCATGACCTCTATAAGAGAATATTTGGTGGCCCCCTAGCCAAATGTTTGGGTCTTCACCAAACAAGGCAAGTATTGGAGGAAGTACAAGAGGGTCACTGTGGAGGCCCATACAGGGAACTGTACCCTCGTCTGATGCCTCATCCATGCCGGATACTATTGGCCCACTATGAAAAAAGAAGGAGCAGACTATGTCCGAAGATGCGAGCAGCGCCAGAAATACGTCCCTCTGATATATCAAGCGGGGGAACTCCTCCATTCCGTCACCTCGCCATGGCCTTTCATAAAATAGGGAATGGACATAGTCGGCCCCCTTCCGCCGGGACGAGGAAAGGTACATTTCCTTTTAGTATTTCTCTAAGTTGGTGGAAGCAGATGCGTACGCACAAATATGCGAACAGGAGGTTATCTCATTCATATGGAAGAATATTATATGCCGTTTCAGCATCCCCAAAGAAATTAGCTGCGATAACGGACCCCAATTCTGTTAACGGCCAAGCCGAGTCCTCCAATTAAGTGGTATTGAACATATTAAAAAAGAAGCTCGAAGAAGCCAAAGGGCTATGGCCCGAATTATTACCTGAAGTATTATAGGCATATCGAACTACACCAAAGTCTAGCATGGGAGAAACGCCATACTCACTAGTCTACGGGGTCGACGCATACCCATTGAAGTTTGGGAGCCAAGCCTAAGATACTCCCATATAAGCGGAGCGGTTAACAGTGAGAGTAGGTTACAAGACCTAGATGAGGTCGAAGAACGAAGAGATATGGCCCACATAAGAATGATAGCTCAGAAGCAACAAGTTGAGAGATATTACAACAAAAAAGCAAAGGTAAGATCACTCATAGTTGGTGACTATGTCCTCAACGCCAAAACATTGGCATCAAAAGACCCAAACGATGGAAGGTTGGGAACCAATTGGGACGGACCACATAAAATCATAGCGATGGCAAACAAGGGAGCATTCCAACTAGAAACAATGGAAGAAAAACTACTCCAATACAACTGGAACGTCGCCCATTTCAAGTATTTCCACTTCTGAAAGGTGTCACCTGAGCCGTACTCTTTTTCCCTTACTTGAGTTTTGTCCCAATTGAGTTTTCTTAGGAGGTTTTAATGAGGCGACAATAGAGGACATTACGTGGATCAAACCGTTGTTCATCACCTGGGCCCATTGGCACAACTTCTAGGCCAAAGTGATGAAGGGACTACACCAGGGAACCTCCATTGTACAATCAAAATTCCATTGTATAAATAAAAATCTCCATGTATGAACAAGATTATCCATTTGAATGAACATATCCATCATGAGAAACGCAATCAATTTGCACACGACTGATACTACTTCGACCACGATCGAAGCAACATCCTAACGGCTAAGGCCATTGACATCAGTTCGACCTCGCTCGAACCTTGACGGATACTACTTCGATCACGATCAAAGCAACATTCTAACGGCCAAGGCCATCGACATCAGTTCAACCTCGCTCAAACCTCGACGGATACTACTTCGATTACGATCAAAGCAACATCCTAATGACTAAGGCCACTGACATCAGTTCGACCTCTCTCAAACCCCGACTGATACTACTTCAACCACTATTGAAGCAACATCCTAATGGCTAAGGCTGTTGACATCAAGTTTGACCTCGCCTGAACAGTGACCGATACTACTTCGATCATGCTCGAAGTAACATTCTAACAGCTAAGGCCATCGACATTAGTTTGACCTCGCTCGAACCTTGATGGATACTACTTCGATCACGATCAAAGCAACATCCTAACAGCTAAGTCCATCGACAGCAGTTCAACCTTGTTCGAAGCTCGACGGATACTACTTCGACCATGATCGAAGCAACATCCTAACGGCTAAGGCTGTCGACATCAAGTTTTACCTCGCTCGAAACTCAACGGATACTACTTGGACCACGATCAAAGCAACATCCTAACGGCTAAGGCTATCGACATCAATTCGACCTCGCTCGAACCTCGGCAGATACTACTTCGACCACGATCGAAGCAACATCCTAATGGCTAAGGCCTTCGACATCAAGTTTGACCTTGCTCGAACCTCGACGGATACTACTTCGACCATGATCTAAGAAACATCCTAACGGTTAAGGCCGTCAACATCAAGTTTGACCTCGCTCGAACTTTGACGGATACTACTTCGATCACGATCGAAGCAATATCCTAATAGTTAAGGCCATTGACATCATTTTGACCTTGTTCGAACCACAATGAAATGCGGTTATAACAATAATCAACACATCCCTACGAAGACTAATGTGTCGCTTCAAATTAAAGGGAAAACGATGAACAAATAAAATGGCAAAGTAACTTGTATTACAACACTGTTATTTACATTCACCCACATAGGAGGGCCCCTATACAAAAAACTTTTCAAGTGAAACAACCAAACTGAAACTAGTCATCGGGCACGACAAGTTAAACATCTTCATACCATGAGTCTAAATTGAGACGGTCCACATCATCAAAGGAAACACCCTCCCCATCAGGAGTGTTAGGCTCATATCCATATTATTCACGAGTCGTACTTAGGCATGCACAATCTAAACTTTTGCCTCCTTCGCACGGTCCTTGGCACAAAATGCTCTATACACATCGAGCTGAGCCTCCGCATAGACCCACATCTCATATAAATGATGAGTGGAGCCTTGACCGGCCAAAGGATGATATGTGGAAGGAACGGGGCAGCGATCTTCTTCTTCTGCCCTCGGCGGAGCTACATGCCTTTGCAGCAAGGTTAATTCTGCACTTAGCTCCCCAAGACGCCTCTCAAACTCTACAACCCGATTGCTTGAGGCCTCCCTTTCCTGTAGAAGTTCCAACCTAGATAGGCGAAAGGCATCATCCAATGAAACCATCTCAAAAATGGTTGCAGCCAACTTATTAGCACTGGCATTCAACTCACCCCTGAGCCCGTCAACCTCCGCTGCCTTGGCACTCAGTTCAGCGTTCAGACTAGTCACCTTCAACTATAGGTCGGCATCCTAAGAAGTCACTCCTCAACGCAATTCCAGCTCATCCTCCTTCACCTTAAGGAGAACCTCTAACTCGTTGTTGCGAGCGGTTGCCCTCACGAGCTCTTCATATCTCTCCTCTAGTTTCAAAACCCTACTCTCCAATTGGGCCTCCCACTGTTTGAGCCCTTCATGGAACACCTGAAATTCATGGTCTTGAAAATAGAGGTTGGATATCTCCGGATGCTTGGCGCGGTGTTGTTGGTACTTAGTCGACATCTTCTTATAAAGCTCGGTCCTCCTTCCTTCACGACGACCCCTCTCTACCTCCAGGACGAGGGTTTAAAAAACAAATAGAAGTAAGAACACATTTCCATGTCAATATTACAATACAAGAAAAGAGAAAAGGAAACCCACATGTAGGGCCATGTGAGCAACCTTCTAAGACAGCTCTGTATCACTCATTGTCCTGTGTGTCTCGTTCTCAGGAGCGGTGCATAAAAGGGTAAGCGTTGGTGCGACTTGCTCACTATTTAGCAATAAAATTGTAATCCCCTGAGATTACTATGTGATGGTCAGACCCATCTGTCGCCACTTCCACATGGGTGCGACAATCTAGAAATTCATTTCATCCTCCGGAGCGCCTTCGAAATCTGATCCGTTAGCTTTTAAGCTAGGCATTCCAATGTTGGTCGATGGACCCCCTCAACGGAGCGCATAGAACTAGCTCCAGGGGCATCCCCCCTCTCATGGGCTGATCTCCCCGACAAAATAGCATCAGCCATGAACACGAGCGTTGACATAGCCCGAAATGCCCCACTCCCGTCAGCACCAGTAGCCACCTCCTTTCCTAGCTCCAACCTTCTCCTTTTTCTCTATAATGGTTCCTCATCATCAGAAGACTCGTCGACATGATGAGAATACGGTGCCAAAATGGGTGTGTCTTTTACCATTGTAGAGGCGGACGGAGCCTCCCGCTAAAGAGGTAGAGAACGGCCCTCTCAGACGGATGCACACAAAACGTCCTAAGCATCTACGACAGCAGCAGGTCATCTAAAAGTAGGGACTGACGCCCTTCTCCTAGAAGCTCCCCGACCTGTCATTAACAATAATCATAGTGAGATAGAGCCACACGACTGGAGACGTAGTAAATAAAAGGTTTACCTGAAGAAACCCTAAGGACATAGCGTTCGATAAAGGTAACCCACGTTCGAGTCTTCTCCACATGAGGCAACAAGCTGGCAACCCAGTTCCTGAGGCTGATGACAGGATGAGGTGGGTGAGCAATAGCTATAAAGTAAATTATTAAAAGCAACGTTCATGGAAGATGTAGAGTACAATGAACTATGATACTTACAGATTTCATTCCACTCTTCTGGGATCCCGGCAGGGTTAGAGACCAAGTGCTCAGTCTTGATAAAAAGTATTTGTGCCAATATTTATGGCTTGGTCGGTCGTCTGTTCCGACCACCAGTCCCTTTATGCCATGAAGCCTCAAGTGAACCATGGTTCGCCTAAGGAAACCAAGGGAAAATAAGTGGTGCACAGAGATGATGCTCCCGGCTAGTTTCACGTATTTAGTCAACAAAAGGAGCACTTTGAGCGTGTATGGCATCAGCTGAGCTGGGAAGATATGATAGAGTCTGCAGAACTCATCCGCCAAAGGAAAAAGGGGGATGGTATAACCAATCACAAATGGGTACTCGTAGAAAGCGCAGTACCCGGGTCTGTGAACGGTAGCGTAGTCCCCATTCACCACAACCATCTCCACGTGAGCGGGTATACCGTATTTATCACGAAGAGCATCGAGATGGGTTTGGTCCGTCTCCAAACGTACATGGCTCGGAGTAAGAGGAGGGTTCTTACTGAAGTCGCTCTGAGATGGAGGATGTCGTGGTAATAATGCCTCCACTATAAGAGGGCTTTCATCCTCCTCTATCTCCATTTCTTCGCTATCGGAGAAAGGCACTACGCTCACTGGAGCAATCTCAGGAATTTCCTTAGTAGGGTGACGGGATTTTGGGCATGATTTTGTAAGAAGCAGCAAGTCACACCAATAGAGAATGAGAAAAGAATTCTTCCAATCGAAAATGCAAGTGAGAAAAGAAGAGATGCAAGAACGGAAGAAGAAGATCGAGTTCTTAAGAATTGATAAAGTTCTTTAACGAAATTAAACTCTTCGCCTATTTAGGGTTGTGTGGCGCCAGAATCGAGGCGACAGACTTTAAATTAGCGCGGAAAACCAAGTGCCAGATCATTAATTTTTCTATCTTAAAATTACGCAAAATGACGACGTTTGCGAACGCGCATGTCACCCGAGGAAGAGTGTCCTTTTCAACGTTCCGCCAAATGAGACTACGATCTCTCTCTATTGGCCACATCATAACGTTTCGACAAGCCAAATTCTCTTTAAAAGAGGCATTAATTCTGCCCATCGAGGATGCACCTTGCTGCGACCTCGACAAGCAGAGGAACTAACTGTATGGGATAGAATTTGGTCAACTACGTCTCAGCGGTAACACGACCCACCATCAGACACCTACGTGCCGGTATAGGGGATAGGGGGCGACCCAGAGTGGAAGGGGGAGATGCCCCCACATCATCGTTGGCTTCGCTATAGGACCCATTTCTTCCCTTGTCGTTCCCTTGATATAAAAGAGGATCATCTATTATATAATGGGGGGTGGGGGGGATCCAGGACTTGTAAGAAGGTTAACTGTTCTTTTGGACAAGAAATACAGTTCTCTCTCTATTCTGTATCTCTCTACTGTTTATCTTCTCTACTATTGTAATTTTATTTTTAGTGAAACTATTATAGAATTCATTAATTCCAACTACGATTTACCCCTTCATCTTTATTCATTGATTTGCTTACAAAGTGTTTAATATTTTTTGAATCAAACAATATAGTTAATAAAGGAAATATGGGAAATGAGAATCTCACACGAGTGACTACATGTTAGTTTCAATTGGAGCCATTCAAATATAGTTAGGAATCTAAATTGAAATCATATTTTCGATTCCCAATATCATGGTTCAGCTTTATAAGCAGCAGTTCATTTTGTTTACATTGCTACTTAAAAGTCTTCCTGTTCATAGTATTATTTTTCTTTAAGATTTTTGCACATTCTTAATCGTAAGAGTATTTAATTGGAGCTAATCCCAACCGTTATTCTTTATTTCTCTTAGACGTCCTACTTATTTGACACTTAATTAGAGTATTAAAGGTAGAGTTGAAAGAGATAGTATACGATTTCTAAGGTAAATTTCACAAATAGTTATATAATTACGATTTTTTTTAAAGTTATATAACTTTATTTTCTTACAGAAAAATCCCGAAAATTTTACTAACTCACACAAAAATTATAGTGTTCGGACAACATTTAGTATGTTCGTATTGTACATTATTTTATTGTTTATTTTTAGTCTTATAAATAATAACCCTATTAAAATAGGAATGATATAGATCAAGAAAAATTAAATATATGAATGAGTAATGACACGGCATGACAAGTGGAATTACTTATAGGCTATGACTGAGTTAAAAAGTCTAAGCTGATGTGGAAAAAAAAAGTACGAGATAGTGGGGTGAAAAAGAGATACATGAACAAAGAAAAGGTACGAGTTAAAAGGCTCGGGAGACCCGTACCTATTTAAAGAGAATTATGTAAGAGATACGAAAAGACAATGAACCAGACACATGGGAGAATGAAGATACATGTCATTATAAGAGAAACAAGTACTGGAGCCGTTAAGGAATATTTGCATTTAATATGATGATTGTGTAACGTAGCATTTTATGTTATTAAATATTCATAATGGCCTCATTATAGCTTGGATGTAACGTACATTTCCAAAAATTATCCAAAAGACCTATAAAAGGAGAAACATGTAATCAATGAAAATAAGAGATACTACTAGAATATATTTTTTGATTTACAAGCTTTCATATCTGAGCACTTGAAAATTCTTTTCTTTATTTATTTTTCGATTATCAGTAATATGATTCTTCTATATTCTAGATTTGATTGAAAATCTATATTTTGGTTAAAAAATTGGTTATGTTACCGGGAATTTGAATCAACGTTATTTCTATTTGATTTTATTGTTCACATCAATCATGTCAAACTACAACGACAACACTACAAGACTTCCAGAAATTCAGACAAACCAACAAATTCAAGGAGATTCTCCTCGAGATTTACCACAAGATTCTCCACGAGGCTCTCCACGGCGATCTTGTGAAGGCACTCCTGATGGATCTCAGGCAAATGAACAAGATCAATTCAACAATGTCGAAGATATGAATGAGGCATTATAGAACATAATTGCATCTCAGGTGAGCAAAGCTCTTCTAAGCCGTTGTTAACCAGTTACCTGCTGCTCCACCCACAGCAACTCCAAACAATGATACTCTAGAACACCCCCGTTCTGGACTGGTTAATTCAGGAAGTGGTGGAACTCCTAGTGAAATGCAAGAAGGATACACAGGTAACCAAGCAAATTCCGGTTTGTAAAATCTTGTACTAACCTTGCAGAGACAGCTTAAGGAATAAAATGAACGCATAGAACAAATACTTGGGGTACCGCCCGTGATTAAAGGGGTGGATATAGACAAACACTCACAACAACCATGGAAGCCAAGTGCAACCCCCTCCCAATTCCGAATAAATTCAAAATGCCTGATATTCCTAAGTACGATGGAATATCGGACCCACGAGATCACGTTACAGCCTTCACCACTGTAGCTAAAGGGAATGATTTGACCTAGCAAGAAATTGATTCGGTCCTGGTAAAAAAATTTGACGAAACACTCACCAAAGGAGCTTTAACCTGGTATTCTCTTTTACCTAAAAATTCTATAAATTCTTTTATTGAGCTTGCAGGTTTGTTTATTAAAGCACACTCGGTAGCTCAAAAAGTTGAGAAATGGATGGTGGATATCTTTAAAATTAAGAAAGGAATTCCGAGTTATTAATAGAATTTGTAGATAGATCTCAACGAGAAAGAATGTTGCTACCTCTAGTATCTGACAATTGGGCAGCCATAGCCTTTGCTAGTAATTTGAATGAGAAAAGTTCAGAACCCACGAGGAGACTCAAAGAAAGCCTTTAGGAATTCCCAGCAACAACATGGAACAATGTCTACAACAGGTATAACACAAAGATGAGGATCGCGGAAGATATTATCTTGCGACCAAAAACAGATGAGAAAACAATTTCAAGGCGTGTAGATAATGAAAGGAGATCCGGTAAAAACAAGTACGATCCGTATATGGACCTGGGAAAAAACTCAAGGTCAAAACAAGAAAGGTACGGTTATAAACTCAGACATAGGGAATAAGGTTTCTTTATCAAGACTTAACAATGAACGACGAACACGCGGATAGTGAGATGATGATGGGGGTTTGAAGGCAAGGTAAAATGGTCACAATTTTAACGTAACTACTTCCGAGCTCGTGATTGTTTTAAGAGGCATGGAAGATAAGGTATGATGGTTGAAGGAGATGAGATCGAACCCGAGTAAAAGAAACCCTGATCACTGGTGTGAATTCCATAATGATCACGGATATAAAACTGCAGATTGCAGATTTTTACAAAGTGAGGTGGACCATTTGTTAAAGCAAGGATACCTCACTGAGTTATTCAGTGAGAACGCCAAACAAGCATTTATGAAAAATAAATAGGAGCCCCCGAAGCTGCCCTCTCAGAAACGTACAACCATGTAAGTGGAGGAGATGAAATCAATAGTGTCTCGTATACTGCATCCAATAAAATATCCAAAATGACGATCACTCATGTAAAGCGGTTACGACACATGCTGGAAGAGGAGAATATGACATTCAACGACACAGATGCAGAAGGCCTCATGACACCACATAATGACTCACTGGTAATATCATTAGTCGTACATGATACTAACATTAAACGTATTCTGATTGATCCAGGAAGTTCGGTAAATATTATTTTCGTATGAGTTTACGTGAAATGCAAGGTGAGGACAAGTTGTTCCAAAGGCACATACTCTATTAGAGTTTGATAACTCTAACGTTTTAACCAAGGGTGAATTGACCCTCACCACTATTGCAGAAGGTGTTGTAAAAGATACTAAGTTTTAGGTGGTAGATATGGAGATAACTTACAACATAATCCTTGGGAAGCCATGGATCCATGATATGGATGTTGTTCCATCGACCTTGCATCAAGTTATTAAATTTCCCTCACCATGGAGAATTTGCCAAATTAGGGACGATCAACAAACATCTAGGAGTATAAACTTTGTTGAAGATTCAACTGTTCGAGATGAAGCCAAATAGTAATTACAGAATTCAGTTATGAAGGGAGCTGCTTCAACCTTAGCTGAGGGAGGAAAAACAGATGTGGATTCAAGACCATATACTATTCAAGAACCAGAGAAAAATAAGAACATGAAAACCACAATAGAAGAACTCAAAGCTGTGGTGTTATTTGCATACCAACCCGGAAGGAAGGTGTATATAGGGGCTAATCTCAAACCAGAGGTAAAACATGATTTAATTGAATTTTTAAAAGCTAACTTAAATTGTTTTACTTGGTCCCACTCTGACATGACAGGAATACTACCGGTGGTTATGACTCATAAATTAAATGAAGACCCAACATATCTCCCGGTCAAGCAAAAGAAACTGAAACAATGGGCCTTCAAGAATCAGGTAATTCAAGAGGAAGTTCAGAAGTTGCTCAAAATAGGGTCAATACATGAGGTAAAATACCCCAACTGGTTGGCTAATACTATTGTGGTTTCCAAGAGAAATGGTAAGTGGTGTGTTTGTGTGGATTATGTTGACCTTAATAAAGCCTGTCCAAAAGATTCTTTTCCTTTTCCACATATAGACCAATTAATTATTGCAACCGCAAGGCATGAATTGTTGAGTTTTTTAGATGTGTACTCAGGTTATAATCAAATCAAAATAGATCCAAGAGACGAAGAAAAAAATTCTTTTATAACAGATAGGGGAACTTACTGTTATAGAGTAATGCCATTTGGTCTTAAAAATGCAGGTGCAACATATCAAAGGTTGGTTATTAGAATGTTTCAAGAGCATTTAGGCAAAACCATGGAGGTATATGTAGATGAAATGTTAGTTAAAACTTTTCATCCAAGGGATCATATTCCGCATTAATCTATAACATTTGAAATTTTACTCATGTATAATATGAAACTAAATCCGGAAAAATGTGCATTTGGTGTAGTATCAGGAAAGTTTTTAGGTTTTCTTATTTCTAACCGTGGTATCGAAGTAAATCCAGCTCAATTAAGGCTATTAAAGAAATTTCGGATGTACTTTCAAATAAAAAAGAAGTTCAAAGGCTCACAGGAAGGATTGTAGCTTTGGGGAGATTCATCTCAAAATCATCAGAGAAATGTTTCAAAATTTTCTCAGCCCTCAAAAAGCAAGATCATTTTGAATGGAATGAAGAATGCCAACAAACACTTAGGAACTTGAAGACATATTTGGCAAATCCACAACTGTTAGCCAAACCTAAACCGGGGAAAGATTTTTTATCTACCTTGCGGTTTTAGAAGTTGCGGTAAGTGCAATTTTGGTACGAGAAGAACAAGGTAAACAATCTCCTATTTATTATATTAGTAATTCTTTATTAGATGCTGAGTCACCATATCCGCAGTTAGAGAAATTAGCATTAGCTCTAATCATGACATCTAGAAAATTGAGACTATATTTTCAATGTCAGCCAATTGCTGTTGTAACTGCATTCCCATTACGTAATATCTTGCATAAGCATGAATTGACAGGAAGGTTAGCTAAGTGGGATATAGAATTAAGCGAATATGTAATTACTTACCTACCAAGAACAGTAATAAAATCCCAAGTACTGGAATATTTTGTGGCTGATTTTTGCCAAGAGATGCAAGTAGAAGAGGAAAAAGAAGTTCAGGTACTTAACGGAGCATACCCAGGGGTCTGGACCTTATTTACTGATGGATCATCTAATATTAAAGGCGAAGGATTAGGAATTGTCTTGGTACCACCTACGAGAGAAACTATTAGGCAAGCCATTAAATGTCATTCCGTAACTAATAATGAACCAGAGTATGAAGCTGTGATTGCAGGTCTAGAATTGGCACGAGAACTTGGAATAAGTGAGGTAGTGATCAAAAGAGATTCTCAACTCGTGGTTAATCAAATTCTGGGGACTTACACAGCCAGGAAAGCAAGAATGCAACAATATTTGGAAAGGGTAAGGGAACTAATAAAACAGTTCCAATCATGGAAGGTTATCCAAATCCCAACGGATGATAATGTCGAAGAATACGCCTTAGCAAACCTTGCATCCACAACTTATATAACAAAAGATTCCAATGCCTCAGTTATTCACTTATTTCACTCGGTTCTCAAACCTGACAAGAATGAGGTAAATTTTAATAATCTAACTTGGGACTGGAGAAATGAAGTTGTAGCTTTTTGCAGTATGGTACCGTACCTGATGACAAGGCAAAAGCACAAGCACTTCGTAAAAAGGCAGCTTGTTATTGTTTAAAACAAGGTAACCTTTATTGAAAGATGTTTGGTGGCCCTTTAACAATATGCCTTGGACCCTCTCAAACAGAATATGTAATGAGGGGAATACATAAAGGACATTGTGGAAACCACGCAGGAGGATGGTCAAGTGTTAGGACTTTGATTAGGGAAGGGTATTACTGGCCCCAGATGGAAGAAGAAGCAACAAATTTCGTAGATAAATGCGACAAATGCCAAACGTACGGTAACAACATGCACCGACCTGTCGAGTTGTTACATCCAGTTATTGAACCATGGCCGTTCATGAAATGAGGAATGGACATTGTTAGACAACAACCTCAAGCTAAAGGACAGGTAAAATTTCTACTCGTACTTACTGGTTACTTTACTAAATGGGTAGAGGCAGGAGCATTTAAATAGGTACGGGAAAAAGAAGTCGAAGACTTTATTTGGCGAAATATCATCTACCGGTTTTTTGTCCCAAAAGAAATCGTATGCGACAATGGTCCACAATTTATGGGAAATCATATCATAGAATTATTTCAAAGTTGGCAAATAAAAAGGATAACATCAACACCTTATCATCTTGTAGGGAATGGGCAAACAGAATCTACAAATAAGATTATCATCAATAATTTGAAGAAATGATTGGAAGAATATAACTGTCCTGAAGTATTATCTAGAGTCTTATGGTCATACCGTACAACCACGAAAATAAGCACATATGAGACCCCCTTTTCTTTAGTTTACGAGGCTGAGGCAGTTATCCCAGTTGAGATAGGTGAGCCGAGTACGAGAGTGCACAAGCAATGCAAGTGTCTAATGATGAAGAGATGCGGGTCAATTAAGATCTATTAGAAGGTAGGAGAGAAGATGCATTGATAAGAATGGCCGCACAAAAGCAAATGATTGAACAATATTACAACAGGAAAGCCCGTCTGCGATATTTCAAAATTGGGAACTTTGTGCTTAAAAAGGTTTTTCAATCTACCAAGGCAGCCAATTCTGGTAAGTTAAGTCCAACTTGGGAAGGGCCCTACAAAATTCATGATATTGCAGGAAAAGGAACGTATGAGTTGGAGACAATGGATGGGAAACTACTTCTCTCGCATTGGAATACTGTTCATTTAAAGAGATATTACTTCTAAAGAGAAAAAAAACTCGGTTAGGTATCATTTTGTTAAGTTTTATTTTTGGATTATTATGAATTTTATGACTAACAATTTAAGATGATAGGAAAAATGCTTACCTGTACTAAATGATGCATCACAACCTGTAAGGCGAAGTGGAATACACTAAAATTCCAGGCCTAGAGTTATAATAATTTTGATAGATACATATACGGGTAAAGCAGTATTGATCTATAATCATAACCTTGGAGTATCGTATGTATTTCCTTTTCAGGAAAAGGGCCGGATGAAAGAAACTTTCAACTGCTCAAGGCTTCATACTTCAACACTCAAACACTTGGGAGATTACATAGAATATACAGTCACGTGTATATAAAAGGCAAAGAAGATGCATGAAAATCAAGCCTAGCCTAAAAGAAGTCAAGTGCAGAGTGGACGATAATGAGTCATGGCACTTCATCATAGTATTCTTTCCCATAAGAAAAATGGAGTCACCTCTCAAACCCTTCCCAATGTTTTGGAGCTAAGGAAAACCCATTATACTACATAAATAGTTAGGGTAAAAGTTATATGCTAAAACGGGTTATAAGAAAAAACCCTGTATCTACTGTTCTATTTTTTGTGAATCTATTACAAAAAAATAGTTACGAGAAAGTTATAGATATAATTCAAATACATGTAAGGAATGATTTACAACTTGTCAAAGTTCAGGAATAAAGATTTATTCAAGTTATTCTAGATAAATGTGTATGTTCCTATTTCTTATATCGTATAAAACACCGTTATGAAGTTGAGACATCTTCTTCATCAAGTGTCAATATATAAAAGGTGCTCTTTTATGAATCTCGTATTATTTAATCATTAGAACAGTAAAAGCATTTTCAGACAGTAAAAATGCGACCTATTCTTTAAGTCCTTTAAGGATTAGAGGCAAGAATATAACAAATAAGAGTTTGGGAAAATAAACTTCTTAAATATTAAAAGACAAGTATAAAACTTGGTCATATCCAAAATACCCCTTATACAAAACTTGGGGACTTGAAATTTCTAAGTCAAGAGGTTTATGGCAGAAGTTGTCACAAGAAGTTAAACACTTTAAACATAGACTTCCAAAGAGGCACATGCAAAAAGGGGAAATCTCAAATTGAAAAAAGACTTCTAAGGTGATGCAATTGAAGAGGGGTCATTTACAGACTCAACTGCACTTGCACCTAAGAGTTGATCTTCAGTCATAGTATTGACAACACCCACAGATGCAACTTCAACTTGGCTAGTGATAGTAGGCATTGAAGAACTCAAAGGAAGGGCCACACTAGCGATAATCTCATTAGATACGGAAACTTCAGGAACAACAGACATGTGGACTTTAGACATGTGGACTTCAGACACGGGAACTTCACCTACAGGAGCTTCAACCAAAAGAGTTTCAGCTGTAGAAAGATTAATTTCGGGAGATGAGAAATATGGTGGATCTTTTGCGCTCTCAATGGCTTCATTCACCTTGGCCAACTCACATCAAGATTGAAGTCCTCCAGGCTCACTTCCATCAAAGTATCATGGCGGGTTTTGAGATAAATTCAACTTACTTCAATGTTGGAGGATTTTTCAAGAAGTTCATAATCCTTTTCCCAGGCCGTGACTTAATTTTTAAGCTCCTCATTCTTAAAGAGAATGGAATCGTGAGATGATTGCAATAAGGTGTGGGTATTCTCTAAAGAACGAACCTTGTCTACAGAGGCTCATAATTCTTCTTGCACTCGAGTTAGTTCTTGAGCCATACCTTCTGCATGCGCTTCCTTCTAAGTCAATAAAGCCT
This sequence comes from Nicotiana noctiflora, assembly GCA_032618575.1. NCBI lineage: Eukaryota > Viridiplantae > Streptophyta > Magnoliopsida > Solanales > Solanaceae > Nicotiana > Nicotiana noctiflora. The sequence goes on from JASVEL010001039.1 coordinate 282,235, forward strand.
TCAGAGCTTTGTTTTCATCACTAGCCAGGGCTAATTGTTCTGCAACAAGTTCCTTAGTTCTTGTAGGTTGGTCTGCAGTAGCTTTGACCGTCGCCAACTCAGAGGTGAAGGTTTGAACTTGTTTCTCTAAAGAGCTTTTTCTCTTTTCCAAGATGTCCATGTCAATCTGTGTACTTTCGTACTGGCCTTTCCAATTGTTGGCCTCTAATTGGGATTCACGAGCAATTTTTTCTGCATCATGAGCAATTTTCTCCAAGTCACGAGCCAGTTTCTCTAAGAGAGGAACTCGACTCATGAGTTCGGTACCAATAAGATTGACCTAGTAATAAAAAAATATAAGTTAAAATTCCATAAACCAATCTTCTTTAAAAAGAAAAGAGATTAAGGAACAAGCTTGCATGGACAATGTCGTTCAAAAGAGTCATATTACTGTGACTCTCCAGTTTTTCTTTTTCAATTGGACCAATCAAAGGTGCAAGCCACGTGTCGGCTTGCCCGCTATCTCGATGGACTTTAATGGTAACACTCCTCATATTGGAACTCCTACTCGAAGAACCTACTTCAGTATAGTGGATTATGGGAGGAGTGATTGTTGAAGAAGGAATAATAGAAGAGGGAATGGAAGTAATAGATGAGGGAGGTAGAGGAACAATCACAGGAATGGTAGAAGAAGACAAGAGAACTTCATCTAGAACAAAACCTAAAGGACCACTACTAAAATCACTTATAAAAAGTTGGTTTATAGACTCAACAATATCAGAGGGGGCAGAGATGTCATCATCAGGAATGACCACAAGATTTATAACAAGTTCGGAAAGAGGCAAGTCAAGAGAAATGTTAAGCTCATCATCAGAGACGATTCGTCTCCTGGCTTGTGGTCTAGTTACCAAAGAGCCTTCACTTTCTCCTTCAGAGTCATCTTCAAGAATGGATTTCCTATTCTCAGATCTTGAAGGAATTGGAATATCATGGTGCGATCCTACGAAAATGTCTTGACCACGTGACGCTAAGACACTTTCAAGAGTGACTCCTCGAGTGGAAAACCTAAGAAAATAAAGGTTAAAAAAAGCCAAAACAGAAAAAGAGAAGAAAAGGGAAGAAATTCTTACCATGGGTTTTTGGTTTCCAACCGTAGCGATTGGAAATGTTTTTCCAGGTTCTACCCTCCATTGGGGTAACCATCAAAAGTCTTTCTACCCAACCACGAATATTAGGTACGGATGTAAGCGTACCCATGTGTCACGATCCTAGTTCACCAATCGTGAACCTCTGTCATGACGGCGCCCAGTCTTCACGACTAGATAAGCCTAACACAGTTGCGGAATTTACAGCCTTTATGATACAACTAAAAACAAAGGCGGATCAACAAAGGAATAATGTAATAAGTGCCGCTGGAATATACACTTCATCACAAGTACTGAAATACAACCTCCAAGACCCGGAAACTCACGAGCAAACACAGGCTAAAGAGTTTAAAATTATTGATCTATCCTCCAAAAGTACTTATACAACTGAAACAAAAGAGAAATGGACTACTATAACTAAGGAGGAGTAGAAGGAGACTCTCCGAATCTGTGAACACAGCAGTTGCATACCTCAAGTCTCCCAAAAATAGCTATGCGATCACCGATAGTGTGCCTGATCAGATGTACCTGGATCTGCACAACAAAAGTGTGCAGAAGAGTAGCATGAGTACACCACGGCGGTACTCAGTAAGTGCCAAGCCTAACCTCGATGGAGTCATGACGAGGAAGGTTAGGGCCCTACTGAGAATAGACATAATAACAATATCGAACAGTGTAAAGCAAGAGAAAATCTAAAATGAGCAAAATAAGATAGAAACTACAAGTCATTGACAATTAAGCTAAACAAGGAAGACAACATAACAAGTACAAGATCAATAGCACATGATCTTCGGGAGTTGAACCCACAGTCCATTTATATCGGTAGCTAAGATCTCCGGGAATTGAACCCGCAGTCCATTTATATCACTAACCAGGCTCTCCGAGAATTGAACCCGCAGTCCATTTATATCAGTAACCAGGATCTCCGAGAATTGAACCCGCAGTCCATTTATATCAGTAACCAGGATCTCTTTGAATTGAACCCGCAGTCCATAATACAAAACACAATAAAAACAAGGAAAATACTCAGAGAATGGAATAATAAACTACAGTTAACAATTAAGTTCTATCCCAACATGTTCCACGTAATTTCAATTAAGGCAATTAAGCATTTAGACAGTTAATTCTATCTAGTCATACTCCTCTAACTAACACAGGATAAATCTTGCATTTAATACAGTCAAATAATAGAGATAACACATTTTAAGAAATTCAAGTAAAGCGGATTTTCAGTAATTTTCACAAGTACATGCCCGTCCCCTCGCATACAAGGAGTTCAAATCAACACATAAGATATCCTAAGGGGAGAGGTCCCCCACACAATGTTAGACAAACCACTTACCTCGAACCGGCTAAAATCAACTAGCAACCACGTTCTTGCTACGAGTATTCGACTCCAAATGATCCAAATCTATTCAATTGAATCACACGTTATAATTAATATCTCAAGCAACTGATTCCACAATTAAATTCAAGCCAAAGCGCGAAAATTTGGTAAAATGACCAAAATGCCCCTCGGGCCAACGTCTCGGAACCGGATAAATTTAATATTTTCAGAACCCTCGTACTCTCACGAGTCTAACCATATAAAAATATGTCAAATCAGAGGTCAAACACCCCCTCAATACCCAACAATTCGGTCAATAATGTTCTATCCATTTTACATTCAAAAACTGAAATTAAATGGTAAAATTAAGAGGAGATTCATAGAAATTAGTCTAAGTTGAGTGAGAAACACTTACCCAAGTTGTCCAGGTGAAAATTCCTCCAAAAGTTGCCAAGGACCGAGCTCCCAAGTCAAAAATATAAAAATGGCATAACCCTCGTTTTTAAGAGAAATATATTATGCCCAGATTTGCAAAGCAATGCGATCGCGGACAAATTGATGTGATCACATTGAGGAAATTTACGCTGTTGAAAAATATGCTACACTATCGTAGAAGTCCATATGCGATTACGTAGTGGAGGAATAATCTACTACTCAAAGTTACTCTTTGCGATCGCGAAGATGAAGATGCAATCGCGTACAGGGAGAGATTAATTCTATGCGATCGCGGTCACTGAAGTGTGATCGCGATGAAGAAATGCGCAGACTATCGTGATTGCATAGAACAGAATTATACCTCGCCCCCTCCAACTTACTCTACGCGATCGCAGAGGAGAGGATGCGATCGCGTAGAAGGAAACCAGCTCACAGATAACAACAATATAGAAATAGAAGAAAAGGATCCGTAGCCCATCCGAAACACACTCGAGGCCCCCGGGACCCCGTCCAATCATATACACAAGTCATATAACCTAACATGGACTCACTCAAAGCTTCAAATCATATAACACAACATCAAAACGAAGAATCAAACCAAAAATCAAGCGTATGAACTTCTAAATCTTCAAATAATGAAACTCATGCCGAAACCTTATCAATTCAACTTGGAATGATGCCAAAATTTGTAGACAATTCCAAAATGACATAACGGAGTTACAGAAACTTCCAGAATTCAATTCCGACCATAGGATCCAAAACTCAATATCGGACTGGAACTTCAAAAATTCAAACTTCGGCATTTCAAACTTAAATAAGCTACGAACCCCCAAAATTCATTCCGAAAACGCTCCCAACCCCGAAATCACCTAAAGCTAACGGAACCATCGGACTTTCATTCCGAGATTATTTTTACACTGTTCCAAATACAGGCCATTTTTTAACTCTTAAGCTCCCATCTAGGGACTAAGTGTCCCAAAACACTCCAAATCCTAACACCGAACATCCCGGCAAATCAAAATAGCAAAAATGAATTTATGGGAAGCAATTAATAAGGGATCAGGGCGTAAATTCTAAAAATGACCGGTCGGGTCGTTACACCATGATTGCTGGAAAAAAAACATGATAGTTAAAACAGGTAATGAAGGAAATGAATAAGCACGATAAAATTGAATACTTATATGCAAAGCTCCACATCTTTGGGAAGCGGAGGTTCCTTTCACCGACTAGACCTGCGGTGGTGGAAGCAACATACCGAGCATACCGGCCATTGTCTTTGTCATCTTCAGGATTCACCAAAACTCTTTTGCTCATGGCTGGTAAGCCAAATATGTCATTTCGGAAAAATCTAATAGAGTAAAGGTGAATCAAATGGGAAAAGTAAATTTTATGTCGACTTTGTTAGCAAGGTGTCTTAAACAGGCAACAACTCGCCACACTACTGGGCCAATTTGCCCCAAGCAAACATTAAAAAAGAGGCAAAAGTCTAAGATGACCGTTCAATGGCCGGTTTAAATCCCAAAGTGAAAGGATAGGTGTAAACAAAGGAATAACCTATCATATATGAGGTAATTCTTTGATTCGGGTTAGGAATAACAATGGGAAAATCTTCAGCCCAATGGCACCCTTTCTTAACTATTGGAGCCAAAACGCTTATGATTAAGGTAGGATAAGGAGTAGCACGGTCTAGTGTAGCCACTTGGATTTTTAAAGATTCTTTATCATGGTGGAAAGAAAATTCTGTAGGAATAATTTCTTCTACTAAAGGTTCACGCAAAGGCTCCGTTGAATCCTTACTTCTAGACGAACCTCTTTATGAATGAGAACCTCTGGTTTCAGAAGAAGGTACAGAGCCAGAAGCAGGCGTTGAAGCACTACCACGAGTGGAGCTTATATTGCATAGTCTACCTCCTCTTCTATGTCTTATAGGATCATTGGGAAAATTGCCTAGAATAGGATTTTTCCTAGGGTTAGGGTTCGAAGAAGCCATGGATGCAAGAGTTGAATTGAAGCAATGAATAATAAAGTAAGTTCGTAAGATCAAAGTATTCTGTTCAATTTAAGAACAATAAGACAAGAAAAGAGGTTATATTTATAGTATTGAGTAATTATGAAAAAGGAAGAGTACAATGATGAAAGACGTTATAATGATGATAACTGATACTTTGTGAAGTGTGAAGCCGAAATAAAAGCCTAAAAAAATGATGCATGATAGTGCAACCAATGAGGAAAGTCTAGGGCATTAAAAGGAAGTGACAGTTGAAGCGCCAACTTTATCAGAGCATTAATGGTGATAAAAAATTTCCTTTTACGAATTCCACTTTCCAAATATTCATATTGATGAATAAATGGAAAGTGTGGGGACTATCTGTATTGGAAAAATTAAATATATGAATGAGTAATGATATAGCATGACACGTGGAATTATCTATAGGCTATGACTGGGTCAAAACATCTAAGCTGATGTGGAAAAAGAGAAGTACGAGACAATGGGGGTGAAAAAGGGAACAAAGAGAAGGTACGAGTTAAAAGGATCGGGAGATCCGTACCTATTTAAAGCGTAATTATGTAAGAGATGCGAAAAGATAATGAACCAGGACACACAAGAGAATGAAGACACACGTCATTATAAGAGTAACAAGTACCGGAGCCGTTAAGAAATATTTACATTTAATATGATGATTGTGTAACATAGTATTTAATGTAATTAAATATTCATAATAGTTCATTATAGCTTGGATGTAACGTCCATCTTCAAAGATTCTCCAAAAGACCTATAAAAGAAAAAACATGTAATCAATGAAAATAGGAGATACAACTAGAATATATTTTCTCATTTACAAGCTTTCATATCTGAGCACTTGAAATTTTTTTCTTTATTTATTTTTCGATTATTAGTAACCCGATTCTTCTATATTCCAGATTTGACTGAAAATTTATTTTTTGGTTAAACATGATCGAACCCGACCAGACTCAGGCGACCCAAATTCATATATATATATATATATATATATATATATATATATATATATATATATAAGTTAAACTAATATTAAAAGTGAATCCTTCAAAATATGATACTTCTATCTTTTATTTTCTTTTCAAGATTTTCTTTCAAATTGATATTATTTTTGTTTCACTACCCTCACACTAAACATTTTTTTTGGTAAGACTCTCATGCATTCCGAACTAAATTTTTTGTAGAGGGAAGGATTCACTTTTAGTATTATGTTAATTTATGTATAGATATTGGGTAAGTTGGATTGGGTCATTCCTCTTTTAAGAGAAAATACAAAATTAAGGGGGATTCAAAACTACTTGCATATCTCCTAGCAAATATATATATATATATATATATATATATATATATATATATATATATATATTAGACTAACAGAAAATTGTATTTTTCGGCCCCTATGATTTTGTGTGAGTTAGAGATAATTTTATGATTTTTTTTGCGAAAAAAAGAGATATGACTTTGGAGAAAAAAGCCATAATTATATGATTATTTGTAGAATTTATCTCAATTTCTTATATTTGAGAAGGTCAAATTATTTTGAAAGAATTGTTTTTTGCGGTAATCATGTAAGGCGATGACCGATGAGTGTGGTTGCATCACCTCCCTACGCGTGATGACCCGACACGTCGTCACGAGAGCTACCGTCCCGTTTCCCCCTTATTGTGTTGTTTCATGTTCTATATCTGTGTTAGAGTCTATCGGGTGAATTTAGATTGATTCTGGTTGAAAATAAGGCATATAGCCTCTTAGAATGGAGTTTGTTTTGGAAAAGTTAACCTAAAGTTGAATATGTGCTTAGAGGGCTCGGAAGTGAATTCTGGTGGTTCGGGTAACTTCAGGAGGTAATTTGTGACTTAGGAGAGCGATCGGAATTGAATTTGGTGGTCAGGTGTAGAAATAGGCTTGAATTGGCGAAGTTAGAATTTTGGCGGAATTCGGTTGATAGGTGAGATTTTGATCCGAGAGTCGGAATAGAATTGCGATAGTTGTAGTAGCTTTGTTAGGTGATTTTGGATATGTCTGCAAATTTTCAGGTCATTCGGATATCGTTTGGTCGGGTTTTCAATTGAATGTTGATTTCAGAAGTTATAGTTGAAACTTAGGCTTGAATCCGCCTTGATTTGATGATTTTTGTTTTTAAAGATGTGTTTTTATGATTGGAACAAGTTCATATCGTGTATTGGAGTAGGTTGGTGGTTTTGATTGAGGTCCCGGGGGCCTCGGGGGGTGATTCCAGGGGTCAAACAGATCATTTTTGGTTAAGCTTGAAGTCAGATTTTTGTTGTCATAAATTGCAGGTTATTGTTCTCTGCGATCGCAGGGGTGCTGCTGCGATAGCGTAGTAGGATTTTTGGTAGGCCTTGATTTTGTTCAGTGCGATCGCGGTCAAGGGGTATGCGATCGCATAAGACGAGAAGTTAGTTCTCTGTGGTCGCAGGTGAAGTTGTGCGTTCGCATAGAGTATTGGATCTGGGGTCCCAAGTTCTGACTTTGTTCTGTGTGGTCACGGGATTTGGAATGCAATCGCGTAGTGTTAATTGATGAAGTAATGCGATCGAGGAGAGTTGGATGCAATCGCATAAGTCATTTTTGAGTCTGAAAAATATTGTTCTATGCGATCGCAGGTCTGGTGATACGCTCCCATAGTGTTTTTAACTGGGCGGACAGAAGGGTTTAATAGCATATCATCCGCGAGTAAAATCACATTTCCTCCATTGTTGGGCATAGTTTGAAGCTATTGGACGAGAGAGTAAGAGGTTTTCACCTAGATTTCGATTGGAGGTATATTTTATGGACTAATTACGTGATTTTATCATAGAATCTTCATCTAAATCACTGAAATTGAGGTCTAAATTGGAGGAGTTAGGGCTTGGTTTTTGGTTGTGAAATTTTGGAATTTGAATGGGCTATTGGACTCCGATTTTGATAAATTTTATATGTATGGACTCGTGGCGAGACGAGGATTCCGAAAATGTAAAGTTCATAATTTTTTGAGAAGCAGGAATGGGGCTCAGATTTTGGAAACTTCATATTTTTTGGTGTTTTTCGAGTTATTTCGATTGGGTTATGTTCCATTAGCCTATTTTGATGTATTCCTATTGGTTTTGATCAGATTTGGCACCCACAAAGGTCGATTCTAGAGGGAAAGGCATTGCAGACTAGTATATGAGCCGGTTCGAGGTGAGCAATAGATGTGGATGATGACCTGAGGGTTTGAAACCCCGGTATATCACTATGTGATGCTGTATTGAGGCGAGACACGTACTCTATGGTGAGTGCGGGGTCAATTGTGATTGGGGACTATAGCTTAGCCTGACTGTGTGGCATTGTATTGTATTGTGGACTATAAATGAGCCGGTAAACCTCCTACTTGGATTGTTGTGGATATATTTGGGTTGTGTGCTAGTTATTTGGATTCCATGAGGATTGTTATCAATGCTTCTATGATTATAGCATGTTTTCATGATATCAGTCCTGAGCTAAACACTATCTAAAAATGATTTGCAAATTCAGAGGTTTTTGAACACTGATTTCTATAATTTCTGCTAAACAAATTTAAAATGATAACTATTTGTTCATGTGAGGCTTTCATTACATGTAGCTGGACTCATAGTGGATCGGGCTGCTTGCATGGATCGGGCTGCTTGCTGCATCATATGTTACTGATATTGCGCTTGGGCTGTAAGAGCCACCCCGGAATCTGAACCCCCACAGTGAGCACGAGTACCCAAATGGATTGGGCTACGTGTCATAGCGTTATGTTCATGCATTTACATTGCATTTACTTATTTGTTCCTAACTGCTTTATCTGTTATTGCTTTCCCTCGGACTTATACTGTTACATAGGATAAAATGAAATATTGTATAGCTTTACTGTGTGGTATTATTGGGTGTTCTTACCTTTAATATCATTATACATGCCTATTACTACTGAGTTGGAAGTACTCACTCTACTCCATGCACCTTGTGTGCAGAACTAGGTACCTTTTAGCAAGGCTGACTGTCAGTTGCTTTAGAGTTTATTTCAGAGTGTCGAGGTAGCTACCTGGCATCTGCAGGACCCGACTCTCCCTTATTTTCTTATGTTTTTAGACTTTTCTACATTTTTCAGATATACTCTGTATATAGTATCATTGCTATATAATTCGGTAGAGGCTCTTGACTTGTGACCCCCAGATCTGTGGGATGATATTGCACTATTATTGGGATATTTTTACAACTTATGCTAAACTTCATAAATTGTCTTGTTATTAATGATTTTGAAATTAAGATGTGAGCTGGTAGCTCGGTGATGTGTGTGATTAGTCGGGTGGCCTAGCAATGTGCTGGGCACCATCACGACCGGGTTTGGGATCGTGACATGTTGGTATCAGAGCCTAGGTTACTAGGCCTCATGAGTCTTGAGCCGGTTAGTAGTGTCTCGTGGATCGGTACAGAGACGTCTGTATTTATCCTCGGGAGACTGCAGACCTTTTAGGAAACACTTCATATTCTTGAACTCTATCGTGTGATTTGTGGTTCCTGTCACACCTCCTTTTTTACTACCCCAAACATTCGTAAGGTGTATAAATACACTTGTAGGGTATACCCCGACGCTCAATTACCCTAAACGGATAAAATAACGTAAGGGAAGGAGTTTTTCCAATTTAAGGACAATCGGTTCGGGATTTTATTAGAGATTAATCAGAGTCGCCACTTGGGAATGACAATGGTGTCCCAAGTCACCGGTTAATCCCGAATCCGAGGAATTTTGACTCTTAAAAATGTCTGCGAAGCAGAGGTCCGGATAAGGAACTCTGTTAACCCGGGAGAAGGTGTTAGGCACTCCCGGATTCCGTGGTTTTAGCACGGTCGCTCCACGTTTTGTTTGACTCAGTTATAGATTTTAACAACATGATGTGCTTTTACGTTGAATTTTATTTTTTAGGAATTTGCGACATCGCGGAAACATGCCTCGAGTCATACCGCAACCAGTACGCCTATGACTTTTGGAGTATTTCGGCTTTGCCGAGATTTGGATTTGAGTCGCACCAAGTGCACACTCGTTCATAGGAAGGTATATTAAAATCGTGCCCTAAAGTAACGTCTATCGGCTTTTAAATCTTTTGGGAGAGGCTACGGAATTGGCTATTAGCTTTCCCGGGTCTATTTGTGTTTATATCATTACTAAATGGGGGCCCGGTGTTATTCGGGCGAGGCTCGTCCCAATTTTCATTAAAGGATTCAATACTTGTATTTAACTATATTTTCTACACTTGTTCTTTCCTTAATCGTATTACTAACACTATAATAATCCAGGCCCGTCGAATTCTTATTACTTATTGGGCCTGGTCTTCTTTTCGTTTCGCTTAGCATGGATCAGCATCGGTCCAAGCCTTTAAGGCCCAGGCAGTCGTCAGGTTTGGGTAACTAGTAAAGTAACACCATGATGCAGGCATATATTGTGAGTTAAGCCCAAAACCAACAATAACAGTAAAAGAATACACACATTTGAACTCAAAGAAAGAATCAGATTCCATTTATTGATCAATTGAAGAGAAAAGTTGTAATACAAATTGGGAAGTAAAACTACCTACTAACAGAGAATTACAAGACTATTTCTATTTTTGATTTTTAACAAAGAACCTATACTAACCAGTGGATTGATTATTAGCTAATATCAGTGAGCTATTTAACTCCATATATAGATGAAAGGGTATGGGTTACTTATAGCTATACTATTTTGCTACTGACTAACCGTGTAAATTGAACTCATGGATATGTATATACAATTACTGATTCTAATATGACTTAACCCAGATATTACTTTTGGATTTATTCTTATATATGACTTCATGTATATGATTAAACACTGATATTAACATTAATCGAACTCATTCAATGCTATTAAGCCAATCGCACTCCAATTATCTACCTTGTCCGATGGTTTCTTCTTCTTAACTAATTTTAACTTGACTGATTAGTGAAATGAATTAACTATGTGATCATGATTGTCATCTACTCATGTGATAGCCATTGGACTTTGTTTTAAAGGTGTTGCCTAATTAACTAAGTGATTTGTGCTACTTACTACTACTACTATTCTGCTGCTAGCTATTACATTTCTTTTGTTTCTGTTCTTGCTATCTACTGCAGTATGCTATAAACTAGAAATAGAATTACAAGCAAATGACAAAATACTTCAAATCTTTATTTCACTTGAACCAATCTTTACAGCTTGATTTTCTGGACAAGAGTATACCTGGATCAAGGAGAATAAGACCAATGAGTCTAGGGAGATAAGCAAGAAGCAAATAACAGCAAGGACTCAAGCGACCAATGCAACAGTGAGAAGAAGGCACAGCACACAGCAACAACCAAGTCCACAGCAAACAGAGAAGACTTAAGTAGATAACCCAGTGAAATCCGCTAGAAGACCCAGAAAATCTTACTATTCTATTGCTAATTCTCTCTCTCAAGCTTTTGTATCCAATGAGTTTCAATTTCAATGTATTTTCCAGATTACTCTCCGAATTTCCCACCCCATTTCAGCTCTTTTGAAGGTGTATTTATAGCTAACCTTTAGGGCTGAATACTTGGGGAAGAAGTATGGGATTAATCCCACTTCCCCCTCCTAAAATTATTCATTCTACACTTTGGTCCATATTTCAGTTACTAAAAACCCTTCCAGCATGTGCTGGAAGGTTCTAAAGATTCTCTTTTATGGCCTTTTACTAGTATGACCTTAGGGGTTTGAGATTTTTACAGATTTCCCATTTTTAGGAGACCATTATACCCCTAAATCTCTGCAAAATTGCAGAAATCAGGAGCATGAATGTCTCCCTATTACCCTCCTAAGTTCTTACTAGTTACTATTTTACCTTTTCAATACCCAATTATGCCCCTAAGGGCACTGCTGATTTACTAGCTTGCCTAGGGCAGATTTTCAACTTGTTTTGAACTATTTAACTAATAGCCAGCCCTAGCATTAGTATTTAAGGGCTGGCCAGTTTCACTTCTAAGAACTATTTCAAAATTAGCCATTTTAAGTTAATTCCAGTCAATTAAGACCCATTTATTCCTAATTAAAGCTACTTGCAGGCATAGCCTGTTTTATTGTTATGATTAACCTATTTAAAAGTTAGCCAGTCTCAAGTTGAGACTTAGCTTGGGCTATCAAAGCCATATACTGAACAGCTGGGCCCAAAACCTTTACAGGTTTGGCCACTTTGTTGTTCAGGGCTCAATATAGAGCCTGGGCTAGTCTGCATTTGCAGACATAGCCCTTTGCACAACCAGCCACTGTTTTAAGGTGGACTGTGTGTTAGGGCTTCACAGAATTGGTCAACCTTTTGCAAGGTTAACCATTCTTAGGCCAATTATTAAACTTATAACCTAATTATGTTCATTTTCAGTTTATACCTATTTAAAAACTAACCACTTTCATAGAACCTAATGCTAACAGCTATAACCAATTCACCTAGGGTTCAAACAGTGTTAATCAAACACTTACACTCAACCAGAACCAGTAAACTAAATCAGTTTCAAACATGGATTGCATATTAAGACACATAAGATCAAACAAAATGTAATAATCAACCAAAACTCAGAGAAGGCAATTGATATGGTTGAATTTCAGTTGATTAATTCACATTATCTAATTTTATGAGACAAAGTATGAAATCATGCTAATTAAGACTTAATAACTACCAATTCAAGTCACATGAAAGTTTGAACAACTCAGAATCACCAAAGGTTCAGGGCACAAACACATATAAGCATAGATTCTCATGAAACAGTCAACATGGTTCAACTAACCTAAGCAGGGTAATTAGAATTCATTTTTAAGTGCTACCCTAGCTTGATATATGCATGTTAAGAGTGGGGATGGAGAACAGGAAAGCCATGAAGAAGCAAAGAACAACATTCCTAATTCTAGCACAAGTGCATGACAAATGAGATGAAGATGATGACAAGAAGAACATGGAGAAACAATGAAAAGAGAAACCTAAGTCTATCATATGAGGGTAACATGAAGAGAAACAGACCCCAAATTGGCATACTCATTCATCAAATAAAACATATGAGAGATGATATGACAAGAATACTAGACTTGCACTAAAAATGAACACAAATAAGACCACCAGAATGTGAGCAAAGAAGTGAACCCCATATTAAAAGCTTTTACCAAGACTAAACACAGAAAGGGAAACAGTAGAGATACTGCAAGCCAACAAAAGGTAATCTAATGCAAAGCTGAGTGACAATTAAACATAGTATCAGAATCAAAACATGCAAGATGACAGAAGGACTACTGAAGATTAACAAGATGAAGTATTCTAATACTAACTAAGGTTATCCAAGTCAAATCTTCAAAAATAGAGAAACAGATCCAAACAAACCAGATAAACCTTAATAACAATGACTAAACGATTAGGCATGTAAGGCATCATGAAGAGAAGAGCAATCATGCTTGTTGAAAACTAACGGATCAATAGCCCCAATACCAATATAGATTCTTAAACTCAGAAGAAACAGAATATATATAGAACCCTAGTGATAAACAGTCAAAACAGGATAATAGAAAGATGATTATAAGCCCTAATACTAAACAGGATCTTGAAAGAACAGAAAAACATGCAAGAATACACAAGATGAAAGATATGGAACAAGAGCTGATGAACAGACAAACTGGAACAAGATACGAAAGATGAGCAAGTTAAACCTAAACTAACAGATGAAACATAAGATATGGAGAATCTTCAGAATAGAATAGACATACAGAAACATAAGATGAAAGACAAGAGAACATGAACAAACAGGCAAAGAAATCAAATACATGAACAAACAAGCAAATAAAACGAGTAAAACATGAAGAAGCAGAGAAGGTAAATAAAAAACAAAGAAACAAATTAGGGTCGGGGACTTAGCTTGCGGGGCCTGTCCCCCTAGCTTCCTATTCTCCTTTCTTTTCCTTTTCATTCTCTCAGACTCTCCTAGACTCTCAGGCTCCTTTTTATTCCTTCTTGTTTTCTTTTTCTTATTCTTTTCCAGATTCTTTTTTTCTTTTCCCTTCTCTGTTTTTTTTTCTTTCAGGCCTAAAGACGAGGCCTTTTGGATTCTGGGTTGCAGGAGGTGTTCAAGGGGATGGTAAAGGTGAGGTCTTGATTGGGTGTTGAATTTGGGATCGCCGGAGTTAGGGTTCCGACGACCTTCTTCGGGATATTCGAGAAGTTTGAAGGACATTCGAGGGGAACCAGTGGTATGGGTGGGTAGATCTCATGGAGAAGAATAGAACGGCATTGGTTTGGAAGCGGTTCTCATACTTTGGTGGTCACCGGTGTAACTCCGGTGACCGGGACTTCGAAGAACGGTGGTATTTTTTGGGTTCTTGGGTAAAGAAGACGGAGAAGAAGAAGATGAAGATGAAGGGAGTGGTAAGAAGAGCCGGCGACCACCGTAGGAGTGGTGGCCGCCATGGCCGGCTAGGGCTTCTGTGAGGATGTTGATGAAGATGAAGAAGGGAAAGGGGAGGCGGCTGATATTAGGGTTATGAAAATGGCTAAAGTGAAACGGCCGTTCAGACAAGGGCCTTATAAAGGCCAAATATACGAGATAATCTTGACCGTTCGTTGAAGGGAGATCAACGGCTCCGGACGAGCGTTACTTAAACGACAACGTATCGTTACAAACAAGGCCCAGGCTCTCAATCGTCAGATCAACTTAAACGGACGGTTGAGATTAAAACTACCTATTTTGATTAACTAATTGATTTGCCCATTTATCTCCGCCGTTGGATTAAACACAACGGACGGCTTGGATTGCATTTCTGTGATCAGGCGGGCCAAAATCTTGGGCTTAACAGACTGGGCCACTGGTTTGGACCACAATTGGCCCAAATTCAATTACACAGCATATATATTTTTGTATTTTCTGATTTTAATAATTTTTATGTATTTTCTTTTATACTTTTTTTTTTCTTTTTCTTTTATGAAAAATTACAAAACCTAATTTCCTATTTACTCTAGTTTTCTAATATTTTTTGGTAATTTTCTGCTATTTTTCCTAATTTCTACTACTTAAGCTATTTTACTAATTTTCTAATTAACTAAACTAACAAATTAATTACTACTATTTTTTATTGATTTTTCTAATTTCTTACTTATTCAAACACACAAAAATATAACTAATTTCAAACAAAGCAAGTAATTGCACTCAAAACATATTTATTTTAATTTTGGAATTTAAAGGCTTAGTGCAAAAATCATGTGCTCACAGTTGCCCCTCTTTGCTCGGGAACACGAAGAGTTTCAGTGCAAAGACAAGTGAGCGATAATGAGAGATTTTTGCACATCGGCATATTCCGTGAAAGCATTTTTGAAAACCTTTTGACCGCACCCTGCTTTAGAGGTTGCCTACATATCCTGGGCTAAACATGAATCAGGTCAGTGTAGTTCGGGAAGGTCTGGCAGTTTTAAAAACTACCAGACTCACTGTTGCATTGACACTGTTGAGACCTGCTGACTTACTCCTTATTACACCGGGGGGGAAATGTAAAATGAAGAAGCTATTCTAAGCTATGATCCTACAATTACAATTGTTCCTAATCTAGCTTTTGCTCTTCTTCCCTTTCCGGTGATGCAGAATCTTCCTTTTTTGTTGATTTTCTTGTTTTTCTTGATGACTCTCTTTTTGTTGATTTTCTTGTTTTTCTTGATGACTCTTTTTTTGTTGATTTTCTTGTTTTTTCTTGATCTCGAAGCTGAACCCTGCTCAAAACAAAACAACAAACTACCTTTTTTTCTTTTTCTGCCCCAGTATGGGGGCTTTTAAGATGCGAGAAAATATTCCCGTATTTGAAGGTGGGCGCCTAACAGAAATGAAACGTGCAATGCGATGCAGAAAATATTCCCGTATTTGAAGGTGGGCGCCTAACAGAATTTAAACGTGCAATGCGATGCAGAAAGTATTCCCGTATTTGAAGGTGGGCACCTAATAGAATTTAAACGTGCAATGCGAATGCAGAAAATATTCCCGTATTAGAAGGTGGGTGCCTAACAGAAATTAAACGTGCAATGCGAATGCAGAAAATATTCCCGTATTTGAAGGTGGGCGCCTAACGGAATTGAAACGTGCAATGCGAATGCAGAAAATATTCCCGTATTTGAAGGTGGGCGCCTAACGGAATTGAAACGTGCAATGCGAATGCAGAAAATATTCCCGTATTTGAAGGTGGGCGCCTAACAGAATTGAAACGTGCAATGTGAATGCAGAAAATATTCCCGAATTTGAAGGTGGGCGCCTAACGAAATTGAAACGTGCAATGCGAATGCAGAAAATATTCCCGAATTTGAAGGTGGGCGCCTAACAGAAATTAAACGTGCAATGCGAATGCAGAAAATATTCCCGTATTTGAAGGTGGGCGCCTAACAGAAATTAAACGTGCAATGCGAATGCAGAAAATATTCCCGTATTTGAAGGTGGGCGCCTAACAGAATTTAAACGTGCAATGCGAATGCAGAAAATATTCCCGTATTTGAAGGTGGGCGCCTAACAGAATTTAAACGTGCAATGCGAATGCAGAAAATATTCCCGTATTTGAAGGTGGGCGCCTAACAGAATTGAAACGTGCAATGTGAATGCAGAAAATATTCCCGTATTAGAAGGTGGGCGCCTAACAGAAATGAAACGTGCAATGCAAATGCAGAAAATATTCCCTCAGCCTGAGGACTGGGGAGTGGATTTTAAAATATGTTACCTCCTCTTTTGGTATTTTCTTTTACCAACTTATCTCTTGCCTGTGAATTTCTCCACTTATTCGACAGACTTTCTCTTTTTGGTATTTTAAATTTTCCACATTGGTCACATTCACTTTAAAGTGATTAGTGACAATTTGTTCCTGCATGAAACAAAATTTATTAGATATAAACTGCTGGCAACTGGCATCTGCCGTCCCCACTTCTTATTGCTTTCTTTTTTGCTTTTTCATGTTGCATGGCTTTCGACTTCTTGTCCTTTGCAGACTCTTTTTGTATTTTCTCATTTTTCCAATTTTGTTTTGTTTTCCTTTCCTTTGGCCATGTTTGCCAAGCTTCTTTATTCTCCTCCCCAATCTCCTATCTTTTCTGATCCAATGTTGTTTCAACTTCCGTTATCAGGAGCTGGTAGTTAGCTCTCAAAAGGGTAAACAATGAAATGCAGAAAAAATGAAAGAAAGGTAAGGGTATTTTGGAGAGAAGACAAAACTTATCTGGGTATTTGCTGGCTGATTCCGCTGACCATGCCATGTATTTAAACTCTGACCCAGTTCGTTCCAATCATTATTCAGACTCTGAATTGCCTTTAACCCAAACCGATACTCTTTTTGTTGCCTTTTCTCTTTTGATAGTCCTCACGATCGCCTTACGGTGCCTCGAAAGGTTTTCACCAATAAGACTCTCTCGTTTATTCTCTCAACCTCACAATCATCTCACAGTGCCGATTAAGGTTTTCACCGATGAGACTCTCTCATTTTATTTCTCTCAACCTCACAATCGTCTCACAGTGCCGGCTAAGGTTTTCACTGATGAGACTCTCTCATTTTTATTTTTTCCATTTTTTCCTTTTTGTATTTCGTTTTTTGTACCACGGGTATTATCCGATGCTTCGCTCCTCCTTCGTTGTATTCGTTGTCATTTCAGAATCGATCAGAAGGTCTTTCTTTGGACTGTAACGTGGCTTTTGGACGGGTTAAGAAAGAAAGACATAAAGGCTCAAAATTCAACGAGGGTTAAAAATATTTACAACTCTCGGAATTATTAAACATAACTTCTGCCCCAGTTTCAATATGTGGGGAATTTTTTGGATTTTTTCTTTATTGTGACTGAACCTCAGAGAGGCTGCCTACGTACCCTTTCGGGATCAAGTCAGACGTAGTTCATCCAACTTCATAAGTTAGATGGATTTCTTTTGACTTTTTCCCGATTTTTGTCTTTTTCTCTTTTTTTCATTTTTTCATTTTTTCATTTTTTTTTTCATTTTTCATTTTTTCATTTTTTTTTCAATTTTTCCATCATTTCATTTTCATTCTGGCAATTTCGATCTTATTGCACTAGAGCGATTCCGAGAGAGGGATATGAAAGAATTCATTCATTACGGCTCAAAGGGGTTATCAATGGATAAAGTGTTTGGATAGAGAATAAAATGCCTTCGTCATTTCAATTCTAAAATCACAACAAAATACAAAACATACAATTGAAAAGGAATCATACATAGTATCTCTTGACCGCATCTGAATTGATAGCAGTCTCTACGCACTTTCCTTCAACATCAGTTAAATATAATGCTCCATTGGACAACACCCGTGATACCACGAACGGTCCCTGCCAATTCGGCGCAAACTTTCCTTTTGCCTCTGCCCAATGTGGTAAGATACGCCTCAATACCAGTTGTCCGACTTCAAACTTCCGAGGTCGTACCTTCTTATTATATGCTCTAGCCATTCTCCGCTGATACAACTGTCCATGACAGACTGCGGCCAATCTCTTCTCATCAATCAAATTCAACTGTTCTAACCGGGCCTTTACCCATTCATCGTCATCTATCTCGGATTCGGCTATAATTCGCAATGACGGTATTTCTATTTCTGCGGGTATAACGGCCTCTGTTCCATACACCAGGGTATAAGGTGTGGTTCCGATAGAAGTACGTACCGTCGTGCGGTAACCCATGAGAGCAAAGGGTAACTTTTCATGCCACTGCCTGGATCCCTCCACCATTTTCCGGAGAATCTTCTTGATGTTCTTATTTGCTGCTTCTACTGCACCATTTGCCTTTGGCCTGTAAGGTGTGGAATTGCGGTGCGTGATCTTAAACCTTTCACAAACTTCCGCCATGAGATGACTGTTTAAATTGGCTCCATTGTCTGTGATAATCACTTTGGGGATTCCAAATCGGCATATGATATTCTCGTGCACAAAATCCACCACCGCTTTCTTCGTCACCGCCTTGAATGTCTTAGCTTCGACCCACTTGGTGAAATAATCAATCGCAACCAGGATAAACCTGTGCCCGTTAGAAGCGGCTGGATCTATTGGGCCGATGACATCCATGCCCCAAGCTACAAAGGGCCAAGGTGCTGACATTGTGTGCAACTCATAAGGCGGAGAATGGATCAGATCCCCATGTACCTGGCATTGATGGCATTTCTTTACATACATGATACAATCACGCTCCATAGTGAGCCAGTAGTACCCCGCTCTCAAAATCTTCTTTGCTAAAACATATCCGCTCATGTGGGGTCCGCATACTCCAGCATGTACTTCAATCATGATTTCATCTGCTTGTTGTGCATCCACACATCTCAATAAGCCCAGATCTGGTGTCCTTTTGTATACCACTCCTCCACTGAAGAAAAATCCATTGGCTAAACGCCTGATGGCTCTCTTTTGGTCTCCTGTGGCTTGCTCCGGGTATTTGCCAGCTTTCAAGTATTCTCTAATATCATGATACCACGGCTCTCCATCCGACTCTTCTTCCACGACGAAGCAATAAGCATTCTGATCTCGGACTTGGATCTGGAGCGGATCTATGTATGTCTTGTCCGGATGATGCAACATAGAGGACAATGTGGCCAAAGCATCTGCAATCTCATTGTGCATTCTCGGGATATGCTTGAATTCTATAGACTGGAATCTTTGAGACAACTCGTGCAAACAATACCGATATGGTATCAATTTCAAATCTCGTGTCTCCCGTTCCCCTTGAATTTGGTGTACCAAGAGATCCGAGTCACCCATGACCAAAATCTCTTGAATATCCATGTCAATCGCCATCCTTAATCCCAAGATGCACGCCTCATATTCGGCCATATTGTTGGTACAGAAAAATCGAAGCTGAGCTGTAACGGGATAGTGTTGACCCGTACTTGAAATGAGTACCGCTCCGATACCAACGCCCCTACTGTTGACGGCTCCGTCAAAGTACATTTTCCATCCTGATCTCTCCTCTTGCTCCGTCTCCTCAACAAGCATTGCCTCTTCATCCGGAAAGTATGTTTTCAGTGGTTCATATTCATCATCCACCGGATTCTCGGCTAGGTGGTCCGCAATGGCTTGTGCCTTCATTGCCGTACGAGTTACATAGACAATGTCAAATTCTGTGAGCAGAATCTGCCATTTGGCCAGTCTTCCCGTAGGCATAGGCTTCTGAAATATATACTTGAGAGGATCCAATCGTGATATCAAGTACGTAGTGTATGCTGACAAATAATGCTTTAGCTTCTGAGCCACCCAAATCAATGCACAACAAGTTCTCTCCAGTTGGGTATACTTCACCTCGTAAGATGTAAACTTTTTGCTGAGGTAGTAGATGGCTTGTTCTTTCTTGCCTGTCTCATCATGTTGACCCAATACACAACCGAAAGAGTTATCTAGCACCGTCAAATACAAAATCAGAGGACGCCCTGGTTCCTGGAGGAACTAACACCGGAGGATTAGCCAAATATTCTTTGATCTTGTCAAAGGCTTCTTGACACTCGTCGGTCCACTTCACTACTGCATCTTTCTTTAACAACTTGAAGATCGGCTCGCATGTTGATGTCAATTGAGCAATGAACCGGCTAATGTAATTCAACCTTCCTAATAAGCTCATGACCTCCTTCTTGTTCTTCGGCGGAGGTAGACTTTGAATAGCCTTGATCTTTGACGGATCCAGTTCAATACCTCGCCGACTCACAATAAACCCCAGTAGTTTCCCTGAAGGCACTCCAAAAGCACACTTCGCCGGATTGAGCTTTAGATTGTACCTCCGGAGTCTTTAGAAGAACTTCCTCAAATCTTTCACATGATCAGGTTGTTTTCTGGACTTTATGATGACATCGTCCACATATACTTCAATTTCTCGATGCATCATATCATGAAACATCGTGGTCATTGCCCTCATGTAAGTTGCCCCGGCATTCTTCAATCCAAACGGCATTACTCTGTAACAGTATGTTCCCCAAGGTGTAATGAAGGCAGTTTTCTCAGCATCTTCTTCGTCCATCAGGATCTGGTGATAACCTGCATAACAATCCACAAACGAACCGATCTCATGCTTGGCGCAATTATCGATCAATATGTGAATGTTTGGCAATGGGAAGTCATCCTTTGGACTGGCTTTGTTGAGGTCTCTATAGTCTACACACACTCTGGTTTTGCCATCTTTCTTTGGGACCGGCACAACATTTGCCAACCGGGTGGGGTATTTGGTAACTCTTATGACCTTTGCCTCAAACTGCTTATTCACCTCTTCCTTTATCTTCACGCTAATGTCCGTTTTGAATTTCCTCAGCTTTTGTTTCACTGGCCGGCATTCCGAGTAGATAGGCAACTTGTGTACCACCAGATCTGTGCTAAGCTCGGGCATGTCATCATAGGACCAGGCAAAGATGTCCTTAAATTCATGTAACAACCTTATCAATTCATCCCTGAGGGGTGCCTCCAAATGCACACTAATCTTTGTTTCTCGGACATCATCTTCGCTCCCCAAGTTTACAGATTCCGTATCACTCAGATTCGGCTTGGGTTTTTCCTCGTATTGTTTCATGTCCTTACTTATTTCCTCCAGGGCTTCCTCATCCTCACATTCTATTTCACTATCTTCCTCGGTTTCTTGTATAGTAGCGTGATTGTCAGAACTGGGTCTAGAATCCTTCACGCATGACATGGCATTGGAATCGACACATGCAAAACTGTACAAAAGGAAAAATAAAGAAAAATAAGGCAAAAGTGAAGAAAAAGGAAAAACTGCATTTCATTAATAAAAGAAACGAACAATGTTCGGGATACATGGCGATTTTTTTTCATGAGGAGAATGGGGAAACTATAAAATAACAACTTTCGGGAAACAATGATGAAATTTTGAGCTAACTACCAAGACTCCTTCCTGATAAGGAAAGGAGTAGCTTCCCAATTGTTCAATGTGACTCTGGGCCCCACAAATTGCACGTCCATCCTGCTCGTGCCTTCCCCTGCTTCAATCGTATTCACCTCCCAGAACATTTTCTTAAAACCAAGCA
This sequence comes from Nicotiana noctiflora, assembly GCA_032618575.1. Lineage (NCBI taxonomy): Eukaryota > Viridiplantae > Streptophyta > Magnoliopsida > Solanales > Solanaceae > Nicotiana > Nicotiana noctiflora. The sequence goes on from JASVEL010001039.1 coordinate 304,161, forward strand.
TTTCTTCATCAAGTTGGGTCTTCAATGCACTTTGCTGCAGCAGATGGTTGATGTTTTGTACCAGGCCCGATAAAGATGTCGGATAATTTGGGTATGGGTTTGGGCAAGGTCCAGTTTCTCTTGGCTTTAGAGGCTCTTTGGATATCGGCAAAGGTGGGTTTGAACCCTAAGCCGAATGTGCCTTTATTCTCCGGAAGCTGAACTGGTTGAGTGACTCCCTGTAGTGTTTTGCCTAATCCCCTCCCCGGTGCAAATCCGTTTTTCAGCATTTCTCTGGCCACCATTACAGCAGTTGGTGCCAACATCGGGGTTGATAGCTTTTCTCCTTCGGCAACTCTATTCACCTCAACAGCATCCGTCACTTGGTAGACCCAAGGACCCCGATCCCCATCAGTACCGTCAAAAGGTGCTACCACATTACAAGCGTTTTCCTCTCCGTGTACAACAATCTCTTGCTGCTCCCATTCAAACTTGACCATCTGGTGTAGAGAAGATGGTACCGCTTTGGCCGCATGAATCCAGGGTCGACCTAACAGCAAGTTATATGATACGGCAATATCGAGCACCTGGAACTCCATCGTAAAATCAACGGGACCGATGGTCACTTCCAAAATAATATCTCCCAGCGTGTTCTTACCTCCGCCGTCAAACCCTCTCACATTGATACTGTTTCTCCGGATTCTATCCGGGCTAATGTTCAGCTTCCCTAGAGTTGACAGCGGACAAATATTCGCGCTCGATCCATTGTCAATCAATACCCTGGTCACGACTGACTCTTCACTCTTTACTGTGAGGTACAATGCTTTATTGTGTTCAGTTCCTTCCACCGGCAACTCCCTATCAGAGAAGGTGATTCTGTTGGACTCGAAAATTTTGCTGGTAATCTTCTCCAAATGACACACTGAAATCTTCTCCGGAACATGAGCCTCATTTAGAATCTTCATAAGAGCCTTCCGGTGCTCCTCTAAATGTATCAACAAAGATAACAAAGAAATTTGGGCCGGGGTCTTTCTTAACTGCTCGACCACTGAGTACTCTTGCGACTTCATTTTCTTAAGAAATTCTTCTGCTTCCTCCTCCGACACTGGCTTCTTCAGTTGACTTTCTTTTACCGTTTTCATCTTTCTCAGTTCCTCTGGAGCGAAACACCTTCCTGATCGGGTAAGTCCATGCATCTCGTTAATTTCACCAGAAATCTCTTTTCCCTTGTAAACTACTGTTACCTTATTATAGTTCCAAGGCACAGTCTTTGTATTCACCACTGGCATTTGCACTACTGGTTTTATGATTACTGGCTCTGCATTTGCTCCTTTCACAGTCACGATCGTCTTTGCACCTGGAACTACCACCTTTAAACCTCCTATCACTACTGGCTTTGGTTTCTCAACAATTGCTACCTCTTTCACAATCTCTTTCTCTAACTTGTCACTCGACTTTATCATCATGACGGCCTAAGATGGTTTTTGATTGCCATCACCCTGCACCAGTTCTATCATATTCGTTTCGTGGTGATTCGGCAATGGATTCTGGGTAATGTTTGGGGCCTCGGGAGCCTGCACTTCAATTCTCCTCTCATCGATAAGATCTTGAATGGCATTCTTTAATTGCCAACACTTCTCAGTATCGTGGCCCAATGTTCCTGAACAATATTCACATCTGACAGAAGAATCAAGATTTTTCGGGGGTGGGTTCGGATTTTTGGTGCGATTGGTCTCAACATCCCCAATTCTTTCAACCTGTGGAAAAGAATGGTATATGACTCTCCGAGAGGAGTGAATGTTCTTCTTGCTTTGTTTCTCCAATCAACGTCCGGCCTGGGTCTATTCCGGTTTCGGTAAGGTTTAGGGGTTGGGTATGTGTTTTGGGTATGGTACACATTGTGTGGAGCTTGAGCTCTCCACACGTGGGGTGGTGGTGGTGGATAAGCTTGGGTTTGAGGGTGATGGTAATGTGGTACGGTCGGTGGGTATGGTGGTGGTGGTGGGTTATATGGGCTAGGTGTGTTGTAGGGGTTTGGCGGGTGAGATGGTGGTGGTGGATTATATGGAGTTGACGGGCTTGGTGGGTGTTGGCGATAGGGTCTGGGTGAGTTATATTGTGGGTTGCGACTCCAGGACCTGCTTTCAATAGTTGCTACTTCTTCTTTCTTCTTCTTTCCCATCACTCCTCCGCTTCCACTCTGTATAGCTTGATTGGTGGCTTTGATAGCCGAAAAACTCATAATTTTGTTTGTCTTCAAACCCTCTTCTACAAAACTTCCCATTTTCACAACTTCGTTGAAACTCTTTCCAATTGCTGACACTAGATGGCCGTAGTATGTTGGATCCAAAGCTTGCAGAAAACAATCCACCATCTCTCCTTCTTTCATCGGTGGATCCACTCTAGCGGCCTGTTCCCTCCATCTAAATCCGTATTCTCTAAAGCTCTCTCCTGGCTTTTTCTCCAGCTTGGTAAGGGATAACCTGTCGGGTATGATCTCCAAATTGTACTGAAAATGACTGGCGAAAGCTTGTGCTAAATCATCCCAAACGAACCATCTTGTATGGTCCTATCGGGTATACCATTCCAGCGCTGATCCACTCAAACTTTGGCTAAAGTACGCCATCAACAATTCATCTCTACCTCCCGCGCCTCTCATCTTGCTACAATATCCTCTTAGATGAGCTACCGGATCCCCGTGTCCGTTGTACATGTCGAACTTGGGCAACTTAAATCCTGCGGGAAGCTGCACCTCAGGGAACAAACACAGGTCTTTGTAGGCTACACTTACTTGCCCTCCCAGCCCTTGCATATTGCGGAAAGCGTTCTCAAGACTCTTCACTTTCCGAGCCATCTCTTCCTGCCCGGCACTTGCTTCTATCATCGGAGCGTGAGACTCATGTTGTCTGAAAGTCGGCTCCGGAGGGTAGTAGTGAGAATCCTGGATATGAAACATTGGTTCACTAGAGGATTTGTGGATAACAGCGGGCGGAGGTGCCACATATACAGGAGCAACTTGTGGAACCTGAGGTGGTGTTTGCTTGGCTGGAGGTGGTGGTATCTGAGAGGTGGAAGCATAGTAGTGAGGGTAATCGGGGTAGGTGGAGGATGAGTTCAATGTTGGTGGCTCAGGGTTAGGATTGGCTGGAGGGACATATGCAGGGTTAGCAGGATAGGCTGGTAGTGGTTGACCTCTCGACCAAGCCTGGTACATTTCAGCCATCTGTTGTCTTAACTTGTACATTTCTTCTTTCATCCCTGCCACATCCACGATCTCTTCTTCGTGAGCGGGGTCTACAATGGTTGCCTCGATCTCCTGGGATACAGCCTTTGTCATCTTTTTGGATCTGGTGTTGTATGAGTGGGTAGCCAGTATGCCAGTTGCCTAGAAAATCTGGACTCACAAACATCAACACTTGTTAGTTGTTAGCGCATGAATAAGATGTAACGACTTTAAAAACAAACACATTTGCTCGAGTCGTTATGCATCATCCCGGCCGCTGCTCACTTCAATCACCTTTTTCTTTTTCCGCTCTTTTGTTTTCTTTCTTTCTTTTCTTCTTTTCTTTTCTTTTCTTTTTTTTCTTTTTGCTTTTTCTTTTTTTTTTTTTTGCTTTTCTTCTCTCTCTTTTTCCTTGCCGTTTTCATAATCACGCTCCTATTTATTTGCCTAGCGGATATGAAGGAAATGACATAAAGTAAAAGAATTGGTAACAACACTTTGTTTTCTCATTGATAATTCAAAACCTTGATTACAAAGCGATGTTTAAGAAAAAGAAAAATAAAATAAAAGGCAATGCATGACCTAAGAATACATTAATGCACCTAGTGCCCGCGAGGCATCGTTCGGCCTTGCCGCGGGCCTATATGCTAAACCCCTTTGAAGCCTATCCAGGTCGGCCATGACTTGTTGTACAAAAAACTTCACTGCGGATACAAAAGTCCTCCGAGACATATCTTCACAAAGCTGAGTCTTCCGGGTGATGTATTGGGCGATGCGAACAATCTTTTCTCTGATGACCCCTTTTTCTTGCAATAGACGGCTTATTTGCTGAGTGCGAGCATCCAAGGTGTGTTGGTTGTCCCTTTGCACTTGTTGCAGCTTCAATTCTAATCTAGCCATAGTCGTGTAGCAGTGCTCTCTTTCTTCTTCAAGATCTTTGATAATCTTGTTACTTTTGACTGTGGCTGAGATCATTTTCTTTCTAAGCTGAGCTATTTCAACATCGTGCTTATCATGTAGCTGCCGGACCAACTTGGCTCTTTCCTCGGCGTCTTTGTCCATTTGCTTCCGAGCCTTGACTAACTCTTTTTCGGCTACGTCCAAATCAAAGCTATAGTCATTCACTTTCCGCTGGAGAATCTCAATTAACTTTTCATCTCGGGCTGAACGAACTGGGGTCTTGGATGCAATTTTCATCTGAGCTATTTGAGCCTTCAACATATCATTTTCTTTTTTCAGCTGTTTCTTTTCCCCTTCATCGGATGCTGCTTGTAAGCCGCTTTCGAAATGAAGATTTCTCAATTTATCTTCCAACAGACTGATTTTGGCCTTATATTCTTTTTCCTTGGCCGCCCATTTCAGATTTTCTTCGGATTGCTCTATCAGGTCTTGCAAGTGAGGTCTCTTTGAAAGACGTTCGTGTTCAACCCCTCGTCGGTACCATGTGGAGTACCCAGGTGATATCTCTCCCTTTGCTCTATTCGGCACACAAGTATCAATCTTCAAATTTTGGCACTCGTTCCAGATTTGCCGGATTTTTGCTTCCGGGAATTGCCCGTCTGGACCAATCTCCACAGCTTGCACACTGAGATCCCCATCTCTCGGAATAATCTGACACCGACCCAACTGTCGCAGGGCTCTGTATGGGGCATAGGGTTGTATACTCTTCAAACCCATGATCAAAAACGGCGATCCCTCCGTTGGCATGTATATCACCTCGTCAAGAGGTAACCAGTCATACGTCCAATCGATTTCACCGTCAATTAGTGATCGAAGATACACAATCCAACCTTGGACTCCCTCTGGCAACCTTACTTCTTTTGTCCTCGTATTGAACTCTTCCAAACATGTCCGATCGGCCGAACCATAGCTCGAGAATGAAGGGTGGTGACACAGATGCTCGATTAGCCAAATTTGCAAGATCAAGTTGCACCCCTCGAAGAAGCTAGCCCCTGCTTTGCACGCAGTCAGAGCACGATAGATATCCGCAACAATCATCGGGGCCAGAGTACAGTTTTCTTGTACTATCAGTGTGGTAGCTACTCCGGCAACTTTTATATTGATATGTCCATCTTTCCTCGGGAATATAATAACTCCAAGAAATGCCACCAAAAATGCGAACCTCCGGTGTTCTTCCCATTTCGCCCGGTTGGACTTACAGCATAATTTGTTGGTTGAGTCGTTGAAACCCCCAACATGTCCAAACCTGTTGTAGATGAAGCTTAAAGAACAAAATCCATTGGCCAGATCTTCATTATGAACATTCCGGGCGATTTTCAAAGAGTCGAGGAAATGATGTACTGTCACCATCCTCGGAGATACCGGGTATTTTCCTTTCAGCGGAACCTCGGTCTTCCCAATGTAAAAGGCAATCTCCTCCAAAGTAGGGGTAAGCTCAAAATCTGGGAAATGAAATACGTTGTGTGCCGAATCCCAAAACGAGACCAACGCTCTAATTACATCACCTCGAGGAACTATTTCGAATAACCCCGTAAGGCCTTTCAAATACCTTTTGACCCAGTCTTGACCATCGGATCCCATGTCCTGCCACCATAATCTCAGCTCCAAAGGGATTTTATTCAGGGAAAATTGTTCATTCATCATCGTGCTCGTCCTGCACATTTATTAAGGTGATTTTATTTTAAAAAGGAAAAATCTTTTTCAATGCAAGTTTTCAATTCTGAATGAAAGAAAAGAAAAATGATTTTCGAAGGGGCCATTTTTGCAAAAACAGCCTTCCGTCGTCCTTTCGGAACATTCGGCCATTCCCAAAAATAGCAATCACCTCGATTATTTGAAAAGAAAATCTTTTTGGTCTTTTTCTAAAAGTGTGGTTGGACCCGTTTAAGGGTTGCCTACGTATCCCACCTAATGGCGAGAATCAAACCTGCGTAGTTCGGTCAGATTAATTGACCACTTATTTCAAAAATGTTCCACCTATTTTTTCCAATTTTCAAATTTTCCGGATACCTATTTTCTATAAATCATTATTTTCCTCTCTCTCTTTTTTCCTTTTCAACAGTTTTTCCAATCCCGGGATTTTCGCCAGTCCGCATAACGATCAAGGACAATAAAATGCAACACATAGCATGCTCGGTCTTTTCAATACCGGGTCACCTGTCCTAGACGGACCCAACCCCTGTGTTGAGTCCCCTAAGTCACAAGTATGATGCAAATAATCGTCCTAGACCTATGTTCAAAATCTTATGGTTTCATGGATTGCTAGACCGTGTACCCGAGCGGACAACTCGAATCGAGGAGGGGGCTACGTACCGGTGACCCGCGGAGTCAATCGGCTTTGTAACTTATCCGGCCTCTGTTTTCTTAATTTAAGGTGACATTTAACAGAAAGGGGAGTCTCAACCAGTAAGCACATCCCCGGGGAAGAAGAGAGAAGGGTTTTCGGCACAATTTTATATACAGTCCACATAATATCAAAGCGACAAAGCACATAGCATGTTATTCAAATCACATAATAAAGTCAAATAAAAACGCGAACGGCAGTTCTAAGGAGCTCGAGTTCTTAAACCCTGAAGTCGAAATTCAGGGTTGGATCCCCAGCAGAGTCGCCAGAGCTGTCACACCTCCTTTTTTACTACCCCAAACATTCGTAAGGTGTATAAATACACTTGTAGGGTATACCCCGACGCTCAATTACCCTAAACGGATAAAATAACGTAAGGGAAGGAGTTTTTCCAATTTAAGGACAATCGGTTCGGGATTTTATTAGAGATTAATCAGAGTCGCCACTTGGGAATGACAATGGTGTCCCAAGTCACCGGTTAATCCCGAATCCGAGGAATTTTGACTCTTAAAAATGTCTGCGAAGCAAAGATCCGGATAAGGAACTCTGTTAACCCGGGAGAAGGTGTTAGGCACTCCCGGATTCCGTGGTTTTAGCACGGTCGCTCCACGTTTTGTTTGACTCAGTTATAGATTTTAACAACATGATGTGCTTTTACGTTGAATTTTATTTTTTAGGAATTTGCGACATCGCGGAAACACGCCTCGAGTCATACCGCAACCAGTACGCCTATGACTTTTGGAGTATTTCGGCTTTGCCGAGATTTGGATTTGAGTCGCACCAAGTGCACACTCGTTCATAGGAAGGTATATTAAAATCGTGCCCTAAAGTAACGTCTATCGGCTTTTAAATCTTTTGGGAGAGGCTACGGAATTGGCTATTAGCTTTCCCGGGTCTATTTGTGTTTATATCATTACTAAATGGGGGGCCCGGTGTTATTCGGGCGAGGCTCGTCCCAATTTTCATTAAAGGATTCAATACTTGTATTTAACTATATTTTCTACACTTGTTCTTTCCTTAATCGTATTACTAACACTATAATAATCCAGGCCCGTCGAATTCTTATTACTTATTGGGCCTGGTCTTCTTTTCGTTTCGCTTAGCATGGATCAGCATCGGTCCAAGCCTTTAAGGCCCAGGCAGTCGTCAGGTTTGGGTAACTAGTAAAGTAACACCATGATGCAGGCATATATTGTGAGTTAAGCCCAAAACCAACAATAACAGTAAAAGAATACACACATTTGAACTCAAAGAAAGAATTAGATTCCATTTATTGATCAATTGAAGAGAAAAGTTGTAATACAAATTGGGAAGTAAAACTACCTACTAACAGAGAATTACAAGACTATTTCTATTTTTGATTTTTAACAAAGAACCTATACTAACCAGTGGATTGATTATTAGCTAATATCAGTGAGCTATTTAACTCCATATATAGATGAAAGGGTATGGGTTACTTATAGCTATACTATTTTGCTACTGACTAACCGTGTAAATTGAACTCATGGATATGTATATACAATTACTGATTCTAATATGACTTAACCCAGATATTACTTTTGGATTTATTCTTATATATGACTTCATGTATATGATTAAACACTGATATTAACATTAATCGAACTCATTCAATGCTATTAAGCCAATCGCACTCCAATTATCTACCTTGTCCGATGGTTTCTTCTTCTTAACTAATTTTAACTTGACTGATTAATGAAATGAATTAACTATGTGATCATGATTGTCATCTACTCATGTGATAGCCATTGGACTTTGTTTTAAAGGTGTTGCCTAATTAACTAAGTGATTTGTGCTACTTACTACTACTACTATTCTGCTGCTAGCTATTACATTTCTTTTGTTTCTGTTCTTGCTATCTACTGCAGTATGCTATAAACTAGAAATAGAATTACAAGCAAATGACAAAATACTTCAAATCTTTATTTCACTTGAACCAATCTTTACAGCTTGATTTTCTGGACAAGAGTATACCTGGATCAAGGAGAATAAGACCAATGAGTCTAGGGAGATAAGCAAGAAGCAAATAACAGCAAGGACTCAAGCGACCAATGCAACAGTGAGAAGAAGGCACAGCACACAGCAACAACCAAGTCCACAGCAAACAGAGAAGACTTAAGTAGATAACCCAGTGAAATCCGCTAGAAGACCCAGAAAATCTTACTATTCTATTGCTAATTCTCTCTCTCAAGCTTTTGTATCCAATGAGTTTCAATTTCAATGTATTTTCCAGATTACTCTCCGAATTTCCCACCCCATTTCAGCTCTTTTGAAGGTGTATTTATAGCTAACCTTTAGGGCTGAATACTTGGGGAAGAAGTATGGGATTAATCCCACTTCCCCCCTCCTAAAATTATTCATTCTACACTTTGGTCCATATTTCAGTTACTAAAAACCCTTCCAGCATGTGCTGGAAGGTTCTAAATATTCTCTTTTATGGCCTTTTACTAGTATGACCTTAGGGGTTTGAGATTTTTACAGATTTCCCATTTTAGGAGACCATTATACCCCTAAATCTCTGCAAAATTGCAGAAATCAGGAGCATGAATGTCCCTATTACCCTCCTAAGTTCTTACTAGTTACTATTTTACCTTTTTAATACCCAATTATGCCCCTAAGGGCATTGCTGATTTACTAGCTTGCCTAGGGCAGATTTTCAGCTTGTTTTGAACTATTTAACTAATAGCCAGCCCTAGCATTAGTATTTAAGGGCTGGCCAGTTTCATTTCTAAGAACTATTTCAAAATTAGCCATTTTTAAGTTAATTCCAGTCAATTAAGACCCATTTATTCCTAATTAAAGCTACTTGCAGGCATAGCCTGTTTTATTGTTATGATTAACCTATTTAAAAGTTAGCCAGTCTCAAGTTGAGACTTAGCTTAGGCTATCAAAGTCATATACTGAACAGCTGGGCCCAAAACCTTTACAGGTTTGGCCACTTTGCTTGTTCAGGGCTCAATATAGAGCCTGGGCTAGTCTGCATTTGCAGACATAGCCCCTTTGCACAACCAGCCACTGTTTAACAGTGAGCTGTGTGTTAGGGCTCACAGAATTGGTCAACCTTTTGCAAGGTTAACCATTCTTAGGCCAATTATTAAACTTATAACCTAATTATGTTCATTTTTAGTTTATACCTATTTAAAAACTAACCACTTTCATAGAACCTAATGCTAACAGCTATAACCAATTCACCTAGGGTTCAAACAGTGTTAATCAAACACTTACACTCAACCAGAACCAGTAAACTAAATCAGTTTCAAACATGGATTGCATATTAAGACACATAAGATCAAACAAAATGTAATAATCAACCAAAACTCAGAGAAGGCAATTGATATGGTTGAATTTCAGTTGATTAATTCACATTATCTAATTTTATGAGACAAAGTATGAAATCATGCTAATTAAGACTTAATAACTACCAATTCAAGTCACATGGAAGTTTGAACAACTCAGAATCACCAAAGGTTCAGGGCACAAACACATATAAGCATAGATTCTCATGAAACAGTCAACATGGTTCAACTAACCTAAGCAGGGTAATTAGAATTCATTTTTAAGTGCTACCCTAGCTTGATATATGCATGTTAAGAGTGGGGATGGAGAACAGGAAAGCCATGAAGAAGCAAAGAACAACATTCCTAATTCTAGCACAAGTGCATGACAAATGAGATGAAGATGATGACAAGAAGAACATGGAGAAACAGTGAAAAGAGAAACCTAAGTCTATCATATGAGGGTAACATGAAGAGAAACAGACCCCAAATTGGCATACTCATTCATCAAATAAAACATATGAGAGATGATATGACAAGAATACTAGACTTGCACTAAAAATGAACACAAATAAGACCACCAGAATGTGAGCAAAGAAGTGAACCCCAGATTAAAAGCTTTTACCAAGACTAAACACAGAAAGGTAAAAAGTAGAGATACTGCAAGCCAACAAAAGGTAATCTAATGCAAAGCTGAGTGACAATTAAACATAGTATCAGAATCAAAACATGCAAGATGACAGAAGGACTACTGAAGATTAACAAGATGAAGTATTCTAATACTAACTAAGGTTATCCAAGTCAAATCTTCAAAAATAGAGAAACAGATCCAAACAAACCAGATAAACCTTAATAACAATGACTAAACGATTAGGCATGTAAGGCATCATGAAGAGAAGAGCAATCATGCTTGTTGAAAACTAACGGATCAATAGCCCCAATACCAATATAGATTCTTAAACTCAGAAGAAACAGAATATATATAGAACCCTAGTGATAGACAGTCAAAACAGGATAATAGAAAGACGATTATAAGCCCTAATACTAAACAGGATCTTGAAAGAACAGAAAAACATGCAAGAATACACAAGATGAAAGATATGAAACAAGAGCTGATGAACAGACAAACTGGAACAAGATACGAAAGATGAGCAAGTTAAACCTAAACTAACAGATGAAACATAAGATATGGAGAATCTTCATAATAGAATAGACATACAGAAACATAAGATGAAAGACAAGAGAACATGAACAAACAGGCAAAGAAATCAAATACATGAACAAACAAGCAAATAAAACGAGTAAAACATGAAGAAGCAGAGAAGGTAAATAAAAAACAAAGAAACAAATTAGGGTCGGGGACTTAGCTTGCGGGGCCTGTCCCCCTAGCTTCCTATTCTCCTTTCTTTTCCTTTTCATTCTCTCAGACTCTCCTAGACTCTCAGGCTCCTTTTTATTCCTTCTTGTTTTCTTTTTCTTATTCTTTTCCAGATTCTTTTTTTCTTTTCCCTTCTTTTCTGTTTCTTCTTTCAAGGCTTAAAGACGAGGCCTTTTGGATTCTGGGTTGCAGGAGGTGTTCAAGGGGATGGTAAAGGTGAGGTCTTGATTGGGTGTTAAATTTGGGATCGCCGGAGTTAGGGTTCCGACGACCTTCTTCGGGATATTCGAGAAGTTTGAAGGACATTCGAGGGGAACCAGTGGTATGGGTGGGTAGATCTCATGGAGAAGAATAGAACGGCATTGGTTTGGAAGCGGTTCTCATACTTTGGTGGTCACCGGTGTAACTCCGGTGACCGGGACTTCGAAGAACGGTGGTATTTTTTGGGTTCTTGGGTAAAGAAGACGGAGAAGAAGAAGATGAAGATGAAGGGAGTGGTAAGAAGAGCCGGCGACCACCGTAGGAGTGGTGGCCGCCATGGCCGGCTAGGGCTTCTGTGAGGATGTTGATGAAGATGAAGAAGGGAAAGGGGAGGCGGCTGATATTAGGGTTATGAAAATGGCTAAAGTGAAACGGCCGTTCAGACAAGGGCCTTATAAAGGCCAAACATACGAGATAATCTTGACCGTTCGTTGAAGGGAGATCAACGGCTCCGGACGAGCGTTACTTAAACGACAACGTATCGTTACAAACAAGGCCCAGGCTCTCAATCGTCAGATCAACTTAAACGGACGGTTGAGATTAAAACTACCTATTTTGATTAACTAATTGATTTGCCCATTTATCTCCGCCGTTGGATTAAACACAACGGACGGCTTGGATTGCATTTCTGTGATCAGGCGGGCCAAAATCTTGGGCTTAACAGACTGGGCCACTGGTTTGGACCACAATTGGCCCAAATTCAATTACACAGCATATATATTTTGTATTTTCTGATTTTAATAATTTTTATGTATTTTCTTTTATACTTTTTTTTTCTTTTTCTTTTATGAAAAATTACAAAACCTAATTTCCTATTTACTCTAGTTTTCTAATATTTTTTGGTAATTTTCTGCTATTTTTCCTAATTTCTACTACTTAAGCTATTTTACTAATTTTCTAATTAACTAAACTAACAAATTAATTACTACTATTTTTTATTGATTTTTCTAATTTCTTACTTATTCAAACACACAAAAATATAACTAATTTCAAACAAAGCAAGTAATTGCACTCAAAACATATTTATTTTAATTTTGGAATTTAAAGGCTTAGTGCAAAAATCATGTGCTCACAGTAGGCATTGTTTGTGTATTCTATTCTCTCGCAGATGGCAAGGACTCGTGCTACCGGATGAGGTGGACGACCACCATTACCACCAGCTAGAGGCCGTGGTCGCGACCGTGGTCGTGGTAGAGAAGCAGGGGCTGTGCTAGTAGACCCACATGTTGCCCCTATTCAGGATCAACCCCCAGTGGTTGAGGCTCCAGTAGCACCCGCTCAGGCACCGGTAGTGCCTATTGTTATTCCTAGCCTTCAGGAGGCATTGGCCCATATATTATCTATCTGCACTGGGTTGGCTCATGCAATTTCAGCTACTACTGTCGCAGCGACATCTCAGACCGGGGGTGGTCATTGGACCCTCGCAGCTCGCACACCAGAGCAAGTTGTGCAGGGACTTCAAACGCCAGAGGCAGCCCCAGCTCAGGTAGTTGCTCCTGCTGTTCCAGGTGCGCCAGTGACGACAGCCCCAGGGTATGTTGTTTCGGTGATGCCTGACGACGAGCAGCTTCAGTTAGAGAGGTTTGGCAGACAGTCGCCTACATTCAGTGGCACTGAGCGCGAGGATGCCTAGTGATTATTGGATAAGTGTTAGAGGATGCTACGTAAAGCAGGGATTCTTGAGTCTAGTGGGGTTTCTTTTACTACATTCCAATTTTAGTGGCTAGTTCAGGGTGATATGACAATGACTCAGTACGAGTTGAGGTATATTCAGTTAGCCAGACATGCTACATGGATGATCCAGACAAATCGGGAGAGGATCAGGAGGTTCATAAATGGCCTCAACTATTGTATTGTATCTTGATGACCAGGGAAAAAGTAGTGGCATCATCCTTCGAGGAGGTAGTGGACATGGCATGCCAGATTGAGGCGGATCGTGGTCGAAAGCGAGAAGAGAGGGAGGCCAAGAGGCCTCGAGGTTCGGGCAGCTATAGTGGTGCTCCATCCAGGGGCCAGTTTCATCAGGGCAAAGGTCGTTCATTCAGACCTCCTCAGTCAGGTCGCCTAGAGCACAGTGGAGCTTTTTTCGGTAGTGGTTGTTAGGGTTATCAGTAGAGCCAGTCTTCACTTAGCGCCCTCCCAGCTCAAAGTTCAACACCTTCTTCTTCAGCCCAAGGTTCATCTACGGTGAGGGGTTCCCTTCAGTCCCCTTCTCCAGCGCCGGGCAGTTGTTTTGAGTGTGGCGAGTTTGGCCACATCAGGGAAGTTCGTTCAGGCTACCACCAGCTGAAGATTAAAGATTCTGATATTATGAAGACAGCCTTCAGGACGAGGTATGGGCACTATGAGTTTCTTGTAATGTCTTTTGGGCTGACCAATGCCCCAGCCGCGTTCATGCACTTGATGAACATTGTGTTCCGGCCATATTTGGATTCCTTTGTGATTGTGTTTATTGATGACATCCTGGTGTCTCGTAGCTAGGAGAAGCATGCTCAACATTTGAGAGTTGTATTGTAGAGGTTGAGGGAGGAGAAACTGTATGCGAAATTCTCCAAGTGTGAGTTCTGGCTTGAGTTAGTAGCTTTTCTGGGTCATGTGGTGTCTAGTGATGGTATTCAGGTTGACCTGAAGAAGATAGAGGCGGTGTAGAGTTGGCCTAGACCGTCCTCAGCTACGGAAATTCAGAGTTTTCTTGGTTTGGCGGGGTATTACTGCCGGTTTATTCAGGTATTTTCATCCATCGCTTCGTCCTTGACCAGGTTAACGCGGAAGGGTGAACCGTTTGTATGGTCGGATGAGTGCGAGGAGAGCTTTCAGAAGCTCAAGACAGCTTTGACCACAACTTCAGTGTTAGTTTTGCCATTAGCTTCAGGTTCATATACCGTGTATTGTAATGCATCGAGAGTGGGGATAGGTTGTGTATTGATGCAGGAGGGGAGAGTTATTTCTTATGCTTCTCGACAGTTGAAGCCTCATGAGAAGAACTACCATGTTCATGATTTAGAGTTAGATGCCATAGTTCATGCCTTGAAGATTTGGAGGAACTATCTGTATGGCGTGTCCCGTGAGGTGTATACTAATCATTGCAGTCTCCAGCACTTATTTAAACAGAAAGATCTCCATTTGAGGCAGCGGAGGTGGCTTGAGTTACTCAAGGATTATGACATTACCATTTTATATCATCCAGGGAAGACCAATGTGGTGGTCGATGCATTGATGTTCAGGCGTTGGCCAATCAGCTGGCGAGGTTGGATATTTTAGAGCCCAACAGGGTGTTGGCTTGCGTTGTTTTTCGGTCTTCCTTATATGATTGCATTCGTGAGCGCCAGTATGATTATCCACACTTGCTTGCCATAAGGACAGAGTTCAGCATGATGATGCCAAGGATGTTACTATTGATAGTGATGGTGTGTTGAGGATGCATGGCCGGATCTGCGTGCCCAATGCGATGGCCTTCGTGAGTTGATATTGGAGAAGGCCCAAAGCTCGCGGTCTTCTATCCATCCAGGTGCCGCGAAGATGTATCCGAATTTGAGACAGCATTACTGATGGAGAAGGATGAAGAAGGATATTGTGAGTCATATAGCTCGGTGCCTCAACTGTCAGCAGGTCAAGTATGAGTATCAGAGGCCCCGTGGCGTGTTTTAGTGTATTGACATTCCCGAGTGGAAATGGGAGATGATTACTATAGACTTTGTTAGTGCTCTACCTCGGACAACGAGGAAGTTTGATTCAGTTTAGGTGATTGTAGATAGAATGACCAAGTCAGCTCACTTCATTCCTGTGTGTACTACATATTCCTTGGAGCGGTTAGTAGAGATATTCATTTATGAGATTGTGAGATTGCATGGGGTTCCAGTTTCTATTATATCATACAGAGGTACTCAGTTTACTCTCAGTTCTGGAGGGCATTTTAGCGTGAGTTGGGTTCACAGGTTGAGTTGAGTATTGCATTTCATCCTCAAACGGACGGACATTCCAAGCGTACCATTCAGATCATGGAGGACATGTTGCGCGCCTATGTTATTGATTTCGGTGGTTCTTGGGATGATTATTTGCCTCTTGCAGAATTTGCTTATAACAACAGCTACCAATCTAGTATTCAGATGGCGCCGTATGAGGCCTTATATGGGAGACGATATAGATCTTCAGTTGGTTTGTTTGATCCTGGTGAGGCTAGGTTGTTGGGGACAGAGTTGGTCTAGGTTGCTTTGGACAAGGTGAAGGTGATTCAAGAGAGACTTCGCACAACCCAGTCGCGCCAGAAGAGTTATGCGGACCGGAAGGTCCGGGATGTGTCTTATTCAATAGGTGAGAAAGTCTTGCTGAAGGTTTCGCCTATGAAAGGCATCATGAGATTTGAGAAGAAGGGAAAGCTCAATCCGTTATTCATTGGCCCTTTTGAGATACTTAGGAGGATTGGAGAGGTGGCCTATATGCTTGCTTTGCCACCCGGTATTTCATGTGTCTATGCTCCGGAAGTATGTTGGGGACACATCGCACGTGTTGGATTTCAGTACAGTTCAGCTAGATGATGACTTGACTTATGATGTGGAGCATATAGCTATTTTGGGTCGTCAGATGCGGAGATTGAGGTATAAGGATATAGCATCAGTGAAGGTGAAGTGGAGAGGTCGGCCCGTGGAGGAGGCCACTTGGGAGACCGAGCGGGAGATGCGGATCATATATCCACACTTGTTTGAGACTCCAGGTATGTTTCTTGATACGCTCGAGGACGAGCATTTGTTTAAGTTGGGGAGGATGTGATGACCCGCCCTGTTGCCACGAGAGTTACCGCCCTATTTCCCCTTATTATATTTTTTCATGTTCTATATGAGTATTAAAGACTATCGGGTGAATATGGATTTATTCTGGTTGAAAATAAGGCATATAGCCTATTAGAATGGAGTTTATTTCAGAAAAGTCAACCTGAAGTTGACTATGTGGTTGGAGGGCTCGAAAGTGAATTCCGGTAGTTCGGGTAGCTTCGGAAGGTGATTTGTGACTTGGGGGAGCGATCAGAATTAAATTTGGAGGTCCGGTGTAGAAACAGGCTTGAATTGGCGAAGTTGGAATTTTGGCAGAATCCGATTGATAGGTGACATTTTGATCCGGGATTCGGAATAGAATTTCGATGGTTATAGTAGCTTCATTAGGCGATTTTGGATATGGCTACAAATTTTCAGGTCATTCGGACATCGTTTGGTCAGGTTTTTGATTGAATGTTGATTTCGAAAGTTATAGTTAAAACTTAGGCTTGAACCCACCTTGATTTGATGATTTTTATGTTTAAGGATATGTTTGTATGATTGGAACAAGTTCATAACGTGTTTTGGAGTAGGTTTGTGGTTTTGGTTGAGGTCCCGGGGGCATCAGGGGTGATTCCGGGGGTTAAACGGATCATTTTTTGTTAAGCTTGAAGTCAGATTTTTGCTGTCATAAATTGCAGGTTATTGTTCTCTGCGATCGCAGCCTGCGATCGCGTAGAAGGATTTTAGGGAGGCCTTAATTTTGTTCAGTGTGATCGTGGTTAAGGGCTATGCAATCGCATAAGAGGAGAAGTTAGTTCTCTGCGGTCGCAGATGAAGCTGTATGTTCGTATACAATATTGGACCAGGGGTCCCAGGTTGTGACTTTGGTCTGTGCGGTCACAGGATTTGGAATGCAATCGCGTAGTGTTAATTATGAAGTAATGCGATCGCGGAGAGCTATGTGCGATCGCATAAGTCATTTTTTAGGCAAGAAAATATTGTTCTATGCGATCGCAGGTCTGATGATGCAATCACATAGTGTATTTAACTAGGCGGACAGAAGGATTTAATAACATATCATCCACGAGTAAAATCACATTTCCTCCATTGTTGGGCATAGTTTGAATCTATTGGAGGAGAGAGTAAGTGGTTTTCACCTAGATTTTGATTGGAGGTAAATTTTTTGGACTAATTACGTAATTTTATCATAGTATCTTCATCTAAATCACTGAAATTGAGGTGTAACTTGGAGGTGTTAGGGATTGGTTTTTGGTTTTGAAATTTTAGAATAAGAAGGGCCTATTGGACTCCGATTTTGATAAATTTTATATGTATGGACTCGTGGCGAGACGAGGATTCCGAAAATGTAAATTTTATAATTTTTCGAGAAGCGGGCCCGAGGCTCGGGTTTTGGTAACTTCGTATTTTTTGGTGTTTTTCGAGTTATTTCGATTGGGGTATGTTCCATTAGCCTATTTTGATGTATTCCTATTGGTTTTGATCAGATTTGGCACCCATGGAGGTCAATTCTAGAGGGAAAGGCATTGCGGAATAATTTTTGAGCCGGTTCGAGGTGAGTAATAGATGTGGATGATGACCTGAGGGTTTGAAATCCTTGTATATCACTATGTGACGCTGTATTGAGACGAGACGCGTACTCTACGGTGAGTGCGGGGTTGATTGTGATTGGGGACTATGGCTTAGTCCGACCATATGGCATTGTACTGTGTTGTGGGCTATAAATGAGCCGATAAACCTCATACTTGGATGGTTGTGGATATATTTGGCCTATGTGCCAGCTATTTAGATTCCGTGAGGATCGTTATCACTATTTCTATGATTAAAGCATGTTTTCATGATATCAGTCCTGAGCTAAACACTGTCTAAAAATGATTTACAAATTTTGAGGTTTTTGAACACTGATTTTTATAATTTCAGCTAAACAGATTTAAAAATGATAATTATTTGTGCCAGTGAGGCTTGCATTGCATGTAGCTGGACTGATAGTGGATCGGGCTGCGTGCCGCAGCATATGTCACTAATATTGCGCTTGGGTTGTAGGAGCCTCTCCGGAGTCTGAACGCCCACAGTGAGTGCGGGTACCCAAACGGATGGGGCTACGCGCTGTAGTATCATGTTCATGTATTTGCTTGCATTTACTCATTTATTCCTAACTGATTTATTTGTTATTGCATTCCCTGAGACTTATACTATCAAAAAGGATAAAATGAGATATTGTATAACTTTACTGTGTGGTATTATTGGGTGTTCTTACCTTCAATATCATTATACATGCCTATTACCTCTGAGTTGGAAGTACTCACTCTACTCTCTGCACCTTGTGTGCAGATTCAGGTACCACCCATCAGGGTTGATTTTTCAGCTGTTTTCAGAGTTTATTGCGGAGTGTAGCTGTCTGGCGTCCGCAGGACCCAACTCTCCCTTGTTTTCTTATGTTTTTAGACTTTTTCGTGTTTTTCAGATATACTCTGTATACAGTATCATTGCTATATTATTCGGTAGAGGCTCTTGACTTGTGACCCCCATATCTGTGGGAGGGTATTGCACGGTTATTGGGATATTGTCACAATTTATGCTAAACTTCGTAAAACTGCCTTGTTATTAATGATTTTGAAACAAAGATGTGAGCTTGTAGTTCGGTGATGTGTATAATTTATCGGGATGGCCTAATAATGTGTTGTGTACTATCACGATCGGATTTGGGATCATGACACTACTTTACGTAGTTCTTCACTTATTTGCTAAATTTTAGGCTACCTGCTTGTCTAAGTTGATAAAAATATAGCCCACTGAATTTGACATCATAACATCTTCTCGAATCCGGAACCAGAGTAGGTCTTTTTTTAATTTTTGTAACTTTTATACGTTTAAAAAAAAACAAAGTATATACAACGCCATAATAAGTGGCGTTGTATTTAACGGTCGTTAAAGTACAACGCCACTTATTGTGGCGTTGTACACCTTATTTGAAAATTTGGCACTGCACCAATCCACAGCCTTCTTTTCATTCTTGTTTGGTAACAATTACCTGTCTTTGCTTGTTTGCTTTTTCTAATTACCTAATATCTACCATATATTGAATGAAACAAGTAGACTAGGTTGCAATAATGCCGGGCAATGAGTACAAAAAATCAATTTAATTTTCTTATTTGTTATTGAGGTAAATTTATAAAATTGTTAATATTTATTAGTCAATCTCATAATTTGGCACTGCACCAATCCACAGCCTTCTTTCAATTATGAGTTTCAACTCATATTAATTTGGTCACTCATATTAATTTTAAACTCATAATTGAAACTAATTATGAGTTAATTTTATACTTAATATAAAGTTTAATTATATCAATCATAAAGTTTAAAATTAATATGAGTGACCAAATTAATACTATAAATTGTTAAAATTAATACTATAAAGTTTAATTTTAATATAAGTATTAAAATTAATACTTAACTATAAATTTTAACTTTATAGTTAATATGAGTTGAAACTAATTTGAAACTAACTTTATATTAACTATAAAGTTTAAAGTTAACTAATGATTGATATTTAGTGATTGATATTTACTATTGTTTAGTGATTGAAACGTACTGATTGATATTTAATATTGAAACTTTATATTAAGTATAAAATTAACTCATAATTAGTTTCAATTTTATACTTAATATAAAGTTTAATTATGTTAAGTATAAAGTTTAAAATTAACTCATGATTGATATTTAGTGATTGATATCTCTTGTTTATTCTGTGATTGCAACTTAGTGATTGATATTTAATATTGAAACTTTATATTAAGTATAAAATTAACTCATAATTAGTTTTAATTTTATACTTAATGTAAAGTTTAATTAAATTAAAAATGATTTAAATAGTAGTTAATTTTATTCTTTAAATAAGAATTGTTATAATTATATATTAAAAAAAGAATAGATGACAATGTTAACAGATTTTTTCGGTCGAGTTCAAAATCTTTAATTTGAAAGAAAAAATTGGTAACTGTTGAAAGAATAGTAATTTCTGTTAATATATTTTATTGACAATATGCAACTTAATAATTCATATATTTTAAATAAAATAACATATATTCCCTTAATTCAATTTAAATTTTTTTCTGCTTACTAAACAAAATACAAATGAGATTCAAAAACCGTCCAAAGCACTTTGTTCTATGTACATAATACACTGCGAAAGGCAGCTGAATCAATGAATACAGTACTCCTGCAGCGGCTGCTAAGACACCTGTAATTATGAGATTGAATAATAAATATTACTTCCTCCGGTCTAAAATAAGTGATTTTTTGGATGTTTTCATGCATATTATGAAAGTCGCCTTTTAGCATTAATTAGCAATAGAATTGACCATTTTAACCTTACTATCTCACATAAGCACTTCTAACACATATTCCAACACTATTTACTCCAAGGAAAATGTAGTAAAAACATCATTAAGTCATTCTTGAAATCCGAAAAAATCACTTATTTTGGTCCACAAAAAAAAGGCCAAAAAATCACTTATTTTGGACCGGGGGAGTAACAATTTTATAAATTTACCTCAATAACAAATAAGAAAATTAAATTGATTTTTTGTACCCATTGCCAGGCATTATTGCAACATAGTCTAGTTGTTTCATTCAAATATATGGCAGATATTAGGTAATCAGAAAAAGCAAACAGGCAAAGACAAGTAATTGTTACCAAACAAGAATGAAAAGAAGGCTGTGGATTAGTGGAGTGCCAATTTTTCAAATAAGGTGTACAACGCCACAATAAGTGGCATTGTACTTTAACGACCGTTAAATACAACGCCACTTATTATGGCGTTGTATATACTTTGATTTTTTTTTTAAAAACGTATAAAGGTTACAAAAATTAAAAAAAAAACCTACTTTGGTTCCGGATTCGCATCTTCTCTACCTGGAAGATAGCGATGCACATTCATTGGGTTTACCCAGTTTTGAGTTGATTTGTTATATCTTCACTAAACAACAATGAGTATTTCTTGTTTTGGTTTTTTCTTTGTTTTTCTCTCTTTGATATTTTCTTCTTTGTTTTTTCCTCTTTATTAGACCTTTCAATGGGTCGATTTAAGTTACAACCTTTATTTATCTTAAATATGCAAAATTTAATTGGCATATTCCTGAACAGAAAGAAAAACTATTTTAAGATATAATTGGTAACTTATAAAAGATTTGGCTAAAGGTTCGTGTATAGTAATAAGAACGTTTTGATAGATGTTACAGTTTTTTTCCAGTTTTCGACTTAAACGCAAATCTGTTAGAACTGAAAAATCAAGTGTCATGAAGAAGCTAACAATGTAAATATTGAACGACGACAAATCATATAACAAAGAAAAATCTATCAAAAGAGAAATAAACATTTAACGTGGTTACTGACATACGTCCACAGTGGAGATGAGCAATCCAATATAATAAAATAACATTACAAATTATTGAGAGAACAACCTCAGAAAGAGGCTAACACAAGTGACACACTAATACCTGTCCGTAAAGTTCTTCCCCTAAACACGACTTTCAAACCTCATATGAAGATATTGTGCATGCTACTAAATAAGAAGGAAGGATCATCAATTTATAAAGACCAAACTTTTTCCTATAAGAAAATGGACAAGCCAAATGTAAGAGATTTATAATTTCCTTCTACAAGAAGGAAAATCCAATTAAGGTAATTATATTGCCATTTTCCATCAATAAATAAGAAAATTAAATATGATAGGAAAATTATGACAAATACCTAACAAAATCACGACTAAAAAATCAGAATTTTTAGAACAGAAAGTCAAGATTTTAGTCCAATTGTATTTTAAATGGAAAAAAAGAAGGTGAAGGTTAACCGAAGTACGCACGAAATGCGAAGTTCTTACCTATAAATAGGACTACTAAAGTCTGCACCTTTAAAAAATATATAGGTTCTTCAAATTCCAATCATACATCATTAGCATATTGAAACCATTATGGATTTGAAGACTTTAAAAGCTTAGGAGTATCCTAACCAAATAATGAAAAGATATGTCAAACCTTACTAAGAGAGTGTTAAAACATTATAGTGGAATAAATATCTTGAGTAAGATCAAAATATTAACGATATTTCCTCTTAGCGAAAGCTGAAAATAGGTTGGAAATCGAAGGCAAGAGGGATAGGGCAAAGCAATTAGATGACCAATTCAATCCAAAATCATGGAGGAAAAGGTATTCCTAAGACTGAGGACTCTAAGAAATTGAGGAATTTAAATGCAATTACAGGTATAATACCATTGGAGATGGAGTGATTAATGATGACTACACCATTCGTGACACTAGTGAGGACACAAATCGAAAACATGCAAGGGACTGGAACTAGTAGACAGTCCTGGGCGGATAGAGTTGAGGAAGAAGAAATAGCAAAGAGCAAAAATCGCGGAGCAGAATTGTAGCTACTGTTCCATTAGATAAATGTGAGGATCTAAAAAGAGAATCACCAAAAAGTAGCAATCTGAAAATTACAGCAGAAGACATTCATGAGGAAGTAGAATTCTGGAAAACTCGAGTAGTATACTATGTGTTGGGCTCAAATCCACCACAAAGTGTTATGGAAGGATATTTTAACAGAATTTCGGGGAAATTGGAAATAGACTTAGTAGCACAAGTTCAAACAGGTGTGTTTCTAGTCAGATTTCATACAACTGAAAGTAGAATGAAGGTGTTAGATAACAAAAAGAAGGAAGAAGGGAAGGAAATTACTGAAGAAAAGTTTCAACAAAGAGTGGGGAAACAAGTAATGATGAGACAAATGAAGGAAAAGTATTACTACAGAAGATGTTATGAAAAAAGAGGAATAGTGATAAGGGAACCACAGATTGACACTGGGAATTCATTTGCTGCCTTGGGGGATCAGAACAACAACAATGATGGGAAAGCCAAACCGCTCTACCCTGGGGGAGGTGAAGCTGATAGGGGTCTTGAACAATGAAAGAGTGGGGGAAACTCCAACCCAAATGGATAGTATTGACTTTTGGAATGCCAAAGGTCTTAACAAGCGAGACAAACAGAAAGAAATGAACTTATTTGTCCATAATCTAAAGGTTGGCTTTTTTGGATTTCTAGAAACAGGGATAAAAAGAGCTAAGGCACTAAATGCTTCTTTTTATCTTTCTCAAGGGTGATCGTTTGTTACAAATCTAGACAAACATCAAGGGGTAAGATTTGGCTGTTGTGGAAACCATGTACGTATGATATTGACATAAGGGTAGTCACAGAACAAATGATACATTGCAAAGTAGAACATAGGGGAAGCAGAATGAGTTTTAATCTGACTATGGTATATGGCTTCAATGAACAAGCTACCAAGGAAATTATAGGAATACCTCAATCAAATAGGGGCAAAATGGATGAGCCATGGGCTATGATAGATAATTTTAACTGTATTCTAAATAAAGAGGAGAGAATAGGGAGGAAAGTCGTTTTGGCTAAAACAAGGGAATTTAGGTAGTGTATTGAAGCCTGTGGGTTGAAGGAATTAAGATCCTCAGGGGTATTCTTCATGAGGAACAACAAATAAGGGGGGATAGCAGGGTGTATAGCAGAATAGATGTTGGTAAATATATAATGGATGACAAAACTACCAGCATCAAAGATGCACTTCATGCACGAAGGCATCTATGATCATTGTCCAACAATTATTAACTGGGAAAGGGGAATGTAAAGAGGAAGAAGCAGTTTAGATATCTTAATATATGGAGTATATTACCAGAATTCCAAACAAGAGTACAAGAAATATGGAAGGAGATACATGCACAAAATGTATCAGCTGATAGGGAAACTAAATAGAACAAATAGTGCACTAATGAATTTAAACAAGAAAAGATTTTCAGATGCAAAAAAAAAGGCAGAAGCAACAATGGAACAATTGACAGAATGCCAAAGGAAGATATAAAATGATCCTAGGAATATTGAACTAATTGAAGAGGAGGTTCAACTGATGAAAGAAAGTGTAAAATGGAAAACTACAAAACAACAATTCTTAAGGCAGAAAAGTAAAGTGCAATGGATAAAGCAGGGGGATCAAAATACAAAATATTTTCCTACTGTGATAAAAGCTAGAAGGAATGCTAATAGGATATTTTCTATTAAAAATGCAGAAGTGAATGAGAATACTGAGGTAGAAGGGATAGTAAAGGAATTCATTGACTTCTATTCAAAGCTACTGGGGAAAGCAAAGGAACTAGACAACATGTATGCAACAACCTAGTAAAGAATGGACCAGTTGTACAACAAGAGCAAAGAGTACACTTGGAAGCTGCAGTTACAGAAAATGAGATTAAAGAAGCACTATGGACAATAGGGGGATATAAATCTCCAGGTCTTCATGGGTATGGAGCTTAATTTTGTAAAAACTGTTGGCCAACATTTCAACAAGATGTGGTTGAAAATGTGAAAGATTGATAGTACAAAAATGTTGAAAAGTGTCAGTAGAACTACTTTAACATTGATTCCTAAAAACAACCATGCAGATAGTGTAGGATATTACAGGCCAATACTTGCTGCAATACTGTATACAATATCATCTCGATGGTGCTATGTAATAGGCTAAAAAGTGTACCAATTATAATATCTGAAAATCATAGTACTTTTGTAGAAGGCAGAAGCATAGTGCAAAATATTTTGATAAGTCATGACCTGGTAAAGTGGTATAACAGGAAGAAATCAATAAGAAGTTGCTTGATAAAGATAGATCTCAAGAAGGAATATGGTATTGTGGAGTGGGGGTTTGTGAAAAAAATGCTCTATGCTTTAAACTTCCCTACAAAGTTCATCAAATGGACAAAGAAGTTCATGACAACTACTCAATACTTAATTGCTCTGCATGGTGGGCTGTATGGATGTATTAAGGGGAAAAGGGAACTGAGACAGTGTAATTCAATCTCACCACGCATCTTTTTAATATGCATTGAGTACTTCACTAGAATTATACAATGGATAGCTACAAAAGAGAGGTTTGCATTTCACACAAAGTGTAAAGGGATAAAACTAAACCAACTATGCTTTGCAGATGATATCCTAATGTTCTGTAAAGGAGAGTATCAAAGTATTATGCTAATGCTGAGGGGATTACAAACTTTCTCTAATACCTCTGATCTAAGTGTAAATGTTGGGAAATCAAATATATACATTGCAAACATGGATAGGCAGTGGTTGGAGAACATATGTGAAATAACAGGTTACAAAGACCATGTCATTCAGGTACCTAGGAGTTCCTATAGCTGTAAGGATACTGAAGACAAGTGATTGTGAAATGTAGGTGGAGAAGCTATGTACAAGAATAGACTCATGGGGATCAAAGAATCTGTCGTATGAAGAGAGAGTGCAATTGATCAATTCTATAATGTAATATTCATTCATACTAAACAATAATTTTTATACTCAAGAAGGTCCTCAAAGACATTACAGCCCTTTGTAGGAATTACTTGTGGGATGGAAAGAGTAAATCAAATAAGGTACCACTTGTGGCTTGGGACCTTGTATGTAGGCCAAAAAATGAAGGAGAATTGCGTATAAGGTAATGCATAAAATGGAATGAAACTGCAGTGACAAGATAAGCGTGGAATATAGTAAACAAAGAAGACAATTTATGGGTGAAATGGACCAATCACATCTATCTGAAGGGAGAAGATTGGTGGCAGCGTAGGCCCTCAAAAGATAGTTGCTGGTATTGGGGATAAATCTTTGACATCCATGATAGATATGTAACGGATACATAAGAAATGGTTGACAATCGAGGACAGGGAAATATACGATCAAGAGTGGCTATTATTGGAAAGAGGAAGGCTAGATCAATGGCCTTGATGCAGAGAAGTGTGGAATAAAATGAATGTCCCTAAACACAGCTTCATCAGTTGGATTGTAATGAGGAATAAACTGCTGACAAAAGAGAGAACACTGAAAATGAAAATAATTGAAGATAGTGACCGCATGCTATGTATAGAAAATACAAAATCCATAGAACATCCATTCTTTTAATGCACATATTCAAGATTGTGCTTGCTAAAGTGTTAAATGGCTTGAGATAAATATATAGAATATGTGACGACCCAAAGGGTCATCACTTGTTTTATTAATCATTTCGAACTTCTGAGGCCTTGAAAATCTCATTCTATATTACCTCGATTTACGTGCACAATCCGGGCATGTGGCCAGAAAGTTTTTGTGATAGAAAATATGAATTCTATGAGAAATTTGGAGAAAAATAATATTGATATTGATATGGTTGACTTCGGTCAACATTTTTGGTAAACGGACCCGGACCCGAGATTGGATGGTCCCGAAAGGTCCATAGGAAAATATGGGACTTGGACATGCGTCCGGAGTCGAATTCTGAGGCCTAGAGCCCAAGTTATGAATTTTTATGTGAAATTATTTTTGATGTAATTGTTAAAGGAAAATGAATTAATTAACCTTGGTATCGGGCTCGTATTTTGGTTCCGACGCCCGGTACAAGGCTTAAATATTATATATGTGCTTTCTGCAAAATTTGGTGACATTCGGATGTCGTTTGACATGTTTTGGACCTTGAGTTCCAAGTTTGAAAGTTTTTAAAACCAAAAGTATGAAAATCATGAACTTGAGGCTTGATTTGACGAAAACGATGTGATATTGGCGATGTGATCGCACGAACAAGTTTATAATGAGTTTTTGATGTTGTGTACATGTTTGGTTTGGAGACCGGGGGGCTCGGGTAAAGATTTGATGGACCGTTGGATCAATTTCTGAATTTTTAACACTGCTGGTTTTCACCCAGTTGTTGGCTTCGCAATTGCGAAGACTTTCTCGCAATTGCGAGATGTCCCTAGGCTGGCCTTGGTTCGCAATTGCGAAACAATCTTCGCAAATGCGAAGATGGCAGGGGAGTGAAAGGGTTCGCAAATGCGAACAATACCTCGCAAATGCGAGGCCTTTAGTAAAAGGCCTAACTTCGCAAATGCGAACAAAAGTTCGCAAATGCGAAGGCCCTTGATCCAGCCTTGTTCGCAAATGCGAACAAATGTTCGCAAATGCGAACTCCCCAGATTTGCCTTGGCTTCGCAAATGCGAACAAAAGTTCGCAAATGTGAACTTCCCATCCTTAGCTTATTTTTCAAACTCCAGAAATTGGTCGGGGTTCGCAATTGCGAACCCATGTTCGCAAATGCGAACACAGAGACCTGTAAATCACGATTTCCAGCTTCATTTTTCACATTTCACAACCCAAAAACATCAATTGGCGATTTTTCACGAACTTCCTCTTCTTCAAAACAACTGTAAGTCACTTTTTACTTAAATCTTTCAATTCCTAACAACATTAAACATGTTTTTCAATAGAAATCAAAGGTTTTCATGGTACAATTTCTTGTTTTTTGGTAGAATATAGGGTTTTTCATGAATTGGGTAATTGAACCTCGAATTGAGGTCCGATTTTGAAACAAATCATATACTTGAACTCGTGGGGGAATGGGTAATCGGATTTTAGTCCGAACCCCGAATTCCTACCATGTGGGCCCGGGGTCGATATTTACTATTCCGGGCAGAATGTTGTAAAAATTGTAATTGGCTATATGAATTAGTTTGTTGAGTAGTATTGATGATATCAAATCAATTGTGTATAGATACGATTGGATTGGAGCCAAATTTGAAAGGAAAAGGCATTGTCACGGATTGAATTATTCGTAAACATTCGAGGTAAGTGTTTATTCTATCCTAGCTTGAGGAAATACGAATTGACTTTATATGTAAATTGTGATATGTGGGGTCCGACGTATAGGCATGGTGACGAGTATCTATACGTTGGGGGGGTTGAGCATGACCGTGAGTCTTAAGAATGGATTAAATTCTTATTAATCCTAAGTGATTATGTGAAGGGAGATTATTATTGGTTTTATATCGGTAAAGTACATATAAATTGTTGATTAAGAGTTATTGGTATTACACCGGTAACGGGGATGTATCGTTGATTTATTGTCATTTATTGGTTTTTACACCGGTAATATCAATATTGTTGAAATAAAGATTATTGGTTTAATACCGATAGTACTTTTATATATTCACTGTTGATCAGAGATTATTGGTTTATTGCCGGTAATATATATATTAAAGAAATGGGATCGTGTGGCACGCCGACCACGTTTATGATAAGAAATGGGATCGTGTGGCGCGCCGACCACTAATATATTAAAGAAATGGGATCGTGTGGCACGCCGACCACGTTTATGATAAGAAATGGGATCGTGTGGCACGCCGACCATAAAGTGATTTGAATCTTGGCATTTGGCCATAGTTGCCGGTAGCCTATTGTTACATTTGGGAGCGGGTGGTACGCCTACCACAAGATATGAAAAGCTTATTGTTATATTTGGGAGCGGGTGGTACGCCTACCACAAGATATGAAAAGCCTATTGATATATTTGGGAGCGGGTGGTACGCCTACCACAAAGTATAACTTATTGTTACATTTGGGAGCGGATGGTACGCCTACCACAAGATATGAAATGAAAAAAATGAATTGAGACATGAAAGTAAGATTTATTCTGTTGACTAGATTACTCTAGATATTATGAGTTACTGACTGTTATTTCAGAGCAGAGTCTTTCCTTATAAACGTTCGATAATGTTTTCTACTGTTGTATATGTATATATATATTTCAACTGTACAGGTTTATGTGAGTGACTGGCCTTAGTCTCGTCACTACTTCGCCGGGATAGGCCAGGCACTTACCAGCACATGGGGTCGGTTGTGCTGATACTACACTCTGCGCTCTTTTTGCGCAGATACAGGTTACGGACAGCAGCAACAGCAGTAGCACGATTGTGGATATTCCGACTACTGAGACTACGAGGTAGCCTTGCAGGCATCCGCGGGACCCGTTGTCTCTTCTATCTATGTATTTCATTATGTTACCTCATGTATTCGAGATAAACAACTTATATTTCTTTCAGACGATTATGTGTATTATTCTTAGAAGTTCGTGAGTATTGTGACACCAGTCTTGGGTAGAGTATCGTGTTTGGATTTCTTTATCATATTTGATAAGATTGACTAAGTCTTCCGTTAAGTTTAATTATTTCGCTGTAATTTATATGTTTTTAATTTTAAAGTCTTAATAAGAGTTTGGTAACTAATGGAAATGTAAGTAATATTTGGCTTGCCTAGATTCCACTAGTAAGCGCCATCATGACTCCCGATGGTGGGAAATCCGGGTCGTGATAGAATATGAAAGTGATAGGAATATGGAGAAGGATGACCAGAATCGCAACAGGAAAAATTGGGAGATCATTTATAAAGGCAGTTCTGGCAGCAGTCATATACCATATATGAAAAACCAAGAATGAAGTTATATGGAAGAAAAGTACCTCGATCGCAAGTGGTATTAGAACTTATTCAACATGCTTGCAAATACTGATGTTTGGAGATAATACAGAAGAAGAAGAGCAAAGGAAATATGAGCCGGTTTGAAAAGTTATACAAATATGAACAGAAATATTTGTATAGGGAAATGATAGATTGAAATATAGCAAAGAGGTAAAGAACATTAGAAGGATAGGAGAAGTGAAATTGTATATGTTTGTTTTTTGGGATGATTAAATAAAAATTTTATTTTCTAAAAAAAAGATCAAAATATTGCCAAACTAATAGTAGTACCCAAACCCTAACGTTGCCCAATTAAGGGTCTGATCGCCATGTAAAATTCTCAATCAAAATTATTATAAAGGTTCCCGTAATATAAAAAAGATTATTCAATTCAAAGATAAAAACAAAAATACATATTTTATATAACAAATATGTGGCCATAAGTGTGTGTTTATGAAACTATGGAAGATCCAAGATAAATATGAATAATTTTCTACGAGTTTGAAAGTCTGAATTCTTGTAACCACAATCAACAGCTCATTTTGTTATTTGTACGATTTCAACTTATTCTCAGTACTACACTGCGACTGCTCCAACACTTATATCAAACATGAGAGTATTTGGAGGAGTCCGGAACCGAAATAATGTTAAAAAAAACAAAAAATACCAAAATAAACCAAAAAAAAAAAAAAATACACAATTACCCATTTCGCAGTATAAAACTGCGAATTGCACTAACGGCCGTTAGTGCAATTCGCAGTTTTATACTGCGAAATAGGATTTTTATTTTTATTTTTTTAAAAATGGCCGTGTTTTCAAAAGTGGCCTATTTCGCAGTATTGTACTGCGAAATAGGCTATTTCGCAGTACAATACTGCGAAATAGGCTGCAAATGGGCCCACTTTTTAATTAAAAATCATAATTCGTAGTTTTGTAGTGCGAATTTGATTCTCAAAATTTTCTTATTTATAGATGACTGAACTTCATCAAAACTATATCAACACAAATTATTTCGGTTTTTCTCTCTTCTCCTTATCAATCCATTTTTTATAATGTCTCAAGTTGCCAAAATGAGGGTTTCATTGTATTGGGGGGTGAGGTTATTGTGGATAATAACTCAGTGAGGTATAGCTCTCCTCCACAGTGTCATATTAAATTGCCGCTTAATATGCAATACAATACTTTGGTATCGTTGTTACGTAAAAAAATGAGTGAGCGGAGGCGTTCGGTTAGCATTAAAGTAACCGGAAGATTTCCTTATTCAGTGACTCCGCATGGGTTTGCTTATTATTCGGAGTTTAACATTGACGATGATGAAAGTCTTAGAGATTTTTTGCGGGTTCCGGACGAATATAGAGAATACATTGTAATAAAATTATTAGAAATGTATGTCAAGGTTGAAGACCTTAGTAGTAATGAGGGAGTGCGTATAAGTGATAACCCACATTCATCGGATGGTTATTTTGGAGGAGCATTAGGCAGACAGGTTGGAGATGGAAGAGGTTCTCTTGATTTGAATTTGTCACCACAGGCGAATGAGGAGCCATAAAATAATGTTACTACTTCGTATAATGAAGAAGACGACCGGTAAACTTAAATTTAGTGAAATCTTTTTCTTTATGTTTTATTTGGATTTGTATTTATAGTTCTAATTTTCATAGGGTGTATCGTCCGGAATTGAATTTGACAAATTATGACCACGTCCCTAGTTGGAATTTGCAAAAATCTGCAGTATTGGAGCACGGTGGTCCCTCTGGTAGTTATCAGCAACCTCAAGAAAGCCAGCATGAGACTTCAAGACAATACGAGTTGTAAGTATAGTGATGTAGTGATATGTACATTTAAATTTCAAGAAAATACTATTAGGATACTTAAATTTTTGTTGGTTATATGCAGTGAAAACGAGCTTCTAGAAGCTCCTGGACTAACAAAGTTGCCCGTACACGATGTTTTTACTCGTGACTTAGCAGATGCGCAGAGTCAGGAGGATGATAGTGATTACGATAACAATGCGGATGAGTCTGGTGATGAGACACCCTTCCGTGAGGAGGGTGATGATGTGGAGGATGACGATGAGGAGGAGGAAGTGAATGTGGAGCCTGATTTGACTAGGGAGCATGTTCCTCCTCCCCCCCCCCCCCGGTCTGTCGAAGAGTGTATGAATCCCACGTGCCTTTTCATGAGAGAAATATTCCATACCTGGATAATTTGCCTGCCATGCCTAATGTTGATGCATTGACAAAGGGGTTATGATGAATTACGATCGAAGATGTGGGATGAATGTAGACCAGGTGTTGTTACAAAAGGCATGTATTTCCCTGACAAAGCGCGCCTAGTTAGGGCTGTAAAAATCTATACCATAAGGGAGTCTCGTGAGATGACGATAACTGAGTCAACTAGGGATAAATACAAGGTTGTATGTCGCAGGTGGTTCTTGGGCTGTCATTGGATGCTTCGTGCTACAAAGAAAAATCTGGTTTGTGGAAAGTTGGTAAATTTATGAGCGATCATAGATGTGAAATGGACACATTCAATGAGAACCACTTCAACCTGGATGTTGACTTGATTTCTCTTGTCTTGGTTCCATTTTTGGAAGTGTCTATTAGATTTAAGATTAAAGAGTGTATTACAGCTGTCCACAAGGAGTATGGTTGTACTATAAGTAAAAGAAAGGCATATCTCGGTCGCAAACGTTCCTTTGAACTAATTTATGGCGGCTGGGATAAGTCCTTTTCAAATCTTCCCAGGTACATGGCTGCACTGCAACAATTTAACCCCGGTACTATTGTTGAATGGAGGCGCGAGCGAAGTCCTGGCAGGCCGGAATTTATATTCAACTATCTATTTTGGTCATTTAAACCAGCAATAGATGGTTTTGTGCATTGTCGTCCTGTAATTTCCATAGACGGTACTCATGTCTATGGAAAGTATGATATTAAGCTTTTGATTGCAGTTGCTATAGATGCCAATGGCCAAATATTTCCACTTGCTTTTGCCATTTGTGCGAACGAAAGTGAAGAGACGTGGACGCAATTCTTGAACCACTTGAAGCAACACGTTGTGAAACAGCGTTCAGGTATTTGTCTAATTTCTGATCGGCATGGTGGTATTTTAAGTTCTGTACGTCACTTGCCTGAATGGCAGGCACCGCATGCATACCACCGTTATTGTGTGAGGCACCTAAAGGCCAATTTTCAAAAGAGATTTCCTGACAAGGCGTTGCATGACTTAATGTGGATGGCTGCAACTGAGCACCAACTATGTAAATTCAATAGGTGCATGGAAGCAATCCGGCAGTTGGAACCACGAGCCTATAGTTGGTTGATGCAACATGACACTCAAATGTGGACATTGCATGCTGATGGTGGCATACGATGGGGAGCCCTCACCACGAATGTGTCGGAGTCATTTAATGGCTTGTTGAAATCTGCCCGTGGACTGCCTGTCACTGCCATGGTCCGCATGACTTTCAAACAGAGTGCAGACAGATTTGTTGAAAGGCATGCAGCTGCATCGTCATTGTTGGATAGAGGTGTTGAATTTATGCCAAAACCCATGGAAAGATTCGAAAAGTACAGGAAGCGAGCACAGTGGCATTCTTATCTTCAATACGACAATGAACAAGGTGTTTTCGAAGTTAAGACAGGTAATCGTGCACACCGTGGGAATAATGTACACACGGTGAATGAAAGTAGAAGGTTATGTTCGTGTGGGAAATGGACCATCTACCACATGCCGTGCCCACATGCATTGAAGTGCTTTCAACAAGTTGGCTATGGGGCAACAAACTACATTGATAGGCACTACAGTGTTGCAGCATACGTAGACACGTATAGTGGGAAGTTGCATCCTTTAGGTGCTGAGCATTATTGGCCGACGGAACCTTTTAAGTTGGTATGTAACAAGGAGTACTTGCGCAAGTTGAGAGTACAAAAGAGAACACGTATACCAAACCAAATGGATGTTGGTGAGTCTGTTTATGCACGTAAATGTAGCATATGCTCCCAAACTGGACATGACCGCCGTAAATGTCCTTCAGGTGCAAGTTCGTCCAATGTACCCAACTATCAACCATAACATTAGTTCCTTATTTTTGTATTATTAGTTGTAATATATGTATGTAGTACCTTTTGTGCATTTGAAATAAAATTATTCTTCAAATTACGTATGTTGTTGTAATTTTCTTAATGTGATGTTGTGCACTTTTAAATAGTGTATAATAATACGAAAAGTGAAGTTATGAAAAGCATGTGAATAGTCATATCTATGTCATTTCGTCCATGTAATTCGTAGATCAATACTACAAATATAAATTTGTCCTTTTATTTGAAAAAACCTTAAAATTATGTGATTTTTAGTGTCCTAGTAATTCGTAGTTCAATACTACGAAATGTAATTCGTAGTTCAATACTACGAAATGTAATTCGTAGTTCAATACTACGAAATGTAATTCGTAGTTCAATACTACGAAATGTAATTCGTAGTTCAATACTACGAAATGTAAAGTTGTCACTTCTTACGAAAAAGCTGCATTTTTTTGTAATTCGTACTTTACAAAAAGTTGTCACTTCTTACGAAAAAGCTGCATTTTTTTGTAATTCGTAGTTTAATACTACGAAATGCAAATCGTAGTATTATATAACGATTTATGTTTATGTTGCCTATAAATACGGGGCTCATTACCGTCATTACATGTGCTTAAAATCTTACAAAGCGCAAATATTTCTTGCGAACGTTTCATATTTTCAAAGTGTGTTACTGTGCAATATTTTAAATGGCTCAATATGGAACACCAGTGTGTTACTGTGGAAAAAAATGTGTGCAACAAACATGTTGGGAAGATGATGATGTTGGACGCCACTACTGGATGTGCATGAACCAGATGGATTGCTACAAAAATCCGAATGAGCCAATGTGTGAGTTCAATGAATGGGCTGAGGAACGGTGTCTCCAAGCAAACTACAGAGAACGAATGCTTAATCTGCATAATATGTGGTTAGCGCAAGCAGAAAGCAACTACAATAGCAATATAAGAAGGATACAACTCAGGGACGAGGTGAGGGAAGAAAAAAATAAAAAACTAAGAGCAGAATGGAAATTGGCATCAGCTATGGGAGAAAACCAAAAAAATAAACAGGAAATTGCGGAGCTTAAGGCGAGAGTAAAAGAGTTAGAAGACGAACAAGAACGATTGCTAGAACAATTTAAGTGGCTAGAACGCAGAATAAATGGAAGCTCATAGACGAAACAATTTAAGTGGCTAGAACGTCTACTTGATTTTACTCTCGTTTAAGTGTCATTTCATTTTAACTGTAATAGTATGTTTGTGTTTGTATTGAACAATTTTAACTTTTATGGGAATATTATGTTGTAAGTTTTATTGGAATGTTATGTTTGTGTTCTATTTTATATATAGATATTTGGCTCATTGTTCTATTTATTGCTTTAGTTATATTTGAATTGGAAGTGTTGTTTATAGATATTTGGCTCATTGTTCTATTTATTGCTTTAGTTATATTTGAATTGGAAGTGTTGTTTCTACTATTAATGCTATGTTTGTATGTATACATTAATGAAATCAAAAAATATTTATTTATTCAGAATAAATATTATTTACACAAGTGTATATACATAATGAAATCAATGAGTGCCGCATGCTTTGTGCCTCAAATTTGCTGCTGGCCTAAGCCGCATCCCCTGTCGGTCTGGCACACTATCTGGATCATCATCGTCAAGCCGCCTTTTTATGGGAGGATGTGCAGCGGCATCTACAGCACAACTTGCAGGGTCGGAGGAATAGGCCGTTGGGCCGGCACCAACCTATAAAAAATAAGTAATGTTAGATAAAATATGAGAGGTATTTAAATTATTATGGTTAACAAATTATTTCTCTCACAATGGTCTCGTCGAGGTCCTGCGTATATTCATCGATGGTCAGCTCATCATCGCATGTAGTATGGTCAAACATGGTCTGAGATGAAGACTGCATAAAAACAGATGTAATGAATTTATTGCATCGAAAGTAAAATAATGTAGAATTGAAAAACAAAAGTAATACAAACATACCGCATCAAATGCAGGGGACGATGGATAACTCAACCTACAACCGCCATCCACGTCACGGGTCGGCCGATGCTCAGCTGCAGTAGATGTGCCAGCGAAGTACTCATGTACATCCCCGTCAAAGGTACCCATAATCTGCAATGGTCCGGATGGGGTCATCTGTGTCGCTGGCAATGACAACTGAAGGTCGTATGAGGGCATACTGCTGCCAGGGGCGTATGAGGGCATGCTGCTGGAAGGGTCACCTGGATGCGTCATAAAACCCCGCTGCGGCATGCTGCTGGAAGGGTCAGCTGGATAGGTCATAAAACCCCGCTGCATGCTGCTGGAAGGGTCAGCTGGATGAGGCACATAACCCTCCTGCTCATCTCCAAACCCCCCAGCTCCAAACCCTGCAGGTGGGTCGACCGGCTCCTCAACACCCCCTCGCCGTGCACGTCGTCGTCGTCCCTTGCGAGCCCTAGCCCCTGCACGGGGGACTGGCCTACCCCTCCGGTACGCGTCTGCATCCATATAATCGGGCTCATCATCTAACCTATTGCCCTCCCTCGCCTCTTCCAGTCCCATACGACACATCTGGGCAACCATCTGTGCAAAGTCAACCAGTCCAGGGTTGTCTTCAGACTGCTGGGTATCGACACTAGCCTGGTAGACCCGGTGAAACCAACTAACCTATGAAATAAGTCAATTAGTAAGTAAATTACTCTATGCCATAATTATATGATATTAATAAGTCAAAATAACATACCAGTGACTCGTGTCGTCCGGCATACGGTCTGTACCGGCCGTCAAGCATGTGGATGGGGTTCCCGACATACTTCCGGGTGTGACGTCTGTACCAGGCCTCATAAATCGCAATACTAGCCTCCTGGTACGGTGTCGGCGGTGGCGGGATGCGCTGAGCTCGCTCCTCCCAATGGACTACCTGGTCACGCAGCCACGCTGCGTAATCCCGGCTCGTGTTGTGACGGTCGTCACGCTGATAATGAGTAGGGTCCCAGGAGGGATCACTCGGTACCGGCTGATGATGACCAAACTGACGAAGCACATGCTCCGTCGCATGATACTCAACAACTTCCCAGAATATCAATGGGACGGAGCTGCCCCATATGAGCCGGTCTGCCGAGCAAATAGCAGGTAGGTGGGAAAGTAGCTCATCGGTGTACGGCATCCAGATGAACTACAACGAATAACAATAAATTAGTATGCAAGGTACAACTACATTTAAAACAACCAACTTTATGTAAATGTTTACCTGTCCAGTATGCAACATATCCAACTGATCCCTAATAAGGGGGAGATTGTGGTGCACATCCACTCCTCGGTAATTCCCCCGCCGGAGAATCCATCTCACAGCTAGCGGGAGGGGCGGATAGTCCTGTGCCGGCAGAGGTGGCTGTAGTGGCATGATACGCTGCCACGCCCAAACCTAACAAAAAATATTGATGTAAATTATCAGTCATTTTAAAATATATAATTTGTGCTTAATTAATTTTGAAAGTATTTTTCACCTGCAGTAGTGGCAAAAAACCACCAATATCAATAGTTGCACCGATGCTAGCCCGGCACATGCTCCTGTAGAGATACGCCAGAACAGCAGCTGCCCAACTGTACTGATGCACCTGCTCCATATCCTCCAGAGGCTGGAGAAACCGCATCGATATCTTGTTCCCCGACGTGTTGGGAAACAAGACGCACCCAAATAGCATGAGTAATGCCATCCGAGTGAAACGGATAATCCACAGCTCCTCTGTCTCCTGCGTGAACTGTGGATGCAACTCCGCCGTGAAATCTCTAATGACGGATATCTGGAGACCACAACCACCAACGTTGCCCTCCGGGTGCAAACCTGTCATCCGTGCCATCGCATCCGCCAGCTGTGCGCGGGTCATCCGTCTCCACTCCTGGGGCAGTGTCAATGCGCGGCCCTCAATGCGCAATCCATACAACACCTGCACATCGTGGAGAGTGATCGTAGCCTCTCCAGTAGGCAGGTGAAATGTATGCGTCTCTGGTCGCCACCGCTCTATCAACGCTGTGATGAGCGACCAGTCAAGCTGCATCCGTCCCAGCTCAAATATGTTGTATAAGCCGGTCTGCTGTAGAAGGTCTACTACTCGTGGATGAAATGGATGCTGCGCCAAAAACTCCCACAGATCGTCCGGCCTCCTGGGGCGTATAGTCTGAAGAGCTAGATGGCCGTGCCAAATAGACTCAGATCTATGGTCACCCTGCAGTACTAATAATCCTGCCGCCAAAGGTCCAGGGTGTGCAGGTTGACGAGATGCCATGTCGTGTACTATAAATAAGAAAAATTAATTATTACATAGAAAAATTTTATATTTTCATAATTTTGTTAACTTAATTAATTAAATTACATATAATTTAATATAGTGGTTGTTTAAAGGTTCCAGGCTTGATTTTTGAGGCCCGGGACCACATAATAATGATTAATTATTATAAATCTCAATTTTAATATTTTCATAATTTTGTTAACTTAATTAATTAAATTACGTATAATTTAATATAACGGTTTTTTAAAGGTTCCGGGCTTGATTTTTGAGGCCCGGGACCACATAATAATGATTAATTATTCTAAATCTCAATTTTAATATTTTCATAATTACGTATAATTTAATATAACGGTTTTTTAAAGGTTCCAGGCTTGATTTTTGAGGCCCGGGACCACATAATAATGATTAATTATTCTAAATCTCAATTTTAATATTTTCATAATTTTGTTAACTTAATTAATTAAATTACGTATAATTTAATATAACGGTTGTTTAGAGGTTCCAGGCTTGATTTTTGAGGCCCGGGACCACATAATAATGATTAATTATTCTAAATCTCAATTTTAATATTTTCATAATTTTGTTAACTTAATTAATTAAATTACGTATAATTTAATATAACGGTTGTTTAAAGGTTCCAGGCTTGATTTTTGAGGCCCGGGACCACATAATAATGATTAATTATTATAAATCTCAATTTTAATATTTTCATAATTTTCTTAACTTAATTAATTAAATTACGTATAATTTAATATAACGGTTGTTTAAAGGTTCCAGGCTTGATTTTTGAGGCCCGGGACCACATATTAATGATTAATTATTATAAATCTCAATTTTAATATTTTCATAATTTTGTTAACTTAATTAATTAAATTACGTATAATTTAATATAACGGTTGTTTAATGGTTCCAGGCTTGATTTTTGAGGCCCGGGACCACATATTAATGATTAATTATTATAAATCTCAATTTTAATATTTTCATAATTTTGTTAACTTAATTAATTAAATTACGTATAATTTAATATAACGGTTGTTTAAAGGTTCCAGGCTTGATTTTTGAGGCCCGGGACCACATATTAATGATTAATTATTATAAATCTCAATTTTAATATTTTCATAATTTTGTTAACTTAATTAATTAAATTACGTATAATTTAATATAACGGTTGTTTAAAGGTTCCAGGCTTGATTTTTGAGGCCCGGGACCACATATTAATGATTAATTATTCTAAATTAAATAAGGCTCTACGCTATAAGGCTCTACGCTAACAGGCTCTACGCTAACAGGCTCTACGCTAACAGGCTCTACGCTAACAAGCTCTACGCTAACATGATATACAATAACATATTAATGTAATACTAAAACAATAAATATACCAACATTAACATATTTTCTAATAAATTATAAAATAAAATTAATTCAAATACCTCAAATTAAAGTTGTAAAACTGAAATTTTGTTACCGAATTCGTGTCCAACAGTATCTTCGGGTGGGCCCCACTTATATTGCACTTGAAGGGGACGGGTGGGACTTCGAAATCAAAATTTTGGCAAAAATGTGAAGGGAATTTGAGGGGGGGCCGAGGAGAATTTGAGAAAATTTGAAGTGTGAGAGTGGAGGAGAGGAAGGAAGGGGCGGGCGGATATAACAATGGTAGGCATTTCGCAGTTTTATACTGCGAAATGCAATTCGCAGTACAAAACTGCGAATTGCATTTCGCAGTATAAAACTGCGAAATGCCTTATTTTTTAAAAAAAAAAATTTTTTTATTCATTAACTGTAACGGCCTATTTTTCTAAAAAAAAAAATTTTTTTAATACATTTCGCAGTATAAAACTGCGAAATGTACAAACGGACGTTTGTACATTTCGCAGTTTTATACTGCGAAATGTGTGATTGTGTATTTTTTTTTTTGGTTTATTTTGGTATTTTTTGTGTTTTTTAACATTATTTCGGTTCTGGACTCGTATTTGGAGGCCATATTACAGATTTTACCTCATTTATTACTCTGATGGTCAAATGCATCCTCTCTTCTTACTTACCTCTGTTAAGAAAGGATTTATTTGTGATGGGGGCCTAGGATGGAGGGGTCTAGGAGGTTGGTGTCAAAACCAATGATTGACAAAGTATATATTTAGTGGCTGAGACACCTTTTAGTAAAACGCGTCATATGTCATTGCTTAAAAAAAAATTAATATATGTACAGGTAAAAAAATATTTTCTAATTTTTTTTACATATCATTACTTGAAAATAATATAAAGTAAATATCTATTTGAGAAGATTACAAAACCTTAATCGTGTATATATAAGCTAATAGACGCCATCTAAGACACATAAAGGACAGTACATAATATGCATAATTTATCTCTTCTCTGGTTCTATCCTAAATCAAATGACCTTAGAATTGACTAACATGAAGATTAAAAGGAAATAAATCCATTTTAATCTGTATTTTTTAGGGATAATTGCATAAAAATACCGTTTAGTAACATAATTAATATATAGAGTGTCTAAACAAAATTAAAGCATTTTTTGACCCTAATGTTCATAACGTTTGTTAGTGTTTTTTTTTCAATCAGTAAGCATACACGTAAAATTGGGTTGATGGATAGTATTTATTTTATTTACTACTTTTTGCAAGCCATATATATACCTCTTCCTAAAATAGAACTAGTAGTTGTTTGATGTGTAGATAAATGATCATCATGTACCATTTTAGGATCTTGTATTTGTAATTATGTCCTACACTTAATTACTATGTGTTGTTCAATTATTAATTTGGGGAATTTTGGTACTCGTAATGTAGTTAATTATTTATATTGCAATCTTAGTGCATACTGTTCCTCATTAATTTATTGATCATGAGTAATAGTATTCCAATGATAATGCACAGTTGTATTGTTAAGATTCCAATTATTCCTAGGTGGGATGAAGTAAACATTAAAGAGGCAAGGTACATAAAGAACGTATTAGGTCAATGTGGAGGTATCATCTCCATATAATTTTATCCAACTTTGGTTCAGACAAGGTACACAAACGAGAAAAGAGAAACCAATCAGTTAACAACTTTTCTCTATATTCATAAATCGAGTACTGCATGTATTGATATTGTGTGACTTATATGTTTAGATGATGGTGATTTATGAATAAAGATCCGTAATGATACTGATCTTTTAATATGCATTTGTAGAAAGGGCCCCTTGATTAAGGCTGTAAGAAAGCAATGGTTATAAAACATTAGTATTTGTAGGGTACCACTTTTTTATTTTATACTCCCTCCGTTTCAATTTATATGAACTCATTTGACTAGGCATGAAGTTTAAGAAAAGAGAAAAGACTTTTGATCTTGTGGTGTAAAATAAGACACCTTTATTTTGTGTGGCTATAAATCATTGCATAAAAGTAAATTATTTTCAAATAAGGAAAGGGGTCATTCTTTTTGGTACGAACTAAAAAGGAAATAGGTTCATATAAATTGAAACAGAGGGAGTAGTACTTAAACTCACTGTTCATAAATATCTCCTATGTAAGCATATTTTAATGGACATTTGTTTGGATGTGGATACACTGAGCCATGACACGTACGTAGGTTGGAGGCATCAGCCCATTGGATTTTGGAATGAGTTTTAACTTCACTTCACTTATAATGTACAGCTTTAAATACCATCATTACTTGGTAACCTAAAAGTCAATACTCATAAATGCTGTGGTATTTGTAGGCGTGAAATAGAAAATTACAGATAGATTTTTATATTTGATTGTATTTACAGTGTCAATTGTTTAACCAAAAAATAGTATTTTGATCAAAATTAGAATTTAAGATGAAAAATCGGGTTACTGAGAATCAAGAGTCCAAAAATAATAGGCTTTCTGATAATAAGAATAAAGCAGTAAATAATTTTGTATTTCAGTATGATGCCAATGATATTTCGTGTATCTACAAATGATGAGACTTCTTTCTTTTATAGTCGATTCTAGGTAAAGGAATGAAACATAAGTTTTAAGGAGTCCATTATGAGTAATAAATGACATTAAATAAGCCGTTACACAATTATTCCTATTAAATACCTATTTTCTAACGTATCAAGTATTTAATACTGAATTTTAACTCCTTCTTGTCTTCAGATCCATGTCTTTAATGTATTTCAATCTGTTGGCTTTAAATGACTTGAATTGATACGAGTGTCGGGCCTAAACAGCTTCTCGTGCTTTTTAATTTCTTT
Organism: Nicotiana noctiflora; assembly: GCA_032618575.1. NCBI lineage: Eukaryota > Viridiplantae > Streptophyta > Magnoliopsida > Solanales > Solanaceae > Nicotiana > Nicotiana noctiflora. The sequence goes on from JASVEL010001039.1 coordinate 346,327, forward strand.
TTCCCGTATATGTCATCTTCCGTGTCTTTTTCTCAATTGTTATGCTTTGACCATTTGACCAATCTACGTGTCATGCCACGTCATTTTTAATATAAATTCAACTTTTTTTCCAATACAGATAGCCTCCCACTTCCCATTTATTTATCAATTAAATATTTGGGAAGTGAATCCTCGTTAAAAAGGGAATTTTTGTCATAATTAATGTTATGACAGTATCGACGCTTCAATTGTCTCTTCTATTTAATGCACCATATGTGTGTCACCTTCTTACTAGTTTAGCGATTTTGCAGCCTTTTTCTAAGGCTTCTTTAACTTCACAATTCACGAAGTGATAGTTGCCTTTATTATAGGCTTTTCATCATTACTCTTCTAAGTTATCGACGGTTGAGTTTATAAACTTATTCCATTTTCCCTTTGTCTTCTTCTTCACAAGCTTTTTACCAAAATTTTTGTTCTTTACTCTCGTTCATTTTATCTGAAGTTCATTCCTTCTGTCCATATCTTCTTGCCATGTCGAATTCAAATCTTAACCCTAAAAGAGTTCCAATACTTGATAGTTTCCCCCAACGCTCTTGCTAGATATAGAAGGGGTAAAGGGGGTGTTCTTCGTGGTGCTGGATCGATGCGTGGTGGTACCTCTGGTTCCACCATTCTTTCTAGTTCTGGTAACTCCTCTAGAGGCTCCCTTTCTAACAAATCCTCTTCTAAAGGAAAAGAGCCTTCTGAACCTCTCCAAGAGCCTCTAGTTGAAGAAATCGTACCAACAGATTTATCTTTTGAACGTGACAAAGAACCCCTTCGCTAAATTAGAGAGGACTGACAAATATTCCTCTTTAATTACTGAACCTTTGATTCAAATTATTCTGAGAGATTGTCGTTGGAGAGATAACACCCACATAGTAATTCTCAACCCTAACCAAAGAATAACTTCATATAGGGCTGACGTTTCTTGTGTTTACACTTATCCCTCAACTTTGGGATTTATTCCGGCCATCGAACCAGTTATACTCGACTTTTGTCATTTTTTCAAAATCTCTTTGGCTCAAGTTGGCCCCCTTGTATGGGGAGATGTGGCTTGTTTAAGGTATACGTCAGCCAAAGCTTATGTTGACTTTGCCTTTTCTCATCTGATTCATCTTTATCACCCCAAGCTATTTCGCAATGGCATTTTTACCTTAACTGCAAGAAGTAAGAGGATTTTGATAAATCTTGAAGATAATAATGACCATGGCTGATACACATGGTTTGTTGTTGTTCCCACGGTTGATTTGGTGGGCGAATCAAACATTCCCTTTCCTGAAAAATGGAACTTGGCACGTAAGTATTTTATTTCATACCGTATCTGTTTCAGTTATTTCATCTCTTTTTCTAATCCAATTATTATTCCTTTACTTTTTGTAGCAACCAAGGGAGATGTGGAACTCATTCCTAACTTCTGTGTTTGGGTAGATGACATCTTGAAGGTCGTGCCTATGGAAGCACGAACTTGGAAATCAATTTCCAACAAATATGGTTGGAAAGTTAAGACCCACGGTATACATCTCTCTTTGCTTTTCGTATGTTAAACTTTTCCTTTCTTTTAGTTTTCTATCCTTTTTATTATTCTAGGGATATCAGCTGAAGTGGCTATTACTCTTAGAGCTTCTTCCAGTACTCCCCTAGCTTTGGAGAGGACACAAGCCTCGCTGGCAAAGAGGAAAATAGTTGAAGAAGATTCTGACGTCGATGAAGATGAAGATACCTCTTTAACAACTCGTCCTAGGACTAGGAGGTGCGTGTTTTCTGAAGATGAAACTGAAGTCTCTCTTGCTCGTACCTCTGAGCCCATTACTATTACCTCCGATGAAGAAACCGCTCCAAGGGACACCCATGAATCCATTCAACGCCTCTTTATTGAGGGTTTTGAATGTGGTGAATTAGGCCCGGTTTTAGATGAAATCCCTCTTTCATCTTCCGTTCCTGTCCCTTCCGTTTCTCCTTTTATTTCAAGTGTTTCCCTATCTACTTTGTCCGTTCTTATCTCTTTATCAATTTCTGCCCCCTTATCTACCCCAATTCCTTCAAATCCTGCTATTTTCACCTTTTCTACCGTCCCTCCTGTTATAGCTCCCCCTTCCTTTGTTAGTCATGCAGATGAGGGTTCTAGTAGCAGAAGCATGGCCATGAAGAGTGTGACACTTGAGGTTCCCTGCTGATAGCAGTTTTTTGAGGAAGTCGGGTGGAGCAGATGTTTGTCTTGAACCCTTAATTAGGGAAATTCAGAAAAGGAAGATGGACAGTCATAGTTGTTTGACTTTGATGGACGATATAGTTCATTGTACATTGAAGGTATTCTCCCTTTACTTTTAAAAAAAGCTCTTTCTTTTTAATTCTCACTTTTATGTGTTGTTTTTGCAGGCTAACCTTATAGGTACGGAATTGATGGGAAGAATTTCCCTTTTAGAGAAGAATGCCCGTGAATCTGATCGAACGTTTCTTAAGGCTGAGAAGATAGCTAGGGAAGCTGAACTTGAAGCAACCAATTGGAAAGAGCAGTTAAAAAATACTCAGAAAAGATAAAGTATTTGCAGGAGAGCAATCGTAATCTGGAGCAACAGAAACAACTATTGACTTCTAAACTAGCTGGAGCAAAGGCTTCTTTTAGCAAAACGGGGAAGGATAAATAGCGTCTGGAATGTTCTTTTTCTGAAAAGTTGTCAAAGTCAAGTGAAGAGATTAGAGAACTCAAAGTATTGTTGAGTAAAAAAAGAAGAATACGCGAGAGAGCTGGTGCAAAACTTGTCTCAAGCTCAGGCTGATTTACAATCTTCCTCTGATAAGGTTCGTGCCTTAGAAGATTCTCGTGTCTCTCTTGAAGCTACCCTTAATTCCACTTTGACTGAAAACCAAACGTTGAAGAATGATCTTACCTCGTGGGAAAGGGATTATGCACTTCTTAAAGAGAGCTTTAACGTAGAGGTGAGCTGGGCCTTTCTAAACTCTCGTTGTGATGCCTTAACTGAGGCCAGTCAAGAAAACTTCAATTTACAATCGGAATTGGCCAAAGTTTTAAGGACCATTGAGATGATTCAACAACCACTTGACTTTCCTTCTTCAGCAGATGAAACTCCCATGGCTGAAGAACTTTCAAATGAAGCAGCCACTTCTATTGAAGTTGAAAATGTTGTAATTTCCGACCCCCGAGGATGAAACTTTACTAACTCAGTCTGCGGAAGTTGAAGCTCCCGTGACTCTTGCTTCCCTCGGTGATCTTAACACTTCAAGTCCAACTGCTACTACTTCTTCAGAGGTTGATACCGTACATGTGGTTGTTTCTGAAAATGAAGTTATTATTGCAACTTCAGAAGTTCCAACCCCTTCACTAACAAGTTGAAAACTTTAGTCCTTTATTTTTTTTAGTTAATCGGTGGTTTTTTCCCTTGAATTTTAAGGGACTTTTTGGGTTAAGTCCCCAGTTATCTTAATGGGGCATTTGTAAAGGCATTTTGCGTGACTAAGTTTTACTTAGTCTTTTATGCTAAGAAGTTATATGTGTACTTCTTTATATTTTATTCTTGCCTATTTTTTTATTTGGGAATTATAGAATAACTTAGCATTTTTATTCTTTGAAAATGCTTTATGATTCTTCTCATGGAATATCAACATGAGGTTTATAAAAAGAGGGCCCTTTTCATATATCGACACTTAATGAAGAAGACGTCTCAACTTCATAATGGTGTTATAATACGATGAAAGAAATATGAATATACATGTTATGTATAAAACAACTTTGACAAGTTTTTATTCATGAACTTGAACAAGATTTTGTGTATTACATGTATTACAGTACATCTATAACTTTCTCGTAACTATTTTTCTTGTAACAGATTTTTACAAAATAAATATAATTCAAACAAGGTTTTTTCTTCATAACCCGTTTCAGTGTATAGTCATGACCTCATCTTCATGTATTAGGAAGGGTTTGAGAAATGATAAATATAATTCAAAAAAGGTTTTTCTTTATAACCCGTTTCAGTGTATAGTCATGACCCGTCTTCATGTATTAGGAAGGGTTTGAGAAATGACTCATGAGTTTGAGAGGTAAATCTTGTTGTTCTCATGGGAAAGAATATTATTATGTATGTTGATGCTGTGATTGCATACCTCAGCTCGACACTTGTTTCTTCGAAGCTTGATTTACGCATCTATTTTCCACACGTATCTATTTTGTATTTAATATACAGTCCCCCAAGTGTTTGAGCGGTGAAGTATGAGGCCTCGAGCACTTGCTTTTCCTCTTAACTACGTCCTATTCCTGAAACAGAAAAATATGCGGGACTCGGAGGTGCGATTATAGTTGAAGACTACCTAACCCGTGTATATTTCCATCAGATTAATGTAACCCTAGGCTCGAAATTTAAGAATATTCCATTTTGCCATGCAGGCCGCGACTCATCATTTGGCACGTGTTAGAGTTTTTGCCTAGCATCTAAAATTGTTAGTAAAATCTTAATAAATCAAAGGAAAAAAGTTGACATGGGGATACCTGACTGTGACTACTCCCTTAGAAGTAATATTTGTTTAGATGTATAGGATTACAATGTGAAGGTAAGACCTTGCCATCCATTATCTCCAACTCATATGCTCCTTTCCCTGCAATGCCACGAATTTTGTAGGGTCCCTCCCACGTTGGACTTAGCTTTCCAGAGTTAGCAGCCTTCGTGGATTGGAACACCTTTTTTAGCACAGTCCCCAATTTTTAAGATCTTTATTATTACCGTTTCTCTTCTCTCATCAAGCAAATCGAGGTTCACCCGTAACTCTTCATTGTTCGAGTCTTCCGTTGCTTGAACGTATCATGTGCTTGGTTCTCCTTTTGCTTGTGGTAACAGACCTATGATATCCATTTCCAATTTTATAAAGGGCCACGAGGCTATGACATGGTGGAGTAACTCAGCTGGCCTATACATATTATTGCTGTATCTTTGACATTTATCACATTTAAATACGAAATCGTTAGCTTCTTATTCCTTCTTAGGCCAATAATACCCTGTTCGAATCAATGTTTTTACCAACAATCTCCCACCAACGTGATTTCCACAATGTCCTTCGTGTATTTCCCGCATCACATACTCTATTTGAAAAGGCCCGAGACACCTTGCTAATGGTCCACCGAACATCTTTTGATAAAGTTTCCCTTGATGCAAATAGTAACGAGCAGCTTTCTTGCAAGTGCGTGTGCCTTTGCTTTGTCAATAGGTACAGTTTCATGCTGCAAAAAAGCAACAATTCGTTTCACCAATCCCATGTTAAATGATTAAAATTTACCTCATTGTTGTCAGGTTTGAGAACGGAATGAAATATATGTACAATTGAATCATTTGCATCATTTTCTATGTCCGCTACAAATGCGAGATTAGATAAAGCATACGCTTCTGCAATTTCATCTCTTGGGATCTGCATTACCTTCCAACTTTGGAATTGTTTTATTAATTCCCATACCTTTTCCAGATATTCTTGCATTCGAGTTTCCCTGACTGTAAAAGTCCCCAGTATTTGATTAACTTATAAGTTGAGAGTCGCTCTTGATTATAATCTGGGTTATGCCAAGTTCCTGTGCCAATTCTAAACCTGCAATTACAGCCTTATACTCTGCTTCATTGTTAGTTATAGAATTATATTTTATAGCTTGTCTAACAGTTTCACCTATAGGGTGTACGAGAACTATCCCTAGGCCTACACCTTTTATATTAGATGAACCATCAGCAAACAAAATCTAAGTCCCTAGGTTTGCACCATTAAAAACATGTAACTCTTTTTCTACTTCTAAATGCATTCATTGACTGAAATCGGCTATGACATCGGCTAATACTTGAGATTTTATTGTAGTTCTAGGTTGATAACTGATTTCATATTCGCTTACTCCATAGCCCAATTTGCTAACCTTCTTGATAACTCATGTTTATGCAAAATGCTTCGTAATAGAAATTCAGTAAACACAACAAAGTGATGGGACTGGAAATAAGGTCTCAATTTTCTAGATGCCATGATCAAAGATAAAGCTAATTTTTCTAGTTGTGGATATCGTGTCTCAGCATCTAACAAAGATTAACCTACATAATACATAGGATATCATTTACCTTGATCCTCTCGAACTAAGACAACACTTACCGCAACTTCTGATACATCCAAATAGATGAGTAGCTTTTCACCTTCCTTTGGTTTTGATAACAACGACAGGTTTGACTAATAAGCTTTCAAATTTCTGAGAGCCTGTAGACAATCTTCGTTATATTCAAAATGATCTCGTTTTTTGAGTGCAGAGAAAAATTTAAAGTACTTCTCCGAAGATTTGGAAATAAATCTTCCCAAAGCCGCAATTCTTGATGTTAATCTTTGAACCTCTTTCTTACTTGTAAGGATATCATGAATTCTTCTATTGTTTTGATCTGAGAGGGATTCACTTCAATGTCACGGTTAGAGACAAGAAAACTCAAAAGTTTACCTGAGGCAACTCCTAATGCATCATATTTCTGGGTTGAGTTTCATGTTATACTTTCGTAAAATTTCAAATATAATAGATAAATGAGAAATATGATCATTAGAATGATGGGTCTTGATGAGCATATCCTCCATATATACCTCCATAGTTTTCCCTAAATCTTCTCGGAACATTTTGGTAACCAACCTTTGATAGGTTGTTCGAGCATTCTTAAGATGAAAGGGCATTGCTTTGTAACAGTAAGTCCCCTTGTCTGTGATGAAAGAAGTTTTTTCTTCATCACTGGGGTCCATTTTTATTTGGTCGTACCCCGAATATGCATCTAAAAACTTAAAAGTTCATGCTCAGTTGTATCAATTAACTGATCTATATGAGGTAAAGGGAAGGAATCTTTTGGGCAGGCTTTGTTAAGATCAGTATAATCTATGCAAACCCGCCACTTACCATTTTTCTTAGGTACGACGACCGTGTTAGCCAACCAAAAGAGATACTTTACCTCACGGATTGACCCAATTTTGAATAGCTTTTGGACCTCCTCTTGAATCACCTGGTTTTTGAAAGCTCCTTGCTTTCTTTTTATTTTACGGTAGTGCAAGATGGGTCTTCATTTAGTTTGTGAGTCATCACATCCGATGGTATTCCTGTCATATCAGCATGGGACCAAGCAAAACAATCTACGTTAACTTTTAAGAATTCAATTAACATACCTTGCATATCTGAGCTTAAGTTGTCTCCCACAAAAACCTTTTGTTTAGGCCATTGTTCAAATAGTATCACAGGCTCGAGCTCCTCAATTGTTGTTTTAATGTTTTCATTCTCTTCAGGTTCTTGAATCATATCAGGTCTAGAGTCTAAATCTGTATTTCCTATATTTGTTGGGGATTGGTCTATGTTTTCTTCAACTTTATTTACAGCACTCGTATCTGCTACAATATTAGTACTCCTAGTTGTATGTTGTTCCCCACGAATTTGACAGATTCTCCATGGTGACGGAAATTTCATAACTTAATGTAAAGTTGACAGGACAACGTCCATATCATGAATCCATGGTCTCCCCCTGATTATATTATATGTCATCTTCATATCTACTACCTGAAATTTCGTATCTTTCATAACACCCTCTGCAAAAGTTATTAGAATTACCTCTCCTTTAGTTACTACACTGGAATTATCGAATCTTGATAGAGTATGCGCCTTTGGAATTATCTTATCCTCCGCTTGCATTTCTCGTAGCACCCTTAACAGGATGATATTTGTAGAACTTCTTGGATCAATTAAAACTCTTTCTAGATTGGTATCATGTACAAGTAAAGATATTACCAGTGCATCGTTGTAGGGGTGATCACTCCTTCTATGTATGTATCATCAAAAGTGATAATTTCATCTACTAAGGTTTGGCGCACACGTTTCCCGTGCGTGATTGTAACTTTGGAAACTTTATTCGAAGCTATATATGTTACTCCATAAATATCTTCTCCCCCACTTATAACATTCACGGTTCTCTTGGGTGATGGGGGCTTTGGTGGCTCTTGCCGGTTTTTCATGTAAGCTTGCTTTCCTTTCTCACTAAATAACTCAGTGACATAGCCTTGTTTCAATAGATGGTCCACTTCACTCTGTAAGAATCTACATTCTGAAGTCTTATGCCCGTGATGATTATGAAATTCGCATCAATGATTTGGATTGCACTTGTTTGGATTTGGCCGCATCTCCTTCTGCCACCGTACATTGTCTCCCATACTCCTTAAAATAGCTATGAGCTCGGAGGTGGTGACATTGAAATTATATCCACCAAATACTGCCTTCATACTTCCATCATCATCTCGTGACTCCTGTTTATTTCTATCAGTAAAAGAGTTTATAGAGTTTTCAGGCAAAAGAGAATATCAGGTTATTGCTCCCTTGGTGAGTGTTTCTCCAAACTTCTTGACCAACACAGATTCGATCTCCTACTTGGATAAATCATTTCCTTTGACTCATGTGGCAAATGCCGTCGCATGGTCACGTGGATCGCTTGTGCCGTCATATTTTGAAATGTCAGGTATTTTGAAATTTTTAGGGATTGGAAGGGGAGAAGCACTCGGTTTCCAAGGTTGTTGTGAGTATTTATCCACATCTATTTCTTTTATTATTAGGGGAACACCAGGTATTTTCTCGATGCGCTCATGTTGTTCTTTGAGTTGTGTCTGCAAAGTTAGTATCAAATTTTGTAAATAAGAATTATTTGTGTTACCTGAATCCACTTCTCGTGGTTCACTGGGGGTTCATTCATTAGATTTAACAAGGACAGAACAAGTATTCTCTATTGTGTTATTATTAGGTGAAGGTGTGGGCGACGCAACAGGTAAACGACTAACTAGCGCTTGAAGAGCTTGGCTAACCCGTGCATCAATTATTCTTTGTAGAGCTTCCCATGGTCCTTCAAAATGTTCTGATTGCTCTTGCTCATCAGCATGTGATTCTGGTGCAGGACTACCTTCACGAGATTGACGTGGAGAAGTTTAAGGGGAAGGAACTATATTAACGTTGTGCATGTCCCTTTGATTCTGATGGATTTGATTTTCATCATCATTGTTATTGTTGTTGTTGTTGCTTTCCATGATGATAACAATTAGTAGAATGTAAAAAAAATATAGATTATCAGATTTACGGTAACGGAACCAATTTGTTTAACCAAAAAATAGTATTTTGATCAAAACTAGAATTGAAGGTGAAAAAATAAGTTACTGATAATCAAGAGACCAACAAATAATAGGCTTTCTGAGAATAAGAATAAATCAGTAAATAATTTTGTATTTCAGTATGATGCAAATAATTTTTTGTGTATCTACAAATGATGGGACTGCTTCCTTTTATAGTTGATTCTAGGTAAAGGAATGAAACCTAAGCTTTAAGAAGTAAATTATGAGTAATAAATGATATTAAATAAGCCGTTATACAATTATTCCTATTAAATACCAATTTTCTAACGTATCAGGTATTTAATACTGAATTGAACTCCTTTTTGTCTTGAGATCCATGTCTATAATGCATTTCAATCCATTGGCTTTAAATTACTTGAATTGGTACCAGTGTCGTGGCTAAACTGATTCTCGTACCTGTTTAATTTCTTCTTCCCGTATTTTTTATCTTCCGTGCCTTTATCTCAATTGTTATGCATTGACCATTTGACCAATCTACGTGTCATGCCACGTCATTTTTAATATAAATTCAACTTTTTCCCAATACATAAATAGCGCATGTAATTCATGGTCTATTCAGTTGTTTTTAAATGAAAAGTGAATCAATTAACATAATAGACTCCTAATATAAATCAACAAACTAAATTATAACACACAAACTTTATATTTTTAGTTAAAAAAAGATTTTCAATCGAAAAACACCTCAAAAACACAACAATCTTCAGAGTAGCTATGCTGAATATTTTTTCCAACCGATAAAGAAAATAAAATACATCAATTTGAATACATATATACATCCGAATATATATATATATTATATTAATTAAAATAAATAAATAAATATATTCATGGAATACAACAAGACAGTAAATACAATAAAATATATGGAATACAGAGAGATACATTAAAATACAATGAAGCATAGACAATGAATATATGAAAATACAGTGAAATGCATCGAAATATATTAAAACATATTAATAAAAATTCAAATGGCTCAACTCCAAATTCGATCGTCTTTATTCAAGAACAAACCCTAATGTTTATTTTCGCTCAATTACCCTATCCATTTACAGGCCAACAACACTATCATTGATGTATGTGTAGATAGCATATCAGTAAAGCCATTTTTTTAAAGGGGTGGAAATCTCATCAATATCTAAGCACTGAAGAGGTGAATGAAATTAAATATTATACATTCACTGAACCATTAATTAAAAACACTCGATTATATATATATATATATATATATATATATATATATATATATATATCCCTTCCTTCAACTTGATGGATTTGATGCTTTATGGAGAGTTCTGGTAGTAAGATGAAGGTGGAGAGAGAGAGAGAGAGAGAGGGAAGAATAGATATGGGATAGGAGATACGAGAAATTTGAGGGGTAAGAGAAATTTGAATGAAGATAAAAAAATAATACAAAGCTTATTTATGGCTTAAGGATAAGACGTGATCATAAATAAGTATTTGGCTATAAAAAATTAAAAGGTAGATATGAAATATAAATTTTTAAAGAATATTTATTTAAAATAAATAGGATATCAACTTTTGCTATAGGAGGTAACTAGTCCGAAATTATTTAATTCTTCTATGTTGGAGGTAAAGGTGGCAATTTGAGTAACCCATTTGACCCATTTAAGGTTGGGCCGGTCATTAACCCGCTCATCCGTTGAGCTCAACCCAACTCATCCGTTGAACTCAACCGAACTCATCTCAGCTCATTTAAAGCTGGGTTAATATTTAGTCCAAATTGATTCATGAGTAACTTTTCTAAAATATCTTCAAAATAATTCTTTTTTTGTTTGGTAGGTTATATATGACCGTAACAAAAGAAAAAATGTCATATTAGATAATTGAACAATTCATAAGACATCAACACACATTAATTAACATTTAATAAGAGTTGGTCGAATTGGGCTACGACCCAAATTTTAACACATCTCAACTCAGCACCTCTCAGCTCAAGTAACAACTTATTGGGGTAAATTTCACAAATGGTCATATAACTATGACATTTTTTCACTAAAGTCATATAACTTTCTTTTCTCACACAAAAATCATAAAACTTTCACTTCTTTACTCAAAAAATCCTAGCTACCGGCTAAGACAATCCTTCGGTCATTTCTTGAATTTTTTTTTCACTTTTTTCATTTTTTTTTAAATTAAAAATATTTTTTCTTTAAAATAAAAACTGAAAAACTAAGATAAAAAAACTGAAAAAAAAAATATTTTTCAAAAATGAAAATATTTTGTTGAAAATATGTTTTCAGCTTTTAAAAAATAAAAACATTTTATTAAAAATATTTTTTCTAGTTTTTACAAAATAAATGCTTTAAAAAAACTGAAAAACATTTTTTTTTGTAAAAATTGAATTTTTTTTGTAAAAATTGAAAAAAAAAACTTTACTAAATTAGTGGACTTTCAGTTTTTTTAAAGCATTACTTTTGTAAAAACTAGAGAAAATATTTTTAATAAAATATTTTCATTTTTTAAAAGCTGAAAAAATATTTTCAACAAAATATTTTTATTTTTTGCAAACTAAATAAAGTCCAACAAAGATACATTTTCAAGAAATGCAAAATATTTTTCGTTTTTTAAACTAATGCAACAATAGTCCACTAATTTAGTAAAGTTTTTTTTTTCAATTTTTACAAAAAAAAATTCAATTTTTACAAAAAAAAAATGTTTTTCAGTTTTTTTAAAGCATTTATTTTGTAAAAACTAGAAAAAATATTTTTAATAAAATGTTTTTATTTTTTAAAAGCTGAAAAAAATATTTTCAACAAAATATTTTCATTTTTGAAAAATATTTTTTTTTTTCAGTTTTTTTAAAGAATTTAGTTTTATCTTAGTTTTTCAGTTTTTATTTTAAAGAAAAAATATTTTTAATTTAAAAAAAAATGAAAAAAGTGAAAAAAAAATTCAAGAAATGACCGAAGGATTGTCTTAGCCGGTAGCTAGGATTTTTTGAGTAAAGAAGTGAAAGTTTTATGATTTTTGTGTGAGAAAAGAAAGTTATATGACTTTAGTGAAAAAATATCATAGTTATATGACCATTTGTGAAATTTACCCTAACTTTTGGATGGTGACTGATCTATGTTGACCTGCCCAAAATTAACTCAACTTTATTTGACACGCCCATTTTAATCTACCCAAAAATAATCTAACCCGTTTATTTGACACCCCTGCTCGGAGGTGATGAGGGTGCGTGGGAAGAAGGATTGAGCACATATGAAGATGTGACTAGTGATTGGTGGCTCAAAGTGGGGGAATGGAAGAGTGCGCCAACTGTTAGGTACCACACCTTTGAACTATCACTGCACTATGCAACACATATTACATCCCCAATTGGACCAATTATACAACTACTATCATGTTCTTGATGTTTAATACTGGAAAATGTATGTGTATTTTTGTCATTGCGTGTGTACACATTGGCAATGAGCTATCAAATCTAATAAGTGATTACCTATCAATTGTAAAACGTAGTTATGTAACACATAATCGATCAAACTACCTTAAAACGAAAAATTAAGAGGTCGACTGGTAATGTCTTTTAAAATTGTGGCATTAAGTACATTTCAATTAATTGGAGCGATGCTTGGGAGTACACAGTGGTAAAAAAAGGAGTACCAATTTTAAATTAAACTTTATGGATTAGAGTTCCAATTATATCACAATCTATTTGATATAGCAAATTCAAAATTTAATATTTGTATATATTTAATCCGGCTCTGGTTCCAACTTCCAAGTATAGTAATTTGTATATTAGATATTCAAGAATATGGGCTCTATATATCTCTTAAATTGTATTTGATCCATTGTATTTCCGCTGAAAGTTTTGGTCTAGTTCGATCTCCCTTAGTTCTTTTATTTTCTTTTTTGTTAAAATTTAGTCACCCACTGGTATTTCTTTTTGAATTTAAACATCGACAAGACTAAACATACGGAATTGTTCTGCATTAAATTACTGAACGAAAAAAAAATTGATAACTTTTACTCCATAAGGTTTTTATTTCCTGCCAATTTAAAATTAAGATATACCTATGGAGATATGTCTTATTTTCTTGAATGTTTTGCTTATGAAGCATTTATCTGTAGAGTAAAATAAATCGGGAACTCTCCTTCTCTTTCTGCTTTAAGTTATTTTCTTAATACATAAAAACATTTCCGATATATAATACGTATAACTCTCGAAAGTCAGAGATAATTATTTGCTTTCATGAAAAGTGAAGAAAAAAAAAATCAATTTTACTTTCGGTTTCGTGAATTTGTTCTTTGTTAGAAATTGCTGGAATAACAAGACAAAAAGATCTTGTCACTTAGCTTACATTTTTATTATATGTAATCTCTCAAAAATCATATCGAATGACCTACTTGTATTTAATTGTGTTTGGCATATAAACAGACGAATGCATATAATTTAATGGCCCCTACGCTGAAATCTTCAAGTTGTTTCTACCTATTTATTGGGACCAACTCAACAGTATCCACTATTTATGAGACATACCTTTCGTTAAGCAATATAATTTTAAAAATTTGTATTTTGTTCTCTATTATTTGAGCAAATTTTTAGTTTGTCTTACATTTGAAATAGTATTACTTGTAATGTTTCTATTAATAATTTGTTTTGTTGCTATTAAGTAATAACTTACCTGCATATTTATTGCTCATCCAAGAAAGGAAGAAAAATAAAATTGAAAAGCTTTGTTTATTGCTTCGTTCTCGAAAAGAATGGGGAAAACAAGGAAAAAAAAGATTGTGAATATTTTTGGAGAAAAAAATTGAACAACTACTGCAACTTTTTTTATTTGAAGAAAAAAGGTACAAATTTTTATGTTATACATATTTGGAGTTGAAAACAATTTATTTCTATCATGAAAGATATTTTTCTATTTTAGTTATGCTATATTTTAAGAGTTAAATATAATTTAATATTTTTTGAATTTTTTTTTTGTTTTTTTACTTCTAGCCTATATCAGCAATATCAATATTCATCATTTCAATAACTTATGTATTTTTAAAATTTTTATTTTACAACTTAAATATGTGATTTAATAATATATCTATATTTTTGAATAATTATTTAGATGTTGATATAACTATACGAACAAAACGTGTACCTTAAGTACGAAGGTCATTAGCAAAATGTCGTTTGTCTTTTATCTTTTAAAATTAAAATTCATACTAGACAAAGTAGTCATTAATTATTTTTTCAATATTAAAGTAATAATTTAATTATTTTTCTAATATTTAGAATTAGTGATTTAATTATTTTCTACTTTTTAGGACTTTGATTTTTCAATTCCTTTTAGTGAAATCATTATTTTTAACTCCGTTTAAACTGAGTAGTATTAAATTTCAAGCATTTCTGTTTCGATCACTTTATACTGTTTTTTGATTTAAGATTTTATTAATAATTTTTGTCACTTTCATCTCTTTTTATTTTAATTTTAGATTTAGGATGCAAAAGGTAATGATACTAAAATAATTAAAGACTTCATGTCAACAAAGGGTTAAAACTCAAGGTATATAATTAGTTTAGTTTTTGTATTCTATGCGAATACTTCTTTCTAAAAAAAAATTGAGATTTTTTTTCTGGATGTTATAAAATAATAAAAGAACAAGAACAATATTGCAGAGAAAGAGAGGAGAGACTTCTTATTGAATTTTGGGATGATTTACAATGGGGTAAGACGCTTCTATTTATAGGGAAATAATAACTTAGTCACAAAGTAAAACTTTATACAAGATAGACATTCACTCCAAATAGAATTATATTCATAACACTCCTCCTCGAATGTTTATTCAACAGATAATGTGTCTCATTAAAACCTTAACTAAAATAAAATCCAATGGAAAAAAATTCTAGAAAAGGAAAAACAGTACACATATCTAATACGCCTTTTGGTTGCCTCATTAAAAACCTTGCAAGGAAACCCCAGTGGGACAAAACCTTGTAAGGGAAAAATAGTGCAACGCGCACTAACTTTCCCTGATGAAAGCATCAATTCATATCTTTGAGCCTTCGCATCCCGATCTTGTGCACTAGCTTCTTGAAGGTTGACGTCGACAAAGATTTTATATCAGTTTCAATATATTTTCATAATGACATAACATAGAGATATCTTCATTCATATATTCAGATACCTAAATCTCTCATGAGATATTATGAAGTGTTATGTCATGTGATCCTCTAGATCACCTGCCTCATTTATTATGATCATTTTGATCAATTACTCATCTTCTTTTTCAAGAAGTTTATTTGAAACCGATGGTCTATACACTCAAAGCTTACCATAGACTTTGTCCTTCTAGGACTTTATAAGAGCATTTTCAATGAGAATATAGTTATTTTCTTTGGGTCAGCAAATGCGTCTGACATGCTCTGCAATAAATTGCACATGAATTATCCTTTTATAAACTTCAAGTTTATATTATCTTATTTGAGGATCTAAATGTACAAATGATAATTCATTCCACGTAACTTTTTCTCAACTGTTTATCATATCTCTCCCTCATGTTAGAAAAACTAACATGTTTTCTCAACTTTGAGAAATCATCTTTGTGCGTTATAGTATTAATCAAAATATACATTACATATCAATAATAATAATAATATGGAATTATTTGGTTCCTGACCCTGAACCACTTGTGGGGAGAGAAAATAATATACTTTCTTATACGTATATCAAGTTGATATATATAACTTTGTTCTCGTAAGGAATAGTTTAGTTATTAAGTAGAGACACTTAATAAATCATTTTGCAAAACCAAATGTGATATAAACCAACTTATCAAGATGAACTATCTTGAATAGAAAATCTGGAATATGCTCTAAATTAAATTATTGAGCAAGTTACCTCGCAAACACCATATTGCGGGTTAATAAACCATCTCATAGATGCATCTTATGTAGTATACATGGCAGGTGAATGAGCCCATATTCCCCTTTGATATTTCCAGCATTCATGGGATTCAATCCCAATTTTAATTGGTCTATTAATTAATAAGAACAAGCAACATAAGAGAATTCATAAAGAACTTTCTAGTTCTTTAATATTTATCCATGTGAATTCTCTATTATTTTTGCACATTATACTGAAATTGATATGGCTAAATCAATTAAGCCAACTGAATAAATTATCAATATTGATAAACTTCAGGTTTACACTATTATGTGTACAGTTATGAATAAACTCCAAGTTTATTATGATATGTGTTTGTATATCAATAAATATCCACTTCATTGTGGTATTCTTTTATTTATATAGTACAAATTGGAGAATAAAGCGAGTAGCTTTTCACATACGTATTACCCCGCTATAAGATGTAGTAATAGAAGATATTAAATCTTTCCTTTATTTATAGTCTAAATATAATCAACCGTTTTCGCATATACTTTGGAAACTGAATAAGTTTTTTTGAGACTTACTACAACACAATACCTTATTGTTAATCAATTGTATTTCTCCAAAATAGTAATAATTTGCTCTTCCAGAGCTCTCAATTAATTTTGTACTGTCACAGATTCATCAACATCTATGTGGTGAATATCTCTTTGAAAGAGAAACTTATACCATTATGGTCATGGCCAAAATTATATGCAAGATATGTTTCTTGCATTATTGTTGTCCTTTAATAATCACGTTGCCAAAATATTTTGGCGTACAATAGGTACGTGACCAATGACCATTCATGCCATAAAATGATATTATTTTCTTATATCATCTCAAACCTCCTTCTAGAGGTGAGTGTGGTATAATCGTTACCACCAGCACCTTCATATTCTTTGAAGAATGAATATGTATTAATAAATCAAATGTCGTCGCATTCACATATGAATGGACCAAATCTATATGTGCTTTATAAAATCTCATGTCAAATCGATGACAAATATGACTTTCACATAGTGAAGGATTATTTTGAGAATCCTTGTTGTTCTGGTTACCACAATGATAACGATATAATTTCGTATATTGTCACGCCCACATCCATTGATTATTTATGGTAATAAATTTGTCTTCTTTCAGACTTATCATATACTGCTATCACATTCTCTAAAGGGAATGAGAATGGAACAAATTCAAAAGGACGTGTTTTCAATTCTTTGCCCACAATCATACATGAATTTAATCATGGCAAGGCATAGAAATTTTATCACTTCATGTGGTTGTAATTTCCTAAACTCCATTAGAGTTATAATCAAACTTTGTTGTCATTGCTTGTATATAAATCAAAGTATAAAATAAAAGAATTTGAAAGGGAAAACTAAAATACTTACCGTAAATTTATAATTTAATCATGAAAGAAGTTCATAGAACAATTGACAATCATTATGATCAATCCCAAAGCTTCTACTCAATTGGTTAGAATCTTGTGGTGATAACGTGTTATAAAATAATAAAAGAACAAGAACAATATTGCAGAGATAGAGAGAGAGTATTCTTATTGAATTTTGGGATGATTTACAATGGGGTAAGACCCCTCTATTTATAAGGAAAAAATAACTTAATCACAAAGTAAAACTCTCTACAAGATAGGCA